>JACRUU010000020.1:6537763-6970263 GCA_030449085.1 Kryptopterus vitreolus
CTCTCTCCTCTCTCTCTCTCTCTCTCTCTCTCTCTCTCTCTCTCTCTCTCTGGCCCCCTGCTGGGAAGTGGAGTCTCCTACTGCTGCTCGGCAGCTACCTGTTTAGTTTCAATCTCGGAGCCCATACACGCCCGGCTAGTTCAAATAACACCAGCAATACAAATACCACAGATGAGACGTAGGAATTTAGGCACCAGGAACAATAACAGAACTCCTCCGGTAGCGATTTTAAAAATGCCACCGCAGGCCAGACGACAAAGCCGGCCGCGTTGCTTAGTAACCGTGCCATCCTTCGGCTCCTGCGCGAATCTGTCGCGCTCTACTTCCTCCTTTTTTTTTGTAGCTTCATGCAGAGCTGCTGGATTTTTTTTGTATGGAGGCGTGAGCGACCCAGGTGAATGTGAAACTCGGAGAGATCAGACAGAGTGAGCGAGTAGCTATGCATGGCTACAAAATAAAGTCTCTCCCTGCGCCTTTGATGCATTTCAGGATGACGAGACAACGAGGGTGGGCTTTCGTCCTTTGTATATGTAGTCCTTCAGAAATTAAGTAAAAATACACGAGACACTATGAACTTAAATTTGAAAATATAGGACTATATATATATGTGTGTTGTGTGTGTGTGTGTGTGTGTGTGTGTGTGTGTGTGTGTGTGTGTGTATCTATATGTATATATATATATATATATATATGTAGTATATATTATATATATATATATATATATGGTGTGTGTGTGTGTGTGTGATCTATATAGATATATATATATATATATATATATATATATATAGATATATATCTATATATAGGGTGGGTGTGTATGTGATATATATATATATATAGATATATATTATAATATATATATATAATATATATATATATATATACTAGTGATATTTAAGGACATATCCGGGATTGGTTGTAACTGGCTTGGCAAAATGACCGCACATTGGGTTTCTGTGCGAGTTTGTCTACTTGTGTGTATTTACCCAGGAAAGTGTGAATAAATCTTTTTGATGTTGTAAATCTCTAGACAGGGGAAAAGATGGTGTGAAATAGTGTTTTAGTAAGGTCAACACACGCTGCATATTTTATAAGGACTACTGGAAATTTAGACTTCCAAAAGATATTCCCTGACCTTGTGTTGTGATCATCTTTATGGCCAGCATGTTACCCGAGACACCAGCATACTGTATTAAAGAGTTTAGAACTTTGTTTTAGTATCATCAGGGTGTTCTGCGGAGTTACTGCAAGGGGGTCCGCAAATTAATATCGAATCTATCTAATCTAGTCTGGTTAATATTGAATGTTACTAATATTATACTTATCATATTAAAGTTCTCGTAAGTATCAGGCAAATTTATAGATGTCCACTTGATGAGCAGCCTGTGTTTTTAAGTGCAAAATGTATAGAAGATACGAGCAGATAAACCCCACAGTGTGGAAATGTTTCAGCAGCAATGAATAAAATGTGCAAATACGAAAACACAATGTATACAGTGGAGAATGCAAAAGAGAAGGAAAAACAATAATTATAGGAGTGACACAATCAAACAGAAGAATTTGCACTAGGTAGCATCGCAGAGTTTGAATTGTGTAACGTAATTGTCCATAACGATGAAGAAATCCATTTGAAAGAATTCAAAATATGATCAAATATACAAACAATGATGCAAGTACAACAACAACAAAGTTCTAATTGCCGTAACATAACATAACTAGTGTTGTATGATTAGATTCTATTAATATAAATGGCTTCGTTTGAAACATTTTGTATCAGAGGGGTTAAACGGAAGGTATTGCTAACTGCTAACTTTTGATGCTTTCGAGCTAGCATGTGACACCTGCGTTTACATTCATAATAAACCTCTAACCCGGATTATTTTACACCACAGTTCGCACCATAATTTACGGTATATCCGAGCACAGTATTTGGAAGATTTGCGATGCTGATCGCCAATGTACACATTAATCGCCTTAATGCTCCTGAATGAACGACCCATGCAGAAATGTAGGTTGATGCAGGTTCTAATGACTAAGTGATTTGTGAGCCATGGCGCTCCGGCAGATGCAAAAAGGAATGGCGTACGTAACGGGCATCATCCGTATGAATAAAATTCTAGCTGGAGCGTTTTATCCAAATGTTGACGCATTGCTTTCGCCAGTCTTCTTTTCCAGGATGGCATCGCCATAGACATTATGATTTGTGTTGATAGGGAACTTTAATATCGGCTGTTTATATCGACGACGTGATATATCAGGCTGGCCCTCGTGTGCGCATTATTGTCCAGGGGTGTTGTTTTTTTGTTTTTTTTGTTTTTTTTTTCCCTGTTTTTTTTTTTCCCTCTTTTTTTTTTTTTTTGTTCCCCCTCTGACACAAAGATAAATCTTTCTGGGAACGAGGGCACTGTACCAAATCCGGGAGCACACCAAGCCACGGGCCACCATCATTTAGATAAAACAAACTGCCATCGGCCACAGCAGGGTGGAGAGAAAGAGAGGGAGGGGAAAAAAAAGAGGGAGAGAAAGAGAAGAGAAGACAAAAAACCGTTCGACCGTTTAGAGATGCTTCAAGCTCTCTCGCTCTGCCTATCCCTCTCTGCCTAGAACTCTCCCTCTCTTTCTCTCTCTTTTTCTCTGGGGGAACATGTAAAGCTATTTTCTTTAGCCAATAGTGGTGCGGCAAAGCAGGGAAGGCAGGCAGTACATTCCCACTGGGTAATTAAAATCAATAGCCAGGACTTGCTCACTAGCCAACAAGGTCAAATACTGAAGAGAAGCCAAAGATGAAAAGAAAAAACAAACAAATATATATATATATATATATATATATATATAAACACCATATAGAGGTGTCATTAACACCATATAGAGGTGTGTTAGGATGTGTAAGTTTCTCCAGGTGAATAGGAAAATAGGCATGCAGTCATGAACCCAGTGCTAATGTAGGCCAGATCCCAGTACTGACATGACCTCAGCTTCCTGTGCAATGCCCTGTGTGTGTGTGTGTGTTTTAGTCTGTGCGTGTGTGTGTGTTTTAGTCTGTGCGTGTGTGTGTGTTGTGAACACTGGCAGTGATCATACTGAAAAGGCACTTTTACAGTATTAGTATTCTACTGAGACAACGACTCCAGAGATTTCACTCCTCCACTATTGACTGGCCTCTTTTCTTCACTCTGTCTTTTCTTCCTTCTGGCCTACAGAGCCAAGCTAATTTGGTTTAATTTCAATTTCTGCTGTTCACTTTGTTGAAGCAGCAAAGACATCAGGGAATTTGTTGGCATACTTGTTTAGTCTGTGCTAGTGTGTGTTTACTGAGTGTTTGTGTAACTGTCTCTTTGATGCCTGTTGGCTCGTATGTGCGACTGCTTCTTATTGCTTTATAGCGGCTGTAAATCGAGGTGTTAGCGAGATAACGGGACGCCCGCTTTAAGCCCCGGCCCATTTGAGAGAGTTGTTTCTCCTCCTTATCACTCAGCTGTCCGGTAGCCACTACACTATCAGACGCCAGCGCAATCTCCTTCTCTCGCTCACTTTCTCCGGCTTCGCATGCTCGTTCTGTCCCGTCCTCTGATCAGTCCTCCCTTATCTTCCGCTCTCTTCCCTTTCTCCTTCTTCTCTTCATCTTTCTCTGTCCTTTGTCGCCTATCTTTCTCGTTCCCGCCTTCCAGCTCCCAGCATTTCTGCTGATTGTCCGTATCCAGCGTGTCCCTTAATGTCCGTTCTCTCTCGGGGCTGTTTCTCATCATGTCGAAGGAGCTACGCCTTTCTCTCGCTCGTCCACGCCCCGCTAATTAGAACGCGACTCGGCGTTTAATCAGCAGGCTTTTCCGATAGCCGTGGGTAGATCCGCGGCGTTCCGTCATTTCCCATTTACCGCATTGTTCGTCGCGTTCACCTAGCCGATTCCAAATTGAGGGTTGAAGTCGACTTGGAAAAAAAAAGTACACAAGTACACGAGGCAGACAAAGCGATAGAAAGGAAGATAAAGAGAAGGGCGTAGTAGCCTGAGTAAAATGAGAGTCTGTAGGGGATACACTAGTGTCATGTTTCTCATCGACGTCTCCTGCAGCTTTCCGGATTGTTTTCTCCTCTCGCCACATTTCTTCTCTGGTGGCCATTTTTACTAGAGATGATCCCAGGGCAGGAGGAGAAAAATGGCCGGTTGTTTTTTTTTTTTTTTTTTTTTTTTCCTTTCCTTCTCCTAAAAATGTCCACCAGCCTTTATTTTTCCCTCATGCACAGCATCCCACACTAGTTCATCTTTCACCAGCCTCGTAGTGGACAGCATGGGGACGCGAGGATGGCAAAATGAGAAATTTTAAGCTTTCAGAGCAGACCAATTCAAAAGTACACAAAAGCTTTCTGATGGTTGTGAGTAAACGCTCGTACCCTGGAGTCGTGTAGCATAAGTGATATGGAAATCGCTGCATGTTGTGCAGTAGTCTCTCCGTGGACTCACACTTGGCAGAATTGTTAAATACACATCGTCATGGCTTTTTCGCTCTTATTCGTCTCTCACGCTACAAACTTTCGAGCTCGCAGATTTATCACTGTCATTAAGACTTTTTTTCATCTCCGCTCCCGATCCCACTACAAAGCACAAACCACTTTTTACCACACTACAAACCTTCTTTTATTTTTTCCCCCCCTTCCTTCCTTCCTTCCTTCCTTCTTTCCTGTGTTGCAGGCAAAGACTTCCCGCCAAGAATGTGTATTATTACCGGTGCCCGGACCATCGGAGGAACTACGTGATGTCCTTCGCCTTCTGTTTCGACCGAGAGGATGACGTGTACCAGTTTGCCTACTGCTACCCCTACACCTATTCTCGCCTACAGCACTATCTGTCCAGCCTTGAGCAAAGAAACCTAGACTACCTAAAGAGAGAGCAGCTGGGTCTCAGCGTGGTAAGTGTGTGTGTGTGTGTGTGTGTGTGTGTGTGTGTGTGTGTGTGTGTGTGTGTGTGTTTGTGTGGGCATGTGCTCATTTGTGCCTATGTCTTAATTTAGCCACAAACCCCTATGAGATGAAATAGAAATCACCAAATTTCTAAATATTATTCAACGAGATAAAAATATTATTCCATGGTTAAAAAATAGTCATTAATCATTATTAATTCATTAATCTTATGAATGTATTGTCTAGTTTTTTTATTTCATGAAACACAAACTATTTTTTCTAGCCAGGGCTTTTTAATTAAAAAAAAATCTATCCATCCACCATCCACCCAAACCCACCCACCCACCCACCCACCCAACCAACCACCCAACCACCCCCAACCAACCAACCAACCAACCACCAACCCAACCCCACCCACCCATCCATCCCACCCCATCCATCCACCCACCCACCCATCCATCCACCCACCCACCCCACAACCACCCACCCAACCAACCAACCCAACCAACCCAACCCCAACCACCCAACCAACCAACCACCCACCCATCCATCCCACCCATCCATCCACCCACCCACCCATCCATCCATCACCATCCATCCACCCCACCCCACCCCATCCATCCATCCACCCATCCATCCACCCCACCCATCCATCCATCCATCCACCCACCCACCCATCCATCCATCCATACATCCATCCATCCATTGGATACGAATCCACTGAGTGAATGTTTGAGTGTATAGAAGACGGGAGGTTACATCATGGACTCTTCAAATTCAATATATTAAGTAAAATTTGATGTTTTCTCCTGTCAAACAATTCTGGCAAAAACTGTCATGAAAAAAAATTACTTTTGCTTTTATTCAAGTGTAATTACCCCTGTATATGGGAGGTTAATCTGAATAGCTAGCATGGATGGGAAGCTGCATATTTCAACACTGAAACTGGATATAGATTAACTTTTAGGCTTTTTTTTTTCCCCGCCTGCACGCGGCTCTGTGTGGCTGTTAATTCACGGTGAGTTCTGTGTATCAGTAATAGTAAAATCAGAGAGCAGACACGGCATTCCAACAAAAAAGAGTTTATGCCTCATGCAAACAGTCATGTATTTAATCCAAGTACTGACATTTATTACAATACATTCACTTTATGTCATTTCAAATGTGTTGCTTCATGAACCCAGTCCATCACACATCTTTTTGATATCAGGCAACAGGAAAATGAACCAGACGGCAGCAGAACTGCAAGAAAAGTGATCCTGGTAAATAATATTATATGTGTAGTTTATTTAATTAAAGCAAAGCCTAAACCGCTCTAAAACCGTCTTCTCGTTCACAAATAATACACTTCTTAAAAAAAGAGATATTCACTACCTTTTATTTACCATTGACTTTTTTTTTTTTATCAAACCACTTTATTGTCGGTTGCATTGGGTAACATGGAACTGGAAAAAATGTCTATGTTGGAGCCAGAGGAAACACTCCAGCCCACAGAATACCGTTTTATAATTGCAGCTTGAAAAACCCTGATATTAATAGTATTGCGTTTTGTTTGTGTTTATCAGCCTAAACTTCTTGAAGCATCATATAAAGTCTTCAGGGTATGTCATGTAGTTCCATGTGTGCTTCAGGATTCCCTTCAGCTAATAATATCTATAACTACAAGCAGAGATGACGTTTCCCCCTTTTCTCCACCTTGTTCTCTCCTTTCTCTGTGTATATATGTATGTGACAGAGAGAGAGAGAGAGAGAGAGAGAGAGAGAGAGAGCGGGAGAGAGGGAGATTAGAGCTTTCAGGCCTTGTTAGGCCAGGTGTTGGATCATGCGCAGTGCCTGCAGTGCTGTTTCTGCTCTTATCAAATAATTGTAGAAGAAAAACTCATTAGAAATGCTTGAAAGATTAAAACCCATTCTCATATTTTTCCTCCATCACTTCCACGTTTCAAGGAGAGCTCGGCTGCGAGGGTCTCTGATGAAAGGGCCGCTATTGATAAGAAACGTGGCATCAGTTACGAAATCGCTTTTTCACACGTAAATCGGGTTTCGTATGAAATGTGATTTGAATTGGTAAATTATATGCAGGGGAAAGTAAATCAGGCAAATACGCATGCGACCGCTGTTCAGAAACACCGCTCACCGCTGACTCGGACGCGCCGGCGCTTACAATAGCGCAACAATGAAAACCAATGTTCAGGGCTTTTGAATGCGATGTATTTGATATGATTGACAGCACAGAGTGTCACAGTAGGGGTGGTAGTCATAATAGATACAGTAGGAGTAAAAGAAAGTTTAAGTCACTGGGATATGCAGAACAGTAGTAGTATTATATAGTAGATGATAGTAGTCGTATAGAGGTAGTGTAGTAATAGAATCATTAGTAGTATGAGATTAGTATCCCTAGTACTAATATAATAATAATTGTAGATGAGAAGTACTAGAAGTACCAAGAGTAAATATAGTACACCAGTATTAGAAGTTCTGCTTTAAGGACCAGTTGTATTGGTCCCCCTTTTGCTGCCAAAACTATCTGTTGGATCGGACCGAACGGGCCATGCATTCAATCCCTACGCATATCAGTAACTATTAGTCTCCCATGACCCTGTCACTGGTTTACCACTTTTAATAGATACTGACCCCTGCAGACCAGGAACACCCAACAAGAGCTACCGTTTTGGAGATGCTCTTAAACTCCTTAAACGTGCCCATTTGTTCTGCTTCTAACTAGGGTTGGGAATCATTTTCCTTTTTTCGATTCCGATTCCGATTCTTTTCGAATCCGATTCTTTTTGATTCCCAGTTTCCAAACAGTGAACCAAACACAGATGCTTAGTCATGTTGGTCGTGACACCTTGCTTGTAACATATTTCTTTATTAGTCTTCGTTTTTTTACAAATTGTAGCCCCGCTTTTGAGCATTTCCCTCAGTCTTGTTAGCGCCGGGGGAAAATAAAGGATCCAATGCCAGGTTGCGAAAACAAAAGAGATTTAATAATACCAAAGTGAACCAGAAGGAGGAAAAAAAATCTCAGATGCTTCTGAGACAAAATTCCCAGCGGTGCAGGAAACCCCCAGATCCCCAGATGCTGTCTATAAGGAAGATCGTGACCACATAAAGAAAAAACGCACCTCGGATTCGCTAAGAGGAATTGAAAGTATCCGATTCTTCGTCTTACATTCCAGAATCAGTATCAGAATCAGAATCGTTTTCCGATTCCCAACCCTACTTCCAACACATCAGCTTTAAGGACAAAATGTTCACTTGCTGCTTTAAAAAACCCCGCCCACTAACAGCCACCATGATCAGCAGTGTTACTCACGTCACTGCTGTAGTAGACTAATAGTATTAACGTGTGATAGTAGCATTAGTCATCGTGGTGGGAATTGTAAGGTGTTAAAATGGTAAATGAGTGGTATTTAAGCATGGAGGTATTAGTAGTACCAGTAGACTAGTAGTAGTAGTGTTGGTGGTTAGTATTAGCAGCAGTATTAGAAGTGCTACTAATGATTGTAAGTGAGTTTTAGTTCAGATAGAGGTTAACGGTAGTAACGGGTAAACGAATACTAACATTCTAATACTAGTAGTATTAGAACTAATAGAAGGTCGTAGCCGTGATAGACAGGAGATTTTTAGCGATTTCTTTATTTTATTGTAATAGATGTCAGGAATCACACTTTCTCTGTGCTTTTTTTTCTCCTGGCAGCTCCAGTAAAACGAATGGGTATGCTAATCCACCCTGACACGCATGTAAAAGTTATCAGAGGGCCCCGTTATTTTATTCTAATAAGGCATTTTTACAGTAGATGGGCAGGTCTGAGAAGTCACATGGTGAGAACACGGCAAATATTCATATATTCATTTCTAGTAAAATATAACTGTCATAATTAATTATGTCATCAATGGCGATAATGGGGATCCAGAGTTTTGCTGCTGTGAAGGGTTACGGCGCTGCATCAGGAAGCATCCTTTAAAAAGCACTGCAGCAGGTCAGATTTAAAGGAAGGGTGAATGTACTGCATGGAGGGCATACTTGTATTAGTATGCATGGGCATAAGGGAGTTTTATGGCCTTATTTGTCTTTTTATGTCCTGTGTTCTTGGGTCTGTTGCAGCTTCTTTTATAACGATAGAGAGAGAGAGAGAGAGAGCGGAGAGAGAGAGAGAGAGATGAGGATTATACCAGCTCTATCTGAAGACTATGTTTGCCCGGTGGTGCGAAACAAAGATTTGGTGCATTCACACTGAGGCCACACAGTTATGCTAGGCATTTATAGATGCAGGTACCTGTTATATAGCGGTATTTCTAACCGTAACCTAGTTGTCCTGACTAGCGTTGTTAATTTGATTACCTCTTCATTCCCCTCTAATAGCGAGGCGATGTTATCCCCGGTGTATTTCACACATTGGAAACAGCGGCGTTTTTACCAGCTCTACCTGCAGAACACTATGTAAGGATTATTGCATGTATAATACGGGCGGTCGAAATGAGATCCGACTGGAATACGTTTGTGTGATGCATGCTTTAAAGGCGCTGCATAATTTAATAATAAAGAACGCTTCATATATCACGCGAACGACTTTCACACTCGGCACCAGAGGGGACCATGGATGGAAATGAGACTTTTGTCGCTTTCTCTGAGCTTTTGGTCTTATTTGAAACCTATTAACAAATGCTAGATTATTTGTTATATCTGGGTGAGTGAAAATAATATGATTTCCTTTAAATCACGCACTCATGAAGGCGAATCACGAACACCAGTCAGCAGTTTAGAGTGTAATTGTTCCCATTCATGTACTCACTATGGCTGCAGAATTCATTTGAAACATTTTTGATTTTTATATTAAAATGAAGCTTTAATGGGAACGTTAGACATGACGTTGGGAAAAAAAAAAAAACCCGGAATGTTTATGGCTGATCAGCGGAGGAAAATAGTTACGCCATTGAGCCGAAGCGATAGTAAACAATTCAGATTGGTCAGATTGATTCTTAACGAATCAATTTGCAAGAATAATGTTATTGGATCTTGAGGTGCGAGTGAGGAATGTGATGATGTAATATTGAATTTTGCCGGTGTAATAAACTATACTTTTGCAGTATGATATAGCTGATCTGGATTTTTTTTTTAAATGTCTTATTGAACTCATTAGATTTTGTATATACAAAAATGTATATAATTATTAGGTCAATAGGTTCAAATATTTTTAGTTTTTAATGTACGATAAATTAATACTTGTCACATTTCTAATACTCTAACTATTACAGACGTTACAGTCGTAATCTCTGCTTTTAATAAAATTATGGATTATTTCATATTTATTTTACTCTTTATTTTTATTCTTTTAATATTTATTTCTTGTTCATTTCAATGCAATTTTTTTATTGGTTGTTTTAATTGTTATATATGGCAGGTTGCTCCTTTAAGAATTATGATCTGGTTGCTTTCCATATAAACTGGTGATGCGTTTAGGTTACATAAGGTAATATGTACGGTAATATAGAGAGTAGCTCATTCATGTAGTGAATGCACAGTTAGTAGACATAATTAGATGGAAATTTAGGAATATATATATATATATATATATATATATATATATATATATATATATATATATATAGTGTATTTCTGGACAAAAGTATTAAAGCATTGTGACACATGAACTTTCGACCCTATATATGGCTCGTCTCCAGACTGTTTCCACACAGCTGGAGAAACCCAACATGACAATGCCCCTGTGCATAAATCCAGATCCTTAGAGATACAATTTACAGTTTTTGTAGCGGAAGATGTTGAGTGGGCTGCTATAGATCTCTGATCTCAACCCTACTGAACTGGGAGCTGAACTAAAGTAGACTCTGACTGAGCCCCATGCCTCTTCACCCTACATCACTCCAATATCTCAAGGAATAACTTCTCAGGAGAGAGGAGGGAATTATAAAAGCAAATTTCTCCAAAAGCATACTTATGAACGTTTGGTGTCTATAATGTGTATATGGTAATTGTGCTGATATGTCATTTACATATACTTAATGACCTAGGGCTGTTAAATTGTTTGTTCGGATGGATGGTTTTTCTGTTTATTACTGCACGCTGAGCTGTCCATCAAAAACAGTTTGGTATAAATGAACTGGGATTGCACTTTCCATATGTAACAATGCCATAGACAACATTTTTTTTTTTTTAACAACTGCACTGAGACTAGTATAAGATAGCGGTAGAGAGACAGACAGGATGCAGCCTGAGGGTCTGTTAAACATACACCTGTTCTTCTCTCTTTCGCTTCGCAGTCACTATACAATTGCTAGATTCCTCGCACTGTCCACAGCATCACATCCACAGCAGTAAAGGGAATAGCTGCCATGTAATTGTACTACAGGGATTAATGTTTGGAAGGTATATTGCTTCCTGTACACAACTCCAGCCAATCACCTTGTCCTCCTGTTTCCGCCACAGTTTCTGCATATCTCCCAGGACCTCTTTCCCCCGTCTCACAATCTTACTCTGTCTGTCTCCTCTCTCTCTCTTTCTCTGTCTCTCTGTCTCTCTCCCTCTCTTTTATTAGTCTATTCCGGTTTACCAGCACATCCCCTTTTTTCTAGACGCCTTTTTATAGCATCTGTTTTTAACTTTATTTTGCTCGTCATGTCTCTCTCTCTCTCTCTCTCACTATCACTATCCTTTTGTGTGTTCAGTGTTTGTACTCTTCTGAGAAAGCCACACACACACACACTGCTTTGTCGCGTCTCTCTCTATAATGCTCCTTGCAGCAGGGTCTTTAGTCAAAGAAGTCCCTTCTTTGCATTGCTGTAAAAAAAGTCCAAAGTGCGAATGATTTATTTATTTATTTATTTTATCAATGAACAAAATGGGAAGTACACGTAGAGCAGAGAGATGCAAGCTAAGTGAATATTTGATGTGAACAAATATTGTACCAAGCAGGTGCTAATGATCATCGATCACACATGTGCACTAGAAGACAATCATTACTTGAAACAGAAACAGCTGTGTAGGAGCCTGAGTGTTACAAGACAAACTCTGCTACTAAAAATTAAGAATAAGAATGCCACTAAGTTTCATCTCACAGGTCGCACACAATGGCGAGACACACGGTCACTGCTTGGTCAGCTGGTCAGGAAGTACAGCTGATTAAAGACATCCTGCTTTGACATCAGAAGAGGTTCATCAGTGCCATCAGCGAGGAACGGGCAGACACCACTGGGACCCATTTACTGTCTGGAGAAGTCAGATATGGGCTTCAAGGAAGAATTATGTCTAATAAACCATACGTCTGATGTGGAAACAAGGCTAAGCAACTCAATTATGCACACAAACATAGAAACTGGGGTACAGGAAAATGGCTGCAGGTGCTCGGGACTGGAACAATCGCTTATTGCCAAAGGGCTGGAGAGCAGTACAATGATGAGTGTGTGCAAGCAACAGTGAAACATCGTGGAGGTATATTTCTGCAAATGTTGAAGATTTAATCAGGATTAATGGTGTGGAATACAGACAGATACGTATCCATCATGCAATGCCATCAACGAGCAGCCAGTAATTTATTCTGCATAAACTGCTTATATTTTATATAAAGTTTCTACCAGTAGCATGTATGTGTGTGTGTCTGTTTGTGTGTGTGTATGTGTGTGTGTTTGTGTGTGTGTGTGTGTGTGTGTGTGTGTGTGTGTGTGTGTGTGTGTGTGTGTGTGTGTGTGTGTGTGTGCAACATACACATTTGTTTCTGTAGGGTAAGTTGATAGAGTGGTGTTTTATGGCTGTAGTCAAAAGAAGAAGTGCAGCCTAAGCACTTTTACTGGAAGTATTTTTTCCCTTCTGTCACCAGTGGCCAAGCACTGATGCATTTCATCAGCACTAAGATGGAGTTTGTTTCACAGTGACTCAGTGAAAGAAAAAAAATATGTATGCGCATGTGTGTAGATGTTTGTTTGTTTGTTTGTTTGTTTGTGGTTTGTTTCGCTACCTTTGTAGGGCCCAAGTTTCCACTCAGTAATATCAGATAGTCGTGACCATAATTGCCATAATGAAACCCGTTTTTTCCTTTTAAATAAATAAATAAATAAATAAATAAATAAATAAAAAGAAACGTCAGACAGGTGCTTAGGTTTCATTAGAATACCACTTTTGTTTCCAAAAAAATGAAAGAATGAGTGTCGGCCGATATGTTTTTCTTCCAAAACTGCTTAGTTTTAATATTTAACCATATAAAAGTTCAACGATTTTACACAAAAATCACGTATAAATATTACAAAAGACACATGAAAATATAATGAAATCAAATGAAAAAAAAATAAAATCAATCCCCAAAAAGGGAACCCAGGCAGATATCTGTATATCATCATCTTCATATCATCTGTCTAAAAATTCCAAAAACACCACAGAAGCTGATACATGTTTCTATCAGTACCACAGGTTGTATATTGTATCTGGTAAGGATGTGATACCAATGCTGGGTATCATTTTCATTCATCTTCTACCGCTTTATCCGATCTTCCCTCGGGTCACGGGGAGTCTGTGCCTATCTCAGGCGTCTATGGGTATTAAGGTAGGATACACCCTGGATGGAATGCCAACCCATCTCAGGACACACACACACACATTCATACACTAGGGACCAAGGTGCCAATCAACCTACTGTGCATGTTTTCTTTTTTATACCGGGGGGAAACTGGAGAACCCGGAGAAAAACCCCTGAGACACGGGGAGAACGTGGCCGAGACGGGAATCGAACCCGGACCCTGGCGGTGTGAGGCCAACGTGCTAACCACTAAACCACTGTGCCCGTGGGTATCATATCATTTAAAATCAGTAATTAAATCTAAAACTAAAGATAGTGTAATGTTCATACAAGGAAATCCTCCAGACTCTAAAAAGCTATTTCGCGATAAAACTCATGTTTGTCAATGTGTACAAGCTAAAAAAAAATAGTAAGAATTGAAGCCATAAATGAAGATAAAGATGTAAAGTGGGAAAATTGGACAGAAGTTCAAGGCAGGTTCAAATTGTAATAAAAAAAATAATGTTTTTTTTTTTTTTACACTTTTTTTATTTGTAGCAGAATCGCATGCTTTGTTCTCCCAGTGTGGCGCCGACGTTGGATTTTTATTGGACATTAATTATCATTATACAGTTTTAAATTTTGAAATACATTTCAAGAGCTACTAATGACCCTGTTAGCGATACGCGCACCGCAGCATGCCTCTCACCCGGACCCCGCGCTCTCTCGCAGTGTAGAACGGAATAATTGGCTCTTTTTGTATGTAAGGATCATCACCGCCACTTGTTCATGTTTCTCTCGGTGAGACTCTTGCCAGAGCTATGAGCCGCCCAATCCCGAGCTGAGAAATGGCAGCGAACGAAACGCCGGGTGCAGGGAGGTATGAAGGGACACGGGAACGGGAGCCACACACATTCAGAAGGGGGGGGACGGGGGACAAAGGTAATTTTTTTTGTTGTTGTAATGGTCATTGTAGGCCGAGCAGGCAGAGGAACAGTGGGGAACCTTGTCCTGGAGCCTGTTAGTGTGAATAAAGGATGTGAAGCTCTTTGAATGGGCGAGTCCCTGCCTGCTGCACCTCTCTCTCTCTCTCTCTCTCTCTCTCTCTCTCTCTCTCTCTCTCTCTCTCTCTCTCTCTCTCTCTGTCTGTCTGTCCAGGCTTATCTTTGTGTTTGTACACTCGGTGCCAAGATTTAATCAATAGCAGCTTTGCCTTGCGTGAAGAGAAGGTCAAAGTCAGACTGGAGTGACGGAGATAGGGAGAGAGAAGACATATAGGTGTGTGGGGAGACAGGAAGGCATGTCTCTTACCGCAAGGTTGGATAAGTGTTAGGGATTTTATATATTTACAATCCAAACCCCCCCCCCCCCCCCCCCCCCCCCCCCCCCCAAAAAAAAAACAACAACACAAAAGCCTCATTTCTTGTTAAGTGTAAAATTGAAACAGCTTTTTAGCATTGGGAGCTCTCGGTCTCCCGAGCTCTCTTGTCCGTTCATTGACGAAGCATATGGACTAATTTCGGTTCATCTGTTTCCTCATAACTCTAAAATCCAATTACAATAACCTCCGTGGGGAGTTCCTTTAGTTGTACTTGTGCCTTTGTTGCTAGTCTTTTGCTTTCCTCACAGATTCGGGTAGACATAATTCTTCTGTCCTTTACAGAAAACTGCTATTAGATGACCTGGCCTGGCGTGTGTGTGTGTGTGTGTGTGTGTTTAAGAATCATCACGCTCTCTTGGTGTCTCACACAACCAGTCTTTTCCATTTGCACCTCGCAGTGTGCAGGCCATTCTCTAACAGATCTGATTCCAGATTGCACTGTGACCTGACTTTGACTGCCGGCCACTTATTTCACATTAGGGAGGGCAATAAAGAGTTTGATCTGACCCCCTTTCTCTTCGGCTGGCCCTTTATCCGGACCAATAGGCCCTCCAGGACATCATCCAGGTGCTTTATTGCAAAAAAAAAAAACCCTGTATCAGCAGCACAGATATCGTTCGGGCCGATATGGCGAGCCGTAATGAGGAGGAGATAGAACGGAGAGAGAGAGCGAGGGAATGAGACGGAGGAGCACTAAAAGAGCCAGAGACAAAAGACAGAGAACGCTCTAGTAGGCATCGTGTGCATCATGAGGACCAGAAGGTCATGTGTGGATAGGTGAGATCCTTTCACCGTGTTTTTTTTCTCTCTCTTTCTCGATGGTCTGTGTGCAGAGTCTCCGGCTTGCGGCCCCGAAATGTGGCAGGTTTGCTAACTCGGAGATAATATTTATTTTTGTGAAATTGAAATGGCTCACACTTGAGGGCTTAGCTTTGTTCCAATATTTTGGGACAGCGCTGTAGCCTGCTTACTATTCAAAGCACCCCCAGGCGGAAAGTGCCAGAGGAGAAAGCTTCACACACACACACACACACACACACACACACACACACACACACACACACACACACACACACTCACACATTACACTATTTGGCCACCAGACACGGATGTTCTCACCATACCTGGAGTGGTAGAGTTCAGGAATGAACTTGAAACAGTCTTGAGTGTGACATTATTGCATTTGTGTAACAGGAACCCAAAACAGCAAGTAAATAATTGTGTGTGTGTGTGTGTGTGTGGGGGGGGGGGTGTTTGCAGAAATGCATGTAGGAGGAACTACTCAGTAGATCATTTCTTGGGTGCGGAGAACGAGAATGACTGAGACGTAGGTTAGTCTACCTTTAAGACCAGTCAAGCATGAAATTCACTTTGAGGGGAAACTTAATTTGTTGTAAATGAGGGGTAACATTAAGATGAGATCCGTTGCAATGTGAGAGAGAGAGAGAGAGAGAGAGAGAGAGAGAGAATGTGAGCAAGCAAGCATGAGCGAACAAGTAAGTACGTCTGTTTGTGTGTGTGTGTGGGGGGGGGGGGGGGGGGGGGGGGGGAGGGGGTTGGGGGGGGTGGGGGGGGTGGGGGGGGGGGGGGGGGGGGGGGGGGGGGGGGCTTTGTATCTTTTTTTTTTGGGTGTGTGGGGGGGGGGGAGGGGGGGGGCTTTTTCGGGGGTGGGGGGTGGGGGGGGGGGGTGGGGGACGGGGGGGGGGGGGTGGGGGGGGGGGGGGGGGGGGGGGTGGGGGGGGGGGGGGGGGGGGGGGGGGGGGGGGGGGGGGGGGGGGCGTGGGAGGGGAGGGGAGGGGGGGGGGGGGGGGGGCGGGGGGGGGGGGGGGGGGGGGGGGGGTGGGGGGCGGGGGGGGGGGGGGGGTGTGTGGGGGGGGTGGGGGGGGGGGGCGGGCTGTTTTTTTGTGTTTGGAGTTGTTGTGTGTGGGGGGGGGGGGGTGGGGAGAGGGGGGGGGACGGGGTGGGGGGTTTTTCTGTGGGGGGGGGGGTCTTGGGGGGGGGGGGGGGGGGGCTTTTTTTTATTTTGGTTTTTTATGTTTATTGTTTGTATTGGGGGGTGTTGGTGTGGATTTGGTGGGGGGTGTGTCGCCTGTTTGTGTTGATGGGGGGGGGGGGGGGAGGTGGGGGTGGGGCGGGGGGGGGGGGGGGGGGGGGGAGAGAAAGAGATTTAGGTAGGATGGTAGATGTCATAGAAGGCTATACACTGAGTAGGGGCAGAAATCAAAAGCTAGGTGGCCTTTTCCAGCCTGACACATCATTATAATGGAATCCTCTCTTTTCCTCTTTTTCTTCGTGGCCCCTCTCGTTTTTTTTTTTTTTTTTTTTTTTTCCCCGTATCATTTGAAAGGACAAAGGTGCATTCAGAGGAGGGTTTTGTTTGCGTTTTGCACATATGTGAGTGCGAGAAGTGTGATTACACAGTGTCAGTATTAATAGAACAGATATTTCTGCCTGTACTGCAGCCAGTGAGAGAGCGTGAGATTATTTGCGAATCATTCGACATGTTAATCACAACACGGCGCAATAAAGTTTTCAAAGCCCGGTCCACTCGTTGCTCTGCGATTGTCTAAATACGGTCTTACTGATGTAAATCTTGTAAATTATTCATGATGTAAAAAAAAAATGATCTCATAACATGAAACCAGTGGAATCAGTGGCCATTGAATTGGTTTTAAAATATTCATAAAATAAATGATTTGAGAAATGTATTTATTTAGGATATATTAGGCCAGGGGTGTCCAAACTTTTTGCAAAGAGGGCCAGATTTGTTGAGGTGAAAATACGTTTGGGGCGACCATTCACTGGCGTATTAACATTGCATATGAACGATTTTTGATTGCACACAGAATACTTTTCAATTCTTCACACCAATAAATCAATAGTTTACTTTGCGAAACTCGCGACAAATTTTCTCCACTATTTTCATAACGCCGTCTTTAATGAATAGAGTGCAGCCTCAGGTCTACTGCCATCTTCTGGTGAAATTTAAAATAACTGTCGTCATCAGTGCAAATTGTCTATTTTACGACAGAGGCTGTGGGTCAGCGGAAACTTGAACACGGACCACAATTGGCCACCGAGATGGACTTTATACGTGCCTGTATTAAGCATAGCATTTTGTCTTTAAAGTTGATGCGTTAAGAATAGAGATCTCCAAAATGTCTGGGGTGTCCCTTGACATCACTAATCAGTATCTATTAAAAGTGCTCCAAGGAAGGAATGCATGTTGGGACTGGACGATGTCCCGTGTGGTCCGATACCTGAAATTGCTGACGACGTTAATGCATGACTGTTTCGGAAAACGCTGTGGACTAACACAATATTCGGAAGCTGGTCATAATGTTAAGCTTAATTGGTGTCACACAGTTCCAGGTTGTGTATTGTGCATGCACATAATACACTTAAGTCCTGATAAATTTTGTGTTTTTGTCCATAAACACTCCTCATTTGGTGGTAGCTAACTGGTTCTGCTGTAAATGTAAACGTCTGGAAGCGCTAACATCCATGTACTTTGCATTTCCACCTTCTGTTTATTTACTCTCTGGCTCTTTGAAACATTGCTGTGTTTTGACATTAGGCAGCGACACATGACTTGTGTCATCGTTTTCGCAGTCGACATCAAAACGGCGTTTTCAAATTCACCCAATTTGGAGAGTGCTTGGGAAAAAAAGGCGTTTTTTTTTTTTTTTGCGGAATGAAAACGCCACATTGGTGTTGAATATTGAGCGAGAAATATCTGCGTATATCGACCGAGAATGTATTAGTGTGGATGTGGGCATGTTTTTGAAATGGGGAGAAACACATTGGACATTAAATAAGATAGAATCAACAAGATAGTGTCAGTGTGGGCCTTGTCCCTGTATTTCAGCACGTCGCTCTATATCGCCTGTGTCATTTCATTTCGCCGTAACTGGGGACGGTGCGGTAGGGCGGTGCTCTGATGAGCTGTCTATGCGTTGACTCATATCACTCACACATCGTAGTGCTGTATATCTGTCATCTGTCCTTCAGCCGCCTGGATCGCTGTTACAACCGGCTTAATCAGGCCGTGTGCGGTGATGTACACGCCGCGGAAGACACAGAGGAACGGCGCTTAATTAAAGACAAAAGGACCTGTCTCGCTAAGCGCTCAGGAACTAAATTAACTACAGTTATGGCACAGCTTTAAACCATCAGGAACGCTGTAAAGGAAGAAGAAGGAGCCCACACTCGAGCATTTTGCCACTGGACATTTTTGCAAACAATCTGTTTGAAGTGAAATGGCAAAATCCCTCCTTGAGTTGTTTACCTGAAAACATGCACCTCATTTGGCTGACACTTTAAATTAATCTCGTACACGATTGCAGGCGACGCGTCTGGCTCGTGAGCACCCGAAAGAGATTATTCCAATCTCACGGATTTGTTGTTCCACATCCCAATGGTGTTCTACTGGATTCCGGTCTGGCGATTGAGAAGGTTAATGAAGTCGTCGTCATGTATAAGGAATCGGTTTGCAATGACCTGCGCCTTGTGAAATCTCCTGCTATCATGCTTAATAAGTCTTTATGAGACTATTACTCACTATTACGTTTTCTGTATTAAGCGGCCCGCACGCCACCTTCATTTATGGACGGGAGGGTGTATAGGTAACTGGTAGGATGGATGGATTGATGGATGGTAGGACACACAAAATGGGTTTTACACACACAAAGAATATCTGAGCCTAACATCTGCATGCTGTAGCCAAAATTGAGATTCATCATGTTTATGATAAATCTCATGTTTATCCAATCATCGTCCGGTCATTCTCCTCAAAGTCTTTATTCTGTCGGCTGAACTCGTTGCGTTGTGTTTGTGTACACCATTCTGTTTAAGTGATCTGCTGTGCTGTGAAAATCCCAGGAGAACTGCACATACTCATACCTACCCATCTGTCACCGGCAACCGCTTTAATGTTTGATGTGAACATTCGCTAAAGCTATTGACCTGCATCTGCATGTTTGTTTGTCTTGTGCTTCTGGCACACGATAGGTAATAAACAGGTGTTCGGATGTCTCTATTATAGTCTCTGATAGTATAGTGAGCTTACTGAGAAATATCTATCGGAATTATACAAGAGACCCTATTTTATGTACATATATTATATATATATATATATATATATATATATATATATATCATATATATATATATATATATATATTCATTCATTCTTCTACCTCTATATCCGATCTTGCCCTCGGGTCACGGGGAGTCTGTGCCTATCTCAGGCGTCTATGGGCATTAAGGCAGGATACACCCTGGATGGAATGCCAACCCATCGCAGGACACACACACACACACACACACACACACACACACACACACACACACACACACACACACACACTCACATTCATACACTAGGTACAATTTTTCCAAGGTGCCAATCAACCTACCGTGCATGTTTTTGGACCGGGGGGAAACCGGAGAACCCGGAGAAAAACCCCCCTGAGGCACGGGGAGAACATGCAAACTCCACACACACATGGCCGAGACGGACAGCAATCGAACCTCGGACCATGGAGGCGTGAGGCGAACGTGCTAACCACTAAGCCACCATGCCCCTCTATATATGTAATATATATATATATATATATATATATATATATATATATATATATGTCTGTGTGTGTTGTGTGTGTGTGTGTGTGTGTGTGTGTGTGTGTGTATATACACTTTTTCCAACAGACCTGCCAAATACACATTTGAGTAAGACAATGCTAACTGCATAATGTGTCTGTTAAAATACCGTGACTTTCTAGCGATTGCCATCAAGATGCACATTATAAAATGAAAAATACAACAAAGGACACCCAGAACTGTTGAGCACCCAGAATCCTGTATAAGAAACAAAACGTCAATGAATGCTCTCTTCAGTTCTCAGTGATGTCTATATGGCATTGGTGGCAAAAGTACACACATCCTTCACTTAAAGTGAAAGCATGTTGTAAAAGACTGGTCTAAGCTGAAGTACTGACTAGACTTTAAGTAAAAGTAAAGACGTTTGGGCTCTGGCATGCACTTGAGTAAAAAGTAGCCTTTACTCGAACCCTGGTAACTGGATCTCATATTAATACTTTAATACCAAACTAATATTGTTGTCTAATGAATGTATCCAGTGGTAGATTAATAAAGTCTCCCAATGGGAAGTGAAAATATTGATAACGAGCCTGGTTTGTAAATGTCAGAAAAATAAATAATGGAATAAAGTACTGATACCAGGAAAATCTATATATAAAGTATTAAGTATTTGTGCTTCGTTACTTCCCATCGCTGATGTATGGAAAGAAGACGTGATGCTGTGGAAATGTGCAAATCATTCTGGTTTTATTTCAACTTTTTGGGTTTGTAAAGCCTAAAATCAGGAATGAGAATCAAATCAAATTCAAATAGTATTTGGCACATACATAGGAAATGCAGTGAAATGTTTTATACAACCTGTAAACATGGAAAATAAAAGAAGACATAAAAAAATATATGAAAAATAAAAGTCGACATGAAACCAATATGGAAAATAATAGTATTTGGTAGATATGTTAAAGTGTGCAAATGTGCAAAAGGTTGCCCACAGTTAAGTATCAGTTTGTGCAGGAGAGAAAAGACGACGTTCCAGGTGTTTCCTGATTCCGTGTCCGAATATCCTGCGGGAAGAAGCTCCTAATAATTCTCACTTTGTTTGCCCTCAAGCTTTTCTTGAACGCAACAGAGAAAAGAGTCGGGACGATACGCAATAGTGTGACAATCATCTCCACAGACTTGCAGTGTTGAATGCATTTTTTAAACAAAACTTTCACTGATTCAATTAGCTGCATTGACCTCCGAAGAGGTCGTCCTTTGAGTCATCGCACCGAATTGAACCGTTCGAAGGCGCAGGATTTTAAATCCTAATCTCCGATCTGCCTATGAATGATTACAGAGGAAACAGGCAGCAGGCTATGCTGTCGAGCAGAAAACCCAATTAGATAGCAGTTACCGTTGAAGCTTGTTGAGTTGGATCGCTTGCCGAGCAACTGGCTCGTGCAGTTTAGCACCAGCAGCCAGATGTACACTGAAAAACATTGTTTATATTTGATTTGACCCCTGAATTATTGCTGGAATGTTAAATTGCATTCACAATGCTGGTAAAATTGAGGGTTTTTTTTTTTTTGGTCAGTAGACAGCTGCAGTCTAGTATATTCTGCACAGGTACAGTGTTTACACCAAACAATGGATAGTCTGTGTGTGTTTGTGTATGTGTGTGTGTGTGTGTGTGTGTTTGTGTGTGTGTCTGGGCAATGAAGGTTAGCAGTAGAGGAGTGGTGTTTCTTGGGCAGAGCATCCCTGGATCTTGTTCCTCCCACCTCGGACACACTTCACGTCTCCTAGCTTTAACTCCTGCCCCCCCTCTCAGCTCACCCAGCCAGCATACACTGCAACTGCAGTCTTCTGATAACACCAGGTTCTCTCTCTCTCTCTCTCACACACACACACACACACACACGCACACACATGCACACACAAGGCTCTCAAAATTCTCAAGCACCCCCCATACACAAGTACAAACACCCCCCTCACCCAAACAACCTTTTATCCTTCTCAAACACTCATCCTCTGCTGCCCATTCCAGACCTTTCCAACCGAGAACCAAGTGGATATGAGTAACTCCTTTTCTTTCTTTCTTGTCTTTTTTTTTTCTTTTTCTCACACTTTAACCAACATTCAATTCTTTTTCCTTTATTACTCACAGACCCCTTCCCCCCCACGCCCGGACTCCGGCATGCATCTGTGGTCACACAAACATACAGAGAGATAGAAAGAGATGGATGCTGGCATGCGCTCTGTTTGAAGGCACAATGTCGTTAGTGTGCAGAATGCCCACACCTGTATATTGTGATGTAGTGGCTCTATTCAGCCAGCCGATTGCCTGTAACAGCAGTCTGGGCCGGCCGGCACAATTGAAAGGGATGGCCAGACCTGCTTTTCATTAGGAGCAGAAACAGGTTGCAGGGGCTGGAGGGGTCCAGAGGGGGAGGGATGAGACCTCACAGTAGAGGGGAAAGGGTTATTCGCATCGATTTTGGGACAAGGCACCTGGTCGGGCGAGCAGGTGGGCTTTTATATCGCACTACTTTCTCACACACAGACACGCAAGCACACACATTTACACACAAAGAAGCAATAAATAAGTGATTGTAAAACAATCACTAACCTGTGAATTGTAGCCTCTCATTCATGGTTTACAATGATGATGATGATGAGACATATGTTTGTGTGTGTGTGTATATGTGTTTGTGTGTTATGGCTATTAATGCATTAACGCAAATTCACTTTAACAGCACTAATTTTATTAATGCGAGATTAGCGCAGCAGGCATTATTATGAGAGTGATCTACTCCTTCACTCTGCATTCTTTTGGCGACCCACAAAGCAAAGACTTCATAAAGAAACTTCATCAGGATAATTTCAGCATTTCCTCAGCCACGCTTACCGCTTGTAATGTTAGAATAGAATAGCCGTTATTTGTCACATATACATTACAGCACAGTGAAATTGTTTCTTGCATAATCCCAGCTTGTTTGGTGCCCCTGGAGCACAGAGGGTTAAGGGCCTTGCTCAAGGACCCAAAGTGGCAGCTTGGCAATACCGGGACTGGAACTCTGACCTTCCGATTAGTAGCCCAGAGCCTTAAACTACTTCCTTCCCATGTTAGGATGGAATATAAAAGAGGCGATGAATGTGTTTTATTAACAGGAATGAGCTACTTGCTCTATTATTATATTTTACCTTATGTGTCCCGTAAACGTATCACCAGTTTATATTGAAAGAAACCAAAACCGGAACATAATTCTTAAAGGAGCCTTGTACCATATTTAACAATTCACATGGTGAAATTATGAAATAAATATCAAATAATTCATTGTTTTATTTTGAAGAGTAATTTTGAATGAACTTTACATATTTATAACATCTGTCACAACTAGTTATAGTCTTAAAAACAAGAAAGGTATTAATTTATGGTACACTGAGAACAGGAAAATATGGAATTAATGAGTTAACTGACTTAAGGCAATCATACGATTAATATTTGAATCTATTGAACTGATGCTTGACTGTGCTTAGATATATATATATATATATATATATATATATATATATATATAGATATATATATATATATATATATATATATATATATATATAGGGCTGTCAAAATGAATTTTAATGGCACTAAATTACTATTACTACATGATTAACACATTTCTGTGACAATTAAGTTAAGGTTCAATTAATAGTTATGTTCCTTAACAATGACCTTTCTTTACATGAATAAAAATAAAAGTAGAAAATAAAAACAACAACAAATTATTGAAATCAGTTTATATTTGTTTTACTGATGCACCAAATCTGCCCTGAGGCACACATCCGGCACGTAAAAGTATCCGTGTGGAAACAAAGCCGGTTCTATTTGGCTTCTAGTAAAAATTCTGCTGATTTACTAATATGAAATAATATTTTGTCTGGGTGCTCAATGTTGAGTATGGTTTCACTCATAGTTACCATATATTTGCATAACGTATCCATATTTGTGCATGCCCATGTTGATAAAAGTATTAAGAAATTGGTATTAATTTAAGGTTCATAGAAAAATGTGCGATTGAGTTCAGAGAATTAACGCACGACAATCATGAAATCTTGTAATCAATTGACAACCTAGATCTACTTTTCATTTTTCTTTTGTGATTATAATACATATAAAACGGCAGGCATCAATGTAGAACTTTGCACCCTGTTATCCCAAGGATAAGGAGGTATAAAAAACACATAAGGAGAAATAATAAAGTCAAAAGAGTGATCAATTATTAACTAGGCATATAAATATATAAATGAGCAGCACAATCAATGAAGAAAGTATATCAAAACAATATAAATGGTAATGAGGGAAATATATAAGCGCGTACGCCTTTATGTGCTTTTTGTACATTTCCTGCGGCTCTGTGCACATTTATTTATCCATCTGCGTCTGGTAATGTTTCTTTATTTTCGAAAGCTCCGCACTGCCACTTAGACATGCTATTATGTGAGGAGTCATTTGCATGACGTTCAGGTGAAAGCGAGAGGAGTCTAATCGTCCTCCAGTATTGTGTGTACGAGTCGGCGTGGCCATGTTCAGCGTCATCGCCTCGCATGCCCGCGCTGACGTCAGTCTCTGACGCATTGACCGGGGTACAGTGAACTTGTCCTGCAGTTCAGCATTGCTCTGCTCGATCCGCGACAGCATTACGAAAACGCATGCAGAGCTCTCCTCTGAGCATCATAATAAAAGCTAAGTGCATTAAGCCTGTCCCCATATAACTGGATTACGCTAAAACAAATTACCCGTGTCAGACTCACTGACAGCCCGGGTTTTGAAACTCGGACCTGTCGCCCGTAATAAAGTTTACGCCAGTCAAGAGAGAAGACTTTAAATAATGGAGGATTAGCCAATGAATGATGGAGACGTCCCGTTGCCAGGCCCGTCCCTTGGTTCCCATAGCAACTCCACCAAGACCTGGAGGTTTAAGCTTTCTGTCACTTAGTGTTTCGATTATGAATTGGCGATGTTTAAATTTTGCTCCCATAAAGGCACCTTTAGAGGATCGGGCCTTCACATTCTCCCTGCTTGTCCCCAAGGAGAGGGAGGGAGGGGAGAAAGGAGAAAAATAGCCCACTCGACCCTATGCACAGGAGTGCTCTATCATAAGGATGAGTATGACGGCTGCTCGCCGACTTCTTTTCTCCGCCGTTTTGTGTCTTTTTCCCATTGACGTAAAGGAGGTGAAGACACTCGGTACGACTGTAAATGGGCACACATGTATATTTAACTGTGTTTGTGATAGTGAGAAGGCGTATATATTTATGTGTGTTTGTACTCGGCTTTGGAGTGCATTGTCGAGGCCCCTTGAAAAGGCAATAACCTTTGCTTAGGGCATGGGCGTCAGATCTTGCCTCCCGTAGCTGCCATTGTGAGGCCGTCAACCTGCCACCTTGTGATTTGAAACCTTCCCCTTTCAGACACAAAGGACACTTCTCCTTCTATCCAGCCACCTTGCCTCTCCTTTCAACCAGCATCTCTCGCTTTTCACAAGCTGCCCTTCCTTTTGAGCCACGGGATCAATAGCTGGTTTTGTCTCTTTCAGCTCTCGGTGCAAGAACTGTTTTTTTTTTTTTCTTTTTAAATGAGATGCAGTGCAACACTGTAAAAATATCCTGCCCCTATGAAATCCTGTTAGAAAAAAAAAAGGTTCCACAGGAGACCTCTTTCCGCATGATTTTTGTCTTGTAAGACTTCCTGTAGTCGTTATGAGAAGCTGAGAAGATGTGCTAGCCGGGACATGCAGTTCTGTTCCGGCGCACATGTAATTAAAGCGCTGCCATTATTGTGCATAATGAGCTAATGAAGGGTGTAAGCACCTAGCAAACCTAATTAGATAGTTAAACAGATAGCACGGGGCCCATTTGACTGAAGTGACTACATCGAGTATCCAGTCAGTGCGCCAAGGTGAAGAGAAAGAGAGAGATCGTTCCGTCTAGGCCAAGAGTTATCGTAAAGAAAAATCTCCAGCCGGGAAACAAGTTGATCCGAGTGACAGAGGAAAGTTTGATGTTTAGCCTCTTGATGGGTTCTCTTAGATTTGTCTGTCTCTCTCTCTCTCTCTCCCTCTCTCTCTTTTTCTCTCCGTCTCAGTGGATTGATCTTAATCAGTGTTATCTGTAATAGCTGATAGCACGTCCCTGCCCTTCTCCCACCCGAAAGTCAAAATGTTTAGAATTGACTAGAAAAATAACTTGGAAGACACACACATGCACAAAAACACATACAAAATCAAGATTAATATTTTACATTATAATCAAGATTATATGTGTGTGAGAAAGAGGAATATATATATATATATATATATATATATATATATATATTTTTTTTTTTTTTTCCCTGGACAAACCTGAGACTGATGCAATGCATTAAGAGTTCACTGTGAACATTTATCTGTGTTGAAAACTCACTTTCATTTGTTAAGTCAAGACAATATATAGCTGAGGCAGTACCCAGTGAAACGAGGGGTTTCTCTGGTAAAAATGGCTTGGAACCTTGGTGCTAGTACCAGTGAACGAGGGGTGGGGGGGGGGGGGGGTGTCTGGACCTGGTGTATGTAAAAAACAACATTGAGTTTCATAACAGAACACAGAGCTGAGGACTAGAGTATATTGTGCAGACCGTGCTAGACAAAAAACACAAGACAGTGCAGGAAAAACAACTATACACTGGGGTTCGAGAGTCATATGATCGCAACCTACTCCATCTCACCAACAAGTGAATATGTCAAATCTGCATGTCGGGCGAACACGGGCCGAGCGGGCGGAGCGTCAAATTTCCCCATTCGTTCTTTATGGGGCGGCAATGTTGTGGATTTCCCGAAATTCCGAGCGGGTGTGGAATTCGGCACGAAATTCCAACCCCATTGATTTTCTATGGGAAAAAATTCCCACTTTTTTTTCTGGCCCCGGGTTCGGAATTCCGTGAGGTGATTCCTTATAAAAGTGATAGCACACCTCACACCATTGGGCCGCAAGATTTGAAAATTTGACCGAAGCCCGAGAGAGATTATAATAATATGCTTTGCAAACATCACTAATAAAAATAGTAAATGTGATTATAATAAACACGGGGTGTGCTGGGATGTTTAAGAATCGAAATTGTATTGAGCATGCATTCAAGTCTTGGGGATGCATTCATCCATGTTGTAACAGTAGCGTACGTTTGAGTGTGTGTGTGTGTGTGTGTGTGTGTGTGTGTGTATGTGTGTGTGTGTGAGTTCAATTCCAGTTCAGTTGTGTGTTGAGAAGCCTGATGGCTGGAGGGGAAAAAAAAACTGTTGCACAGTCTGGTTGTGAGAGCCCGAATGCTTCGGAACCTCTTCCCTCATGACTGTAGTGTTAAAAATGTGTGTGAGGGGTGTGTGGGGTCGCCCATAATGCTGTTAGCTTTGCGGATGCAGTGTGCGGTGTAAATGTCCGTGACAGAGAGTAGAGAGACTCCAAGGACCTTCTCAACTGTCCTCAGTATCTGCTGTAGGAGCTTGCGATTCCAGGCGGTGCAGATCCAAAAACAAGGAAGTGACGCAGCTGCTCAGGATGAACTCGTCGTTCCTGCTGATGAGACCCACCATGGGTGTGTCATTGGTGAGCATGATGATGTGGTTCGAGCTGTGCATTGCTACACAGTCGTGAGTCAGCACTGTGAACAGCAGTGGGCTTAGCATACAGCCCTGAGGGGTCCCAGTGTGATCGTGCTGTTCAGCTTCTCAATCAGGTGCTGAGGAATGATGGGGTTGAATGCTGAACTGAAGTCTATGACTAGCATTCGAACATATGTGTCCTTGTTATCGAGGTGGGTGAGGGCCAGATGGAGAGTAGTGGTGATGCATCCTCCATTGAATGGTTTGGACGATAAGCAAACACCATTGGTTCCAGAGAGGCTGGAAGTTGTGCCTCATGAGCCTTTTGAAACACATAGTTATGATAGATGTGACGTATGAGCGCGACAGGCACATCTTCGTTGCAACGTGAAAAACCGGCTAGGATTAGCATTTAGCTTAACATGGATACCCGCCCACTTTCTTCCTCAACGCCAAGGATAACGCCAATCAGAGGTTGTGAAGGTTGTTGTATACATAATCATACAGATTGGTTGTTGAATGATTTTTGTATTGCACTAGAGTCTGGTGGACATTTACATTAACCCCGCTGTCATGGAAAAATCTGGCTAAATACGCTAAAAGCACCATTTTTGGATCCGGAGAGGCCATCTGGACAGGTCATTGTGCTTCCTTTGGTCCAGTATAAGCAGTAAAAGATATTGAAAGAGATCCATAACACACGTAGCGCTGCCCTTAGTCTGCCGGAGAAAAGAAATCGGCAGACGTTAGCTGTTATTCCATGTGCCAACGACAATGCGCTGGAAGACTCCCCTTTTCGTAACCTACCCGTCATTTCTGTCAACAATACAGGCCAATTAGCACCGGAATTGCTAATTACTGTCCAGGAGAAAACGATACTTATTTTGACAAGATGGTTTTGCTTTCAAAACATTCCTCCTAATAGTTTCCGGGTTTCTTCTTCCACCTCATTAAACCCAAACAATTACCTACGTATAGGCACCGTTCGGCAGACTACATTATTGAAAATAGGCGAGAGAAAGAGAGAGAGAGAGAGAGAGCGAGAGAGAGAGAGAGAGAGAGAGAGAGAGAGAAAGAAATCGAATGATTGTGCTGTAGGCTTTGTGAATTGTTTGTGCATGTCTGTGTGTCTGTGATACTTTGAGCACATTTCCTAAATGACACTATCACTATCCACAGTTAATAGAGCAGAATCGTCTCTTATTCAGACACAACCAATCGTACAGTGGGTGTCAATGCGGCATCAGTGCTACAGAGGACAGATATCTTTAATGTCAAACTTTTGTATTAAACGTGTATTTAAAATTGTATTAAACAACCTTGTATTGCCTATTGTCCTGTGTGGAATCTAGTTGTTGAATTGATTGGATATAGTAATAGAATTATTCCCATTCATAAGAGAAAATTCCATTAATATATGTTTAACTGGATGAGTGTTTGCTCAGACCAGAGTGTACTATTTAAGATAAGATAAGACATACCATTATTCGCACAGTGGGACATTTAAAACGTAGACAGCAGTCATATTAGTAAAGGGACCTTGTCCTCATGTACAGGTGCTAGAAATAAGCGTGTTATTGATGACCCTCAGGAGCCTACAAATAGTAAAGGTTTTGGTAAACAGCTTTGGATTCTGAAATAGTGTCTGCATAGTGTATCATTTCTTCAGTTTAGTGCAGATGATCTGCAGGGGAGCCTGTGCCTATCTGTCTATGGGCATTAAGGCAGAATACACCCTGGATGGAATGCCAACCCATCACAGGGCACACACACACACACACACACACACACACACACACACACACACACTCACATTCACACACAAGGGACAATTTTCCAAGGCGCCAATCAACCTACCGTGCATGTTTTTGGACCTGAGGGGGATTCCCCGGGGGGGGAAACAGGAAGGGGAAGGGGACGGAGAATGGAAGGAGGAAACCGGAGATGCGGAGAAAAACCCACTGAGACCCTGGAGGTGTGAGGCGAACGAGCTAACCACTAAGCCTCCGTTGACCCATATATATATACATGTGTACTCAATTACAGTCGTACCAAGTATCTTCATCACACCCTCCTTCCTTTATATATATATATATATATATATATATATATATATATATATATATATATATATATATATATATATAAACCTGAGCTAAATCTGTCCCTGATTGGGTAAGAACACATGGTAACCATACATGCATAAGGCCAGGCAAAGAGATTATGAGATTATACCATACATACTCACATCATAAACATGCTATAATGCTATACACACTGAACAGACAACATAAGAATGTGTGTGCAGAGAACTTGTTGTGAGACCCATCCTAATACTAACACTAACACAAATCTGTTTTGATACAAAACCTCTGGGCAAGTCATTCTGATCTGACCAAGAAACATTCCATAACACCAGCTGTTGTATTGATGACCAGTACCACTACAGCGAAGAAAGATACCTATTGTACTCTCGTTTCTAAAGAGTTAGCGGTCCAAAGAAGGGTATGACCTTGAGGAAATCTATACTTGTTGATGCTTATACAGATCCCTGAACTCCACTAAGCACCTTGATAATAACCGGGAACTCCAAGTGCGCTCTCTGCATTTTTGTCCGCTATCAGTAACTTCTCTCAGTAATGCTCTTTTGGATGAATGGCCATGACGGCCATATAGAATGCCGAGGTGCCAGCATTTACCGCGTTTACGGTCTAGCAATGAATTTCTGCTTCCTCATCTGAAGGAGTGGTAAAGAGCAAAAGCAAATTTAATTAGCTGGGAAAAGAGCTAATTCAGTCATTAGGTTTTCTCAGTGCCAACTTTATCTACGTGACCTTTGACTCGCCAATTGATGACTCTTGGCCTTGCAAGGCAATTAAACAAAACAACTAGAGCTCCCTTGGATCCAATCTGCAGCCAGGAAACAAGGGAGCAAAAAATGTCTAATTGTGGCCGTCCGTGAGCTCACTGCAGAAGCGAGTGCTTTCTTTGGCGAGTGTTGCACTGCCCCATGACACCGCCTGAGAAAGCAGTTTGGAAAGATACAGATGGCTGGCTTCATGTGTTTCTGAGAAAGCACGTGTTAGCCTTCACTCTCTCCGGCTGCTTTCTGTCATCTGAATGGGCTGGCTGGTGTGTGCCATTTGCCAATTCCAAATTATGAGGAAATTAATGGAAAAAGTCTGAAAAAATGAATCTGATACATATTTATTTTATTTAAAGTGGCTTTAAAAGTGGCCAGAAAGGAAGACTAGATCTGGAGACTGCCTATATATATATATATATATATATATATATATATATATATATATATATATATATATATATATATATATATATATATATATATATATATATATGCCTTGAAGGATTTTTATATTTTTGCCCGATTTACCTTTAATAAAAATTATCCAATAAAAAATAGATGCTGCATTAAACATGGTACATTACTTTTGACAGCCCTAATATATATATATATATATATATATATATATATATATATATATATATATATATATATATATATATATATATATATATATATATATATATATATATATATATTCGTTCTGAAGTACAATTAAACAGAATACAAACAAATAATACTAAAGTTTGGACGGAATAAGAGGTATATAAAGTATTTACCTGCCTTGACATCCAGTCCCTTCCAAGACTTACTGTATTCTAATCATCGATGTGACATGTCATATGGATGTCTTTGTGTACGCAAGGGAATGCAAATATATTAATGAATGTGTAACATTCATTTATTCATTCATCTTCTACCGCTTTATCCGATCTTCCCTCGGGTCACGGGGAGACTGTGCCTATCTCAGGCATCTATGGGCATTAAGGCAGGATACACCCTGGATGGAATGCCAACCCATCGCAGGACACACACACACACACACACATTCATACACACATTCATACACTAGGGACTATTTTCCAAGTTGCCAATCAACCTACCGTGCATGTTTTTGGACCAGGATGGAACCTGGAGAAAAGCCCCCTGATGCACGGGGAGAACATGCAAACTCCACACACTCATGGCCGAGACGGGAATCGAACCCGGACCCTGGCGGTGTGAGGCGAACGTGCTAACCACTAAACCACCGTGCCTCCTTAAATGTGTAACATGTTCCAAACTAATTTCCGAAGCAGAGTCTAGTGTTCTTCAGGCCGTAGTATCTATCGGGTGTTGTGTTGGTCTGTGATGTATTGCAGGAGGGTGTGCTGTGAAGTAACTCAAGCATTGTTAAGGTGAATTTTATTGTTGAGGTTTTATAGTTTAATTTGAACTCGGGTCTCTCGAAACTCAACTAGGCCTGCGGAAAATGTCAACCCCGTGTTCAGTAAGTAAAATGGAAATCTCCTTGGCTCTAAATATTAGTATAAATAATTCAATACTGTAATGTCCGTATGAATATTTAATAGTAGTCTTTAAATAATGTTCACGGAATAGATCTCTACTGAAAGGGTTTGCGAAGCTCCGGATACAAGTACAGATATGAAGGAAGTGCAATTTTACTTTTTTAATACCCGTTAAAGTTTCACAAGCAATCTAGTTGTTTTTTTTTTGTTTGTTTGTTTTTTTTAAACCCTTAATTTAGTCTTAGCCAAATCTTACCAGATCCAAACAGGAGGTATTCGTCCTACATGATCTCTTTCATATCACACTGAGACTTGTTTTCTGCATATATGAGCTCGTAAACAGAGAACACCACCTCCCTTTTCCGGAGATTGTGACCAATATTGCTGTGGCTTTGTCTGGATTTAAACTAGGGCGAAAAGGAACACACTTTTTCTGTTGTGCCACTTGAGAGTCGGGGCATCTAGTTAAGACTACAGGTGTGCACCGGGACGGCGATCCCACGGGATTGGACAAGAAAGTTGCGCGAGGTGTTTACTTTGATGTGGCTTTCAATTATGCTGCTATATTTCGGGAACCAGAAGCGACGAAAATGTATTAGAAAACATCGCTGCCGGAGTATTTGCCTCTGCTGGATTCCAAGCTCCGAACACCTCAGCTGTATTCATGATTCTGTCTCACGTATAAGTTGTTTTATTCAGTGTGCCAGATGAATAAATTTAAATATCAACCGGCATGGTTGACTAGCAAAAATGCATTATGCTGGTCATGCTGTTTTCACCCTGAAACAATGTACTACAGTAGCCTTAAAATCTTCAGTAAAGTAACACTGCTTTAACTTTGAAACCACATTTTATCTTACATTATAATGCCTTGTTATTTTTGGTTTTTATTCCTGATCTGTGTTTTTTTTCCTCTCCTTCTCCTAGCCTCTGTGATCTGCTGGTGTGTATGGAGCAAAATTGTTGGTCTTGGTTCGCCTGGGTTGTATCAGTATCGCACTCGCGTCAGTAATTAGCAGTGTAATCAGCTTGCTAATTTAAGCACTGTTCACTGTCACGCCCCGTTCTGCTCCAGCAAGGACAAGCAGCCACTGCAGTGCCATTTCCCCGTGTCTCCTCTCCCCCACCTCTCTCCTTTCTCCTCTCCTCACCTTACCTCCCTCTCATACCGACTTCACCTCATCCCCTGCCGCCTCCCCTCGCCTCGCGTCTCCTCCCCTCTGCCCTGCCTCTTTTCTGCTCTTCCCTTCTCTCCTCCCTCCAGCTCTCCACCTTTTTTCAATAAGCAGCTCATGTGGCTTGGGGGATTCCAATGCAATCGTTCGAGAGTGTGCCCTGCCCTAGCAGGGAGGGAAGATCAAATGAGCTGTTTAAAGATTTATTCATAAAGCCGCGCTGTATATGCAAAATAAAGCTGTAGGACGCATAATCGCGCAAGCTGAGGCAATAAAGCCAACGACCCTGGCGTCTGCGCAGGGTTATCGGATACTGTGGAGGAGAACATGCCTGAGGAAAACTAATTTCACCCCATGGAGGAAGCCGTTCTGTTCGTCTACCTCATTTACCTTCGCAAACCAAGCGCAGCACAAATGCGTTTTATCTCTTCTACGCGTGCCGTCCGCGTTTGGGGCGCGCGCCATAATGTTAGCGATTAATCCAGCTTTTAAGTTCTCTGTGTCCTTGTCCACTCTGCACAATAATAATGTCTACGGACGATACTTTGAGAGCAAGCTGCAGTGTCAGCCTCATGTGTAACCGTGTATGCGGCTTATAGATGCATAACTAGCCCATTAACAGCGCGCTCGGTAAAATACCGTGGAAGGGATGAAACCCTTACATACGGTTGCTTCAAACGTCGTTGTTCTATTCGAACCTGTGCATTTAGTTCTCCAACCTTTTAAAACCTTCCAACGTGATTTCATAGTAATTTCACTAAAACACAGAGGAGAAAAAAGAATGCATAAACAACAAAGGTCACTTCCTACTTTCTACCATCATGACCGAGAAAGATACAAATCATATAAGGATAAATGTCAATATATTATTAAAAAAAAAAAAAAAAAAAATATATATATATATATATATATATATATATATATATATATGTATATGTATATATACACGTCTCCCCCCCCATAATCAGGCTTTCTACCCGTTATTAAAAGAAGGTATTTTAACTACGGAAGAAATGATAATACAAGACAAAACAAGAAGCATTTATCACTTCAACCATAAAGCTGACGCAATACACAGTGAAGTGAGACGCTGGTGCTTCATGAAACAACTCCAGGAGCTACCTATCCGCATTTTGTGTAACTTGTTACAAACAGTTCAAGACAAATGACAACACGAGACAGACCGGTATGCAAAAATGCAAAATGGCGCCAACCAGAATAGCTATCGTATAATAACTGCATAATAACATAGTGTATAATAACTTCTAATGACTGCTCAGAGGCATCAGCGCAAGGCGTAGACATTTTTTTCCTTTAAACTCTACTCCATAGAGGAAGCTTCAAGTGTACAGTATATGGATGTATAGGACGTATCTTACATTTGACCTACATGTTTAGAGTTCACGCATATATATATATATATATACGCAGGCACTCAGTGCAGGGTCTCTCTGCTGCACTGTGCTCCCTTTTCTTATGCTCTAATGCGATTCGTCCTGGCCATTGATACGCAAAAGCCCTCTCTCGATCCCCCTGTTTTTCTCAAGCCCCCCCTTTCCCAATTTCCACACTAACACAATTAGCATCTCGTCAATAATGCTCAGCATTTCATTTTGCTGCTTTAATTAACAAATTCAATTTGCTTGAACTGCTGTGAAAACAAATTAAAAGCATGCAGAATTAAGGCGCGCGGCTCAGAGGATGTGGCTAAGGTGATTACAGATGCTTCAAATTACTGTTTTCTTGTTTATTTTGTCATGGGAGGGGAAGGTGATAGGCAGTGTTGGAGTATAGAGTCTGTAGGCTATGTGTAAAGTGCAATAGTGTTATGAGGGGTGCGAACAGTAAGCTTCTGAATACCTTTGTTCTGCGCTATGTCGCTGCACTGGTGAGAACACAGAACAATATTCTACACTATATATATATATATATATATATATATATATATATATATATATATATATATATATATATATATATATATATATATATATATATATTCATTCTATTGGGGCCAAGCCAGCACTTTCAGGACTCCTTCTCTACACTAAAGATGGTTCTAAATGACATTTAGCTGTTATGTCGTTCATACGGTCGTGAGTCGTTGTCCTGCCGCACAGCAGTTTGGTGGCCAATCAGATGCCTCTCTTTTCGTATTGCATAATGCATAAGTATTTGGCTGTTCTCAGCATAGAGCATACCATAAATCCCAAACAAATCTCCAACTCCATTTGCAGAAATGCAGCCCCAACCTTGCATGGAACCTCCACCATGCTGTAGCGCTCCCCAGCGCTATTGTCGCATGCTGATGAACATCTGGCATGATGTTTCTTTTACCTGCTGCATTAACTTTCCCTCATTGACCACTGCATATGTGTCCCTTAGATTACCTTCTTCATAATCGTTGGACGGCACATCTTGAAACTCCAGTCTGCTTTGAAGTTTTGGCCTGGAAATGTCCCCCCTGATTAGTACTATCCTGTATCTCGCCGCTGTGCTCACAGGGTTGTATTGACCTTTGACACGAAACTATATATGGATATAACTATCCACAACCTCAACCTCAAGTTTGGCTTTTCCTCACCCAGTTTTACGTCTCATACACAGCTGTTTCTCTTTCAGTTGATGACTGTGTTTCAACCTGCAGTATGAAGTTGTAGAAGATTTTATCGATTGTGTTGGAAAGGAACACAACTCTTTATAAAAGGCCTCTCAACTAATAATGGGGTGGTGGTAGGTCAGAGGTTAAGGTCTCTGGACTGGATGACTGGGGCTTCAATTACCAATACCACCAAGCTGCCACTAGTGGGAGCTTGGGCAAGGCCCTTAACCCTCAAATGCTCCAGTGTAAGTCGCTCTGGATAAGATGGACAAGGCATTAAAGAGCAAAAACCAAAACCAGTACAAAAGAACAACTAGTAGGATTGCTAGTAGGGAAAGCTACAAAACAAATGCTTTGAAGACTCTAAAAGGTCAGGCAAAGGCCTCTTTAAAAGATATTCTGAGCAATCAGGAGAAGGGCCTGAGAAAAACAGGTGACCAAAAATCCACTTGTCACTTTAGAGAGTAGCAGCGACTGGTACAATGGTCATGAAAATAAATGGACCAAAATATAGAGATATCCTCACTAAAAACCTGTGCCATAGCTCAAACGATGTCAATTTGTGCCAAAGAGTCACATTCCATCAAGACAACAAGCCTAAGCACACGGCCAAGACAACACAGGAGTTGCTTAGGGACGACTATTGAATGTCCTGCAGTGACCCAGCCAGAGCCCTGACTTGAACCCTATTGTACATCTCTGGAGAGACCTGAAAGTGGCTGTTCATCGATACTCTGCATCCAACCTGACCCAGCTTGAGGGTAAAGGCCAAGAATAAGGGCATAAGGGAATAAGAGAAACCCAAAGCACACACACACACACACACACATGTATTTTCTTATTTCCTTTTATATATTTATATATAGATTATATATATATATATATATATATATATATATATATATATATATATATATATATATATATATATATATATCATTCATTCATTCCTTCATCTTCTACCGCTATATCCGATCTTCCCTCGGGTCACGGGGAGTCTGTGCCTATCTCAGGCGTCTATGGGCATTAAGGCAGGATACACCCCAATAAAAACCTCTTGACTTGACTTGACTTGACTTGACCCTGGATGGAATGCCAACCCATTGCAGGGCACACACACACTCACATTCACACACACACACATTAATACACTAGGGACTTTTCCAAGGTGCCAATCAACCAACCATGCATGTTTTTGGACAGAGGAGGAAACTGGAGAACCCGGAGAAAAAACCCCCTGAGGCAAGGGGAGAACATGCAAACTCCACACACACGGCCGAGACAGGAATCACACCCGGACCCTGGTGGTGTGAGGCGAAGGTGCTAACCACTAAGCCATATATATATATATATTATGTATATGTATATATAAGGGGCACGGTGGCTTAGTGGTTAGCACCTTTCCTATACCAAGGAAATATGAAAACACTCACGTCTCTGTGTGTGTGTATAGATAGATAGATAGACAGAAGACAGGTAAAAAGAGGGGGAAAAGATTACTTTGCACAGTTCATGCACATTATAAAGAAACTTGAAACTAGCACAAATTTCATCTTCATTTCCCTTCAAGGTCAATTTTCTTACAGGAACTCTTTCCCTTTCTCCCTCTCCCTCCCTCTCTCTCTCTCTCTCTCTCTCTATGTCTTTTATCACGGCTTAAATTCTATATCACTCTATCTTTAAATAATATTCTCACTCGCGCTTGTATTGTTACCATTTTAATTCATTTGCCTTTATGAAATCAGTATGCATGTTGGTATGTGGTGTGCTATTCTATTCAAAAAAACATATTACAGTCAGAAATGAAACTGCAATGATGAGCGTTTGGAAACAGAACAATTATCGAGCGCACGTGAGGAACGCTCTTGTCTCGCTCTTTTATATTTTAGCCTTTATCAGTTTCATTGTCTTTCGTTTTATTTTCTTCCGAATAATTGTTCATTTGAGTTTCCTGCCGCGTGGCTCTCCTTTGAATCCCGTTATAAGAAGTAATAACTCACTCTCTTTTGCACAATGTTTATGTAAATCAGTGGCAGGTTTACTGTAGTTTTCTGTGGCGAGTATTTCACGTATTATTCCTACAGTTAAACATTTAAACATGAGGAGAAAATATGAAGGGTTTATATGTTTATATAATACATTCATTCATTCATTTTCTACCGCTTTATCCGATCTCTCGGGTCACGGGGAGTCTGTGCCTATCTCAGGCGTCTATGGGCATTAAGGCAGGATACACCCTGGATGGAATGCCAACCCATCACAGGGCACACACACACACACACACACACACACACATTCACACACACATTCATACACTAGGGACAATTTTCCAAGGTGCCAATCAACCTACCGTGCATGTTTTTGGACCGGGAGGAAACCGGAGAACCCGGAGAAAAACCCCCTGAGGCACGGGGAGAACATGCAAACTCCACACACACATGACCGAGACGGGAATCGAACCCGGACCCTGGCGGTGTGAGGCGAACGTGCTAACCACTAAACCACCGTATATAATACATATTAATACAAATATAAAGAATGATCACTTTTTCTGTGACTGTGTGTGTGTGTGTGTGTGTGTGTGTGTGTGTGCGCATGTGTGTGTGTGACATGCAGGTATTAACGTATCAGCTCAGCAGCATCTGTTGCTCTGTCACATGTTCTTATCGGTTTCAGCGCATTACGTTTACATAGAACATATAGCTTGTCACTTTCTGTCTTATCTCCCCGAGCAGAAGATACAAACTTCAACATCTAAACTTTTCATTTTCTCTCCCTTTGTGACTTTTAAAAAAACGGCCAGATTAGCGGCGGAGACGCACAGCGGGATTATCATTCATACGGCGTATTAAGCGTGAGATTGGTCAGCCTATTTTCCTCCCAATTCAAATAGCTGGAGCGACGTGCCTGCCGGCTTATAGGACGGCAGCACGAGGCCAGGCGGCGGCGTTCGAGTCACTCCAAGATGTTACGCTCGCACCAGTCTCGTCCTTTTAGTGTCATTAGTGTTTTACCCATCTAACCGTTTCCTTCACATTCATGAGGTTTTTTCCTTTTTTTTTTTTTTTCTTTATGCTGCCAGAGGCAAAGACTGATAACTCAGACAAATCCTGTCAGCATAAATCCAAAGCGTTTCCACATTCAGTCAGTGTTCTCAGGGATAATGACATCCTAGAATGCGTTCTGCTTACCACAGCTTTAAAATGCCATGCAGCGAGCGATGCGAACCAGCGCGCCTGAAAGGGAGAGAGACAGAGACGGAGAGACCATTGAGGAGCTCAAGATGCGGTGCTTCTTTATGATACGCACACACACTTGTCATTTAAATCAAAACCCCACTCTGTCTATTCCATTTCTGACGATTCGCTTTGTATCCAGATCATGCGATGGGGTTTGTGTCCTGATTGACTTTAAGGGTGTATCTAATTGCGGACGTTTCATCCCATAAGGTGTTTTTGTTAGCGTGGTCCCCACGGCAGCCTAGAACATGCCCTTTTATACTTCCCCATGTCTCTTTTAGTGGCTCACCGTGTGTGTGTGTGTGTGTGTGTGTGTGTGTGTGTGTGTGTGTGTGTCCTTTTCTTAGAGATCAGGCTTTATAGTAATCACTGTATTCCAAATTTAGCTGCACCTCTGTTCCTCCGGGCCGTCTTTCTCACTGTTATACTCCGACAACAGCGACCTAGCACATTCCAAACAAATTCCTCCAAGATAAAGCCTGCCTTCCCTCCATACACACACACACACACACACACACACACACACACACACACACACACACACACATACACACACATACATATACACTTTTACCCTCTCGCTTTGTCTGTAATCATGCTCAAATCATGAAGCTGATAGGCTAGGCTGTTTTTTTTGTTGTTGTTTATTTGTTTGTTTGTTTGTTTGTTTGTTTGTAAAAGCAGCAGGTCTCAAATGCAAAACTAGTCCATAAACTGCTCGGTCCATATCAGCACACGCACATTCTGTCCCGCGCTCACCTCGGACGCCTTTCCGCCTCGGCAGTCGAAACGGCTGTGGCTATTTACAAGAGTGTGTAATTCGTAAAGAGGATTGCGCATGTGGAGAAGGTGCGCAGAAAGTGGAGCACAGCGAGTACACAGATGAGTGCTTAGTTTGGGATAAGAAATAGAAGGGAAAAAAAACGGGCCAAAAGCCCTGCTTAAGTATTCCTGTTCTGTTTGTCACAGTGCTATGATTATCTGCCGTTTGTGGGACATATTTATTACAGAGGCTATGTTTAGGTGCAGCGATTAATTCACCGGGATCGTTCGTTCTCGGTGAGCCGGTTACGTTTACCCTTCAAAAATGTAACTTGCGCATGGAATGCGTAGAGGCAAACTTCTTTTATATACAGCACGCTTGTATATGTAGCAACAATGCAACAGGCTCCAGTCGGACTGCCTTGGCTGATGCCTATAAAGTGTTTTTTTTTTTTCTTCACTGCAAATAGATAGTTTGGTTCCAGCACAAATTCCCTGCTGGGTCAGGAACCAAACCACTCTCACGTTGGAAGCTGTATTATTTATACAGTTGCCATGGCAACCTCTTTCATTATGTACATCACCGTCATTTAGAGCAACCTGTTTACCTTTGTGAGTTCATGCCCCCTGCTCAAAGCGTGCACAAATCCATTCATATCAGTGACTAAAAAGTAAATAATGCAGCGTTTTGTCGACGATGTATCGTTACATTTCTGTTCATTTGTCTGAAAACATGGACCATTAAATACCGCCCGAACCCGAAAGTGACTGAAATGCCTCCAAGAATGTGCGTTCGAGTCGATCATAATTCTACTTTCACGTTTTAATGTTTGGATTTTAAGTAAATGTAAAAAGTATCTGCACAATAGAGAAAAAAAAACTATATATGATTTGGAAAAATTTAGTTTTGTTCTGTTTGTCTTATAGTGGTAAGTAGAGACTATTATTACCACATTTGCCATCCCTACAATTCAATCATCATTCATTCATCTTCTAGTGCTTTATCTGACTTCTATCTCGGGTTCGAGAAGAGCCTGTGTCTATCTCAGGCGTCGTCGGGCATCAAGGTAGGACACACCCTGTATGGGGTGCCAACCCATCAAAGGGGACACACACACTCACATTCACACACTAGGGACAATTTTCCAAGCTGCCGATCAACCTACCATGCATGTTTTTGGAAACAGGAGAACCCTGAGAAAACCCCCCCTGAGGCACGGGGAGAGCATGCAAACTCCACACACACATGGTGGAGGTGGGAATCGAACCCCGACCCTGTAGGTGTGAGGCGAACGTACTAACCACTAAGCCACCGTGTCTCTTTCTTGATGGATGGATGGATGGATGGATGGATGGTTCGTTCGTTTGTTCAGAAATGAATCTCAGTATCTCAGACTGTTCACAACCCTCACTATAACCAGAAAAGGGGGATATCATTAACATATAGTAAAACATTTAACGCACGTCGTTCATTAATCATTTTCGACGAGGACGCAACTTTGGGCTACATCACACCATCCCTGTTGCTGATTATGTTTCTGGTAGAGCACCTCCTGTCATGTTTTATTACCTTAAATGTGCGCATTTTATTTTCATCCTGCACTTTCTTCTGACCTTTGCTGTCGCACTACATTTGGCGTTGTTCTGTTGCTGCTTTCTTCCTAATCATGTTTTTTTACCTGTCTTCCATAAAACTTTGTTCATCTTTGCTTTAACACGAACTTTCGGCATTCTCGGTGTAGATCATTTAAATGCTTCTGTGTGTGTGTGTGTGTGTGTGTGTGTGTGTGTGTGTGTGGAAGAGTATTCTTCTCTTCCTGCCCTCCTTTGCCATCTGATTAGAGACATGTTTTATTTGATCTGATTAGGAAATGGCTTCTCGTCCTTTTGTCCTCCTCTAGTTCACCTCTGAGATTTGAGCTAGACTATGCACTGAACCATGCCCACACACACACACACACACACTCATGGTTGTATTACACTGTGTTCTGTTGATGATATTGTGCGTATTATGTGTTTGTGCATGTCTGAGAGGTCAGTCCAAACAATTCCCCCCACAAATTCGGTCTTCATACAGTGATAAGTGACTTCGCTCCGCTCCTGAGCACACGCATTTTCTAAGAATAAAGCCAAGCCAGTAAATGTTAACAATTCGGCTCCGTCTGACCTACACAATAGACGGTGTCCTAATTGCGTCACTTTATTTCCTTCAAATTGCTTTTTATCTGTTGAAGGCAGGAAACAATATGTCTGCCTACTTCACCAGATTATCCTGGCAGCCTCAACCAATTTGGTCCTATCACTTTCTTGAGTTAATCAGCGATATGAACTCGCGAGCACTTTGAGTAATCGCTCTTTCATTCCCATACTTTCCTGTTAGCCCGGTTTCGTAGCAACCGCTACATCGCCCAGGTGCCGCAACGCCTTCGAGATTTCGCCGCGAAGGCCGACGCAAGGCAACGCGCCGCTTCCCGGAGCGCACCACTCTCGTGCAACGTGACTCGGCATTGCGGCTGCGCTTAGCTGCAAGCGAGCGGGAGGTCATTGATCTCTGCATCACATAAATATCAGGTCACTCCTTCAGGACTCCATCAGTGACAGGTCCCTTCGGAGAGCGGATTGCAAGCGGGCCATTTGGTAAGCTATACGGGCTGTAAAATGATTGATTGATTTTGTGAAGTCAGCAGCAGCGCTATCGATTTTGGTTTTGGGTCAACGAGGAAGGGGGCCTTCAGGTTGCTGTTATGACAGGCTCCATGACTGCACTGCCTATGAGCCGCGCTGTTTGTCTGTAATGCGCCTCCCCAGTGAGCTGGTCTATATAGAGAGAAATCTAAAATAACTCAAATAACAATCTTTACTCTCCTTTTCGTCCATCCCCTCTAGCAAGCAAACGCGCTTGTTTGTTGTTTTGTGTTGTTGTTTTTTTTTTTACTGCAATGCGCCTGTGATCGCGTCTAACGTGGAAGCGCGCTTGTTAGATTGGTCAGCAAAGTCATTTTCTTTCCAGGACCAAAATGCTGATGGTCTGCGACCGGGGAAACAGTCACGTCAGTGGCTTAGGGATGACGTGATCTTGTTGCCATGACAACAGCTCAAGTTATTTGCATGACTGCCATCAAAGGGAACCTGAAACTGACCTTATTTTACATGCTAGTTGGGCGTACAATACATTAATATCACCGACTCGAAACACACACACACACACACCATGACTATTGTGTGCAAATATTAGCTAATTATAATAATGCCATGTTTCAGCCATTTCCATTTTCTCAACAAAAAAAAGTTCAAATGGGCATTGATTGTGTTTGATAAGAAAATGAGCATTGAGTCGACGTTTGTTATTCATTTGTACATTTTAATTTTAGAAAACAAACCAAATCCTTTTCTTAAAAAAAAATTTGTATATAGATTGCGGGGCACGGTGGCTTAGTGGTTAACACGTTCGCCTCACACCTCCAGGGTCCTGGTTCGATTCCCGACTCGGCCATGTGTGTGTGGAGTTTGCATGTTCTCCCCGTGCCCCGGGTTTTTCTCCGGGTTCTCCGGTTTCCCCCGGTCCAAAAACATGCAGGGTAGGTTGATTGACACCTTGAAAAATTGTCCCTAGTGTATGAATGTGTGTGTGATTGTGGGTGTGTGTGCCCTGTGATGGGTTGTCATTCCATCCAGGGTGTATCCTGCCTTAATGCCCATAGACGCCTGAGATAGGCACAGGCTCCCCGTGACCCGAGGGAAGATCGGATATAGCGGTAGAAGGTGAATGACGAATGAATGTACATTGTATTTGCTAAGAAAGTGATTAGATTATCTGTATATAAAGCTTTATCCAGTTCAGGTATTCTTGTTAGATATCATCAGTCTTAGGCTCTTTAGCAATGCTGTTAAACCTCTGCCCTCTAGGGGTGCTGTATCATGGCTGAACCTGACCCCAAGGTTCCAAACAAGCAGGGATATCCGAAAAATGAACTGCTGTTATTGCTGGTAAATGTGAATTTTACAACCACGTCTATGATGTTTGTTCGATCACCAACTATACCAAGCTAGATATCGAACAGAATCAACATGCAAACATAAACACGCTGTATTTGATTGTTGATTACAGTGTTATATGTGGTCCTTGTTTTTACACCATGCTGTTCGAATCGCTGGCTTTATATTTCTGGATTTTTTTTTCTCCTGGATGCGTTCAAATACAACCTCGTTATAGCTTGATGGCGCTTTGCGTGACCACATGCTGATTTGTTCTTCGTTGTCCGTTTTGCTCGTCCCTTTTTCATCCCATAATGTTCCACCTCTAGTCTTGTCTCGCATAACTCAGTTTGAAAGTCCATCAATCAGCAAGTGGCATGTTCTGGATGGATGGATGGATGGATGGTGTTTGTGTGTGTGTGTGTGTGTGTGTGTGTGTGTGTGTGTGTGTGTGTGTGTGTGAGAGTAGCATGGCTCCTCTCAGTGCCTATTAGAGCCTAATGTTCTCTCGGCATCTCTATCTATAGCATAAAGCTCTTCCTTGCCTTCCAGTTTTATTTAATGATGTCTCAGTGTGAGTGTATCATGTCGTATCATAGCAGTCTACAGTGTCTGTTCTCTGCGTGAGTGCGTGAGCGAGTTAAAGTGGATGAAGCGGAGAGAAAGAGAAAGCAATGCAGGCAAAAAGAAAGAGAACAAGATTTATCCCGAGGCTCTCTCGAAGGCTGGATCTGCTGGTCTGGTAGGCTCTGCCCCACCCCGTAGCATCTGATGGAGTGTGTGTGACAGAGTGATGGAGAGAGGTCCTCACTGCCAGCCAGTACTGCCCTTCTAATTGGCCTTTATGAATATTTAATGAAATCAAGATGAAATTCAATCATGGCTTTTAAGTGCTGAATAGAGGAGATGCAGCGTCGGCTGTGGGGTTATTAGTTTCTCTGCTCTAAAGCAGCCGAGGCGGTCCTGGGCTGCAGACCAGTGCAGGTGGTCTGGAAGGTGCCTCGAGTCTGACACGAGCCGCTGCTCTCCAAAGGAATGAATCTTTTATTTTGTAGGGCTTTATTTTTAAACCATGGCTCTGTGGCCACGCAACAGTGATGGCCAGGTAGCACTCTCTCTTTTTTTTTTTGTTTGTTTTTGGATGGACAAGAGAAAAAATCTGCCTTGTGCTTGCTCTGAGTCAATTTCGAATTGGAGGAAGTATTTATTCCATCATCTTCATCGCACATGTTGTTCTTCCTCTGATCATTTGATTTAAATCAGGCTAAAAGACCAGAGAGCACAAAATGTCATTCTGTTTAGTGTAACCACATCTGGAAACTGTCATTCCATACTTTTCCCCATAAGCATATGTAAATATCTAACATGTGAATTTCAATGCATTTTTTTAAACTAATCCTTTATGGGGTTTTATGGACTATTACTTTTTTTTTTTTTTACCATTTCATAGAAATGTATAATATCTTTAGATCACATCTTTACCCTCTTTATTTCCAAGTAATAAATAAATAAAGTCACATAAATAAAGATAATAATATATATATATATATATATATATATATATATATAATATAAAAATAAAAAATGCAAATAAATAAATATAGATACAAGTGAATATGAATTCCAAATCTGAGCCCTGCTGATGTGTGCATGTGATTACCCAATCCATGTGCTGTATGTATTTTGTAATGTAATCTATGGTGTCAGCCTGACAAATATTAGGTATGAATACACTGTACACAAAGCAATAACAAACTCCATGGGTCATGTTGATGCTTTAAAGAATTCATGCCTGCCTGATATAACCCCCCCCGGTCTGATATACGAACATTTTTACATCACATTTTTAAAAGAAATCGTTTTATAGATTTTATTTAAAAAAGAATAAAAAATCTAAAAATTAAAATAGAATAAATCAGATTAATGCAATGCAGGTTTTTATTGTATTAATTAAATTGGGTAATCGATTTAAATTGGCACAAATTAATTTGATTCAATAAAATTAATTATATGGAAAAAATTTATTCAATTTGTTACACCCATACCCATATAAGTATATATATATAGTATATATATATATATATATATATATATATATATATATATATATATATATATATATATATATATATATTTTTTTTTTTTTTTTTTTTTTTTTTAATAATATATTGAGATTTATCCTTATAGTATGTGTGTGTGTTTACATTTAATATTTGTTTTTCTAAAGATATGATCTACTTGACTGTTCTACTCCTTTCAGAATACTTTTAAAAAAGTCCTGAATACCTTGTCGTAATGAAATGCAAATGAATTGTCATAAAAACCGGAAGTGGTCGCGCACATGCGCAAAACAACTCCCATTTCCAGTACTTGTATTTCCAGATTTAGTAGCCACAGTGAGAATATACTAACTAGGTTTTTTTTTTATACCCCTGGCATTTTTGTGTATACTTTCACATTTAATAATAGTTATAAAAAGTGCAAGATAGAGACTAAACAAATGTGCAGTCTGCCACTTCATACATTCCTGGGGGAATTCAGATTTTAACTAAGTTGTGCCGGTAAAAAAACCATTGCATTTGGTCCACATGTGCACCGAACTGAAATCCTAGTACTGAAAAATGTCATTAAAAAGACAGTAAATCAGCAGTTTAGTTAATGTAAGGAAAATGTATCACCAGCTTTCTAACAAATTATTCTATAAACATTAGAAGTAACAGAATCGTACTCATACTTTCTCTCTCTCTCTTTTTTTTTTACCCCTCTCTTTCTCTTTTATTGGTTGTTCACACTTGCCTGTCACCGTGTAGTTGGACTACTTGTTGAGCGTGAAGTTGCAGCATGATGACATTTGACGTACTTTATACTGTATGTGTACAAATTTCCCCTCAAAATTCTGACTCAACAACCATGACTCAGTGCTGTGGTTTGTCAGATACAGGTTTCAGGATTGTCAGGGTGATTTTAAGCAGCTAAGGAACATTATATTATATTTTTTTAATAATAAAAAACATAATGGACACAATATAAAAATACATCGAACAGCCAGAATATTATGACATTATAATATCATGAGCGAAGTGAAGTGATTATCTCTTTATCGTGGCACCTGTTAGTGGTTGGGATATAATTAAGCAGCAAGTGAACATTTTGTCCTCAAAATAGATGTGTTGGAGGCAGAAAGAATGGGCAAGTATAAGGTAGAGCTGATTAATCGTTATTATAGAATCATTTCGACTTTATGGTTTATGTTGAATTTCGCCTCGTTTTGGCAGAGCAGCAAAACGCCCCATAAAACACGGACGCAATTTCCACTGTATCCAAAATGGAATTTTGTCTTTGAAAAATTATTACATTACAGCACAGTGAAATTGTTTCTCCGCATATCCCAGCTGGGGTCAGAGCGCAGGGTCGGTCATGATACGGCACCCCTGGAGCACAGATGGGTTAAAGGCCTTGCTCAAGGACCCAAGAGTGGCAGCTTGGCGATACCAGGGCTCAAACCCCCGACCTCGGCACCCACATCACCTTAGACCACTGAGCAACCTAGGGAGTGAAGGCTGACCCGTGTTACTGCTGTTAATTCTCTATGGGTCATGTTCTGCCAGCAAAAAGGAGACCAGCATAATATCAGGCAGGTGGTCATTATGGTATGCCTGATCGACGTATAACGTTTCGAATGAGTCAGCTACCGTACTTCAATGGAGGGTGAAGTGAATAGATTTGTGTTTCATATATGCATGAATCAGCACTATATTGCAATGTACTATTTTAAAAGCCAATTAAAAAAGGAAGCCTTGCATTATCACGACTCATTCTTTTATTTTTTTGTTCCAGCGCTGATTTTCATATTCAGGATTAAAGCCATGATGAGTGTGTGGTGCTCGAGCTTTAGAGCGTTCGAGTGTGTGCTCAGTAAGCTGTCAGCGAGGGACGTGTAAGATGAGAAGCCCACGAGAGCATGATCTCAGAGTGAGCTCATCGCTCAGACCACTCTCGCATCACAGGGGAGCGTCGCAACCCATGGGAGGGATGAGCTGGAAATTAGGGAGGTGGTCGGGGAAGAGAGAGAGAGAGGGGGGGGGGGGGGGGGTTAGGAAGGGGAAGTGTGATGGTGGGGGTGTTTACTCACTCTCACAGGGGTGTTTCCTTTTTAAGACGAGTTCACTAAGATTGTTGATTCACACACACACACACACACACACACACACACACACACACACACTCTGGGGGGGATTGTTGCCATCTGACAAAAAGTGTCCTCAGAGGACGTCGACAAAGACAGTGCAGGGACCGACGCAAACAACCTAAGTAGATCGCAACTAATTTCCACTACGCCGTCAGGATCGTGCACCCCCGCCCGTGTGTGTGTGCTGAATGAGGACGTATCCGTACGTAATTTGTGACCCCATAATCCTAGGTTGTAGACTGACGACCTTGCGACGCCCTCTATTTACTAATGTACCTTTCCTAGCAATATTCCAATCAAATCATTTGCTGCTACCAGAGGTGTTTTTTTTACATAGATAGCTAAGGTGAAACGACTCGGGTTAATCTTTTAATATTGACCTTACATGAATGCGAAATGAGACACCAAATTGTTGGGTGGATTTTTCTTTTCTTTTTTTTTTTAAACAACCCCTCCCTTTTCTCGCGTGCCCACATGCAGGATAATCATCAGCAAATATGAAAAGTAAATTCAGGAGGAAATATTGCAAATGGGCTTTGGGTAGACTGTGCATGAATATTTAATTTGCTCATAAAGAGTGAGGTTTAGTAAATGAAGGGTTTTGCTGGTGAGTTTTTTTTTTCCCCCCCTCCTTCCTTTCCCTCCTCCTTGTCTATCTGCAGACCAGCCATCTTAATTACAGTCGTGCCGAGCTGCAGCCAGCCCAGATTAAGCCGCTATTGGAAAGGTGCGCATCAGTCTGATAAGATTAATGGCATTTTATGGAGAAAGTTTGGGACGTCTGGCCTATTTGGAGTCTGGACGGAATGTAGGCCAGCGAGGCAAAGCAGGGGGAAAAAAAAAGTTAGAAAGAAAACTAAGGAATCTCAGGGATTATTCCTGAATCAGGTAGCTCTATTATTATATTGTCAGATAATCAGTGATACAGAAGATATGGAGAATGTATTATGTGTGTGTGTGTGTGTGTGTGTGTGTGTGTGTGTGTATGTGAGCCAGGAATAAGGGGAAGCCCTCAGACATTAAGACATCCTGGGACTCTCTCTCTCTGCACTGTATAAAGGGAATTCCCTGGCACAGAGCTTCATTTGATAAAGATTAATACAATCCTATTTTCATGCCCAGAATTGTCCGCATAATGTCTCTTTCATAATGTGTGTGGGGTGTTTGTGTGTGTTTGTTTGTGTGTTTGTGTGTGTGTGTGTGTGTGTGTGTGTGTGTGTGTGTGTGTGTGTGTGTGTGTGTGTGTGGTGTTCCTGGGAAACACTAAGCATCCCATTCGGGCAAGCTCCAGAGTGACAGTTCGGGTGAGAGAGAGGAGCACAATGCTCTAATTAACCATTATCACAGGAAGAGAATCAGCATTTAGCGAAAACTGCAATGCCTCATTGAGTGTTAATGAAAACTGCTTGGCTCTTGTTTTCTCTCTCTCTCTCTCTCTCTCTCTCTCTCTCTCTCTCTCTCTCTCACTCTCTCGCTCACCTCTTATTTTTATTTTGTGCCATGGCTATTTATTGTGGTGTAAAAAAAAAAAATGAGGGAAGCAATTTGTGTTTTTTTTGTTGTTTTTTTTAAACTGACGGATGTTATTAGCGCTGAATATTTTTATTGACGCTACATAAATGATCCGCCACACTCGGAGTGATATATTTTTTATTATTGTTATTATTAGGAGCGCTCAACCTGATGCAATGCCAATCATCACTCTTCTGTATTAATGACTTTATCAATGCTATATGAAGCAAATATCAGAGTCGTTATTCCTTCTTATTTTTCATGGATCAGGAATAAGGGTGTCAGGGTTTTTCGAAACCAGTCAATATTGTAAGTGATTTATGTGATCATAGGATAAGCCCCACCCCAGTAACTTCTAACAACTGAAAGCCCTGAGGCCAGCTTGATTTTCTCCATGGCCTGATCTGAGTGGTTGTGGTAAAGACACTGCAGGAAGCACTCGCTGGCTGTGGTCAAACTGTTTCTGGCTGTAACGGTGTTCTTACTGTTTTAACATCAGTGGATCTAAGCGTGCCGGGATTGTCCAGCTTTGGTTTTTTTGTCTTCAACTGCTGTGAAGGGCAACATTCAGGTGTAGCTCAATGAGAGCTTATAATGAGCCGAAAGACCTTGTAGCCTTTGCTTTCTGATCATTTATAAGTAAGTGCATAACACTTTATCAGTACTTACTTACTGGATGGTTTGGGATTGTGGAAACACTGTAATGGCTAGACTCTATAAAGTCCATGATCAAGCGAAATGCACATTTGATGGCCCCTAAAACAAATCATCATTTGTAGAAGGGAATAGAAGGAAAATAGAATTTGATGTTTGTATTAGTTTTTTTTTTTCTTTTCCATGATAATGACTTTACAGCATCAACAAATGGACTTAGGGATAATATTTATTTCTATGTACTGCTGTCTAATGTTTTTATATGGTTTTGCTTTCATTTGTTATATAACAGTGTTGTTTTAGGATCCCGGTGTGGTCGGAGTGAGAGCAATTTTGAGATTTTAAAAGCAGAACCCTCTTGGTCATGCACATAGGGTTTAACTAATTCTGTGTGAGATGCAAAACGCAGCATATCCAGCAGGGGGAGCCATAATAATGGCACTTTTCATGATTTCATGAAGTGCAAGTAGCACTTTTGGAGGATTTGTGTTAAACCTGTGGCGGTAATATTTGGGAAATATAGGTTTATGGAAGTTACATTTTCATGTACAATGGACACACACACATATATACATACATATGTGTATGTATATGGCAGAATCAGTATAAATTCAAATCCTTCCTATGCAGGAGAGAGAGACACTCATACTCCTGTGGAAACACTCGTACAAAAGTAGTTGGTGTCAGTGTGTGTGTGTGTGTGTGTGTGTGTGTGTGTGTGTGTGTGTGTGTGTGTGTGTGTGTGTGTGCATGTGTGTGAGCAAGACAGATAGAGATTTAGATGGTAGATGTTAACGGAGGCTATACCCTGAGTAGCTCATCTAGGCTCCTCATTGAAGCATAGCAATGAGGGTGTTGGCCTTTGATTGGACATGTATTGATCTGAAGTATGACTTTTGTGAATTACATGAGCCCTTGTCTCACCAGTAGACCATTTCAACACACAACACACACTCTCTCTCTCTTACCCACACACACATGCACACACAAACATGGACTCAGGAGCTTGGGAACCATGTATATCCTGTATTCAAGCCCATTTAAACCCCTGCAGTAACTGCTGCACTTTGGCACTTCATCCGCTTTTGCATACTTTTCATTGCCTGTGGAATTTTTTGGGACGGATGGTACATGTTGATACATGTCCATTTCCGAGTTCAACTCCTCATCATGTTGCATCAGCCTGGACATGCAAGTGGATCAGCTAAACAGAATGGCGCCGGTTTGTTTACTTGCAAAGAGGTGCTATTTAATACGAAGGGCAAAACACTGTTTTCCAGCTTACAGAAGCAGGCACCATTTGCTTTTTTTTTTTTTCCTGGCATGTAGTTCCTTTATGGAAAAGTTGCTCATGCGTGTCATTTTAGTTTCATGTAATTTGTGGTCGTATGATGTGATGAATTTTTCATCTGTTATGAGCAGCACCACCGAATTTCACACATACACACGAGCTTCAGGCTCCATCCAGGCACAGGGTTGACGTACAGAGTGAGACGTACAGCGAGCGAAAGTGTGAAAAGAAAAGAAATAAAGGTGTTGATTAGTGTCACTCAGAAGAGCTTCCAGCTTGATCACAGAGTTCGAGACAGAGAGATAGGGAGGGGGAAAATAAGGGGTGAAAGAGAGCAGTTGTAAGAGGAGAGAGAGAGAGAGAGAGAGAGAGAGAGAGAAAGAGAGAGAGGTAGCACCTCATCTAGCCCCGATACCTACTAGTGTCAGTCCAAAGATGGTGTGAAATGTTAAACTGGGTAACCTCTTACGTCCTCCATTACACCGCCTGTAGCAGCTACACACAGTTATATGGAAGCAAAAGAAGAAGAGAAAAACATAAACAAGATGAACTTTTTTGATAAATATACAAACAACTAAAAAAACAAACCCTGGAATTTGATTTCCCTGAACTCTGCAATAATTCAAGAATCATTCATGTGTGATTTCATTCATTCATTCATTCATTCATTCATTCATTCATTTTCTACCGCTTTATCCGATCTTCCCTCGGGTTACGGGGAACCTGTGTCTATCTCAGGTGTCTATGGCCATTAAGGCAGGATACACCCTGGATGGAATGCCAACCCATCGCAGGGCACAGACACACACACACACATTCACACACTAGGGACAATTTTCCAAGGTGCCAATCAACCTACCGTGCATTTTTTGACCGGGAGGAAACCAGAGAACCCGGAGAAAACCCCCTGAGGCACGGGGAGAACATGCAAACTCCACACACACATGGCCGAGACGGGAATCAAACCCGGATCCTGGCGGTGTGAGGCGAATGTGCTAATCACTACACCACCGTGCCCTGTGTGAATTCAAATTGAATAAAAAAGAAAAAACAGGTTTCATGAAATTACATGGGGTTTGTTTCTTCGTTCCAGTTGTGCAGCGCTTACTCAGGGGAAGATTTTGTATATAGCACACATTTATATCCATTACCAAACACTACTGTGATGTAAAACATTCTTCATTAAAAAGCCGTTCTTCATTACTTATCGTCATTATTACTAAAACCAATGTAACTCACACTTTTGTTGTCTGAAAATAGTGTTTGTTTGTTTGTTCTAAATCGAGGTCTGCGTTTTTGAAAAGCAACGGTTCGTTGGAAGGCGAGGTGTATGGTAAATAATTTCACCCCAGCTAAAGAATAACACGAGTCACTAGTAGGTCAAAGTTTGATTAACGCAGACATGTGTCACAAACAGATGTTGATCAAGGGCCCCGCTAATTCTCTGGTACGGTGACGTGAATATAAAGTTTGTTTCGTTTGTTTGTTTTTTTTTATGCTAGCTGTCCGTACGCAAGTTAATTTAATCAGCGTGTGATGGCTTCTAGCACAAGAAAATGAATAATGAAATTATGGGAAATAAATTATTTATTGATTTATTAGATAAAAAAATCGAAAAAAAAATGTTGTTCCGTCAGCTCTAAACAATTAAGAAGTACTATAGGACTATAAGACAGAAGCAGGTACTTTGCAGTGCAGTATTGATATTTACTGGTATCCCTAAATATCACTAGCGGGCAGTGGTGCACAAACTACACGATAAAGTAAAAGATCAAATATAAAGTAAAGAAATAAGGTAAAAGTAAAAGTGCTGCCTTTAAACTCTCACTTGAGTAAAAGTAGAAAAGAAAAGTGTTTGCTTTTAAATGTATTTAAGTGTCCAAAGTGGGGGCACGGTGGCTTAGTGGTTAGCATGTTCGCCTCACACCGCCAGGGTCCGGGTTCGATTCCCGTCTCGGCCATGTGTGTGTGGAGTTTGCATGTTCTCCCCGTGTCTCAGGGGGTTTTTCTCCGGGTTCTCCGGTTTTCCCCGGTCCAAAAACATGCACAGTAGGTTGATTGGCACCTTGGAAAATTGTCCCTAGTGTGTGAATGTATGTGTGTGTGTTTGTGTGTGTGTGTGTGTGTGTCCTGCGATGGGTTGGCATTCCATCCAGGGTGTATCCTGCCTTAATGCCCATAGACGCCTGAGATAGGCACAGACTCCCCGTGACCCGAGGGAAGATCGGATAAAGCGGTAGAAGATGAATGAATGAATGAATGAAGTACTATTGTTTACTATGAGTGTAATGTTTCTATTTTATCATATTTTGTGTAAAAAGACTTGAATGTTACTCTTAGCACACAAATCTATTAATAGGACGATATGATGATATGTTTTGTTTGATCTGTTGTGGAAAATCAGGAGATTTTTTTTCCGTCATTGGTATTAAGCTTCAAAAAGAGGAAAACAGAGCAAAATGCATTCTGATTTGAAATGAATTAAAGTCTCCCCATATGGAAATACTTCAGTAAAAGTACATAGAGGTGAAAAAGCTGCTTAAGTTTGTACTTACGTTTATTTCATTATTATCTACCGGTGCTAGCAGGCATTCAGGATTTCGAAGTAACAATAATGCATCTTTTTGTCTCTTCTAGCAACAACGAAAGTTGGACCTCCTCACCATCACCAATCCAGGTAAGAACATGATGTGTGTGCTTCTCTCCATGGTGTTTCTGACTAACCCCGCACTCAGGAATGGGCCGATCTCTAGTGAGTTTGCAAGCAAATGTGTTTTAAGACTCATTTACTAGTCGAACAAAACCAGATTATTTACCATCAGTGGATCTAAGCTTGGTCTCCGGTGTGGTGAGGAGGAACTTAGAAATCTCGCCCAGGCATCTGGGTGATGGCAGTCAGCGTACTCCGAGCACACAGAGAGACAGATGGGGAAGTCTGGAAGAATGCAGTGCCCATATGTCTAAAATATCTGGCTGCTCTAATGCACTTTGATTAAAATAGAATTCATGGAAGGCATGATGAGTGGGCTAATTTCCACAGCTTCACGCGACATCTGCTCGCCCAAATACCGCTTCCACTGTACTAGTGACCTTCACCTGTGACAGCCAAGTCACTTTACAGCCTCTTTAGACAATTATCCTAATGTAGAATCTATGTTGTTTGTTTGTTTGTTTGTTTGTTTGTTTTAAGGAATCAGTGTAAAAAGTCTAAAGATCTGTGAATTTGCTAATGGCAGGTTGTACTTTGCACCAGTGTAACCTTAAAAACCTCCTGACAGACATCCACAAACAAATATCTTCACATGTCACGTATTGAAAACGAAACAAAGAGTCTGTTAAAAGTGTTTTATAATGAATCTCTAGGGACAGTTGGTAAATCCATCACTAAACATTTCAAATGGTACACTATATGGGAATAAAAAGGTTTGTGGACTCCTGAGTCATGTGTTTTTAAACATCCCATTTCATATTTGAAATATATTTGTCCCATTTGTTGTCATGATAACTCCCAGTCTTGTGGACGATCGGTTGTATTTCAGCTTACCTTTATATTTCTTGTATATTTCTTATGTTTTTGTATTTGTATTTTGGTTTCTGGATTTGTCACATGCATTTTGCCTTTGTCTGTGGATAATGCTGGAAATGATCTGCTAATATTACTAAATATTACTACTTCCTAAGGCGGGTGGTGGGGGATTTGGGGGGTTTGGCTCAGGGGCCACACTGACTTTTAAAATTTGACGGATCATCACCTGATCTATACAAATCAAACATAAACTTATCAAAGGCATTAATGTTAATGTCTAATACATCACCGCGCCTAATGCGCCACCTGGTGGAAGGCCATGCATTGCGGGATGAGGACAAATGCATGCAGTCATAATTAATTGGATTGAAGTTAGTTTGATTTGGACAACTCTATAGCAGTTTTTGGCAGGCCGGATTTAAAGCAACAAGGGGCCTGATTTGGCCAGTGGGCTGTAACTTGCCCACCATGTCCTAAGATATCATGTACAATTGTGTACTTTGTGTCTGAAAAAAGCCAGATATCCTAATACTTTTTCCATATACTTCAGTGGTAACCCCCCCCCCATTACTTACATTATTTCCATTTTATTTATTATCTGATTCTGACCAGTGTTTCATTTTGGAAAATGACCAGATTTTCTACCCCACATCTGTCTATGACTCACTTGTGAAGCATGACAAGATGCTTCTCTCCGACTTCAAAGAAAAGGAAAGCAGCATTTAACAGACAATAGCAGGAGTCTTACTTGAAATATGGATTTATTGCGACAGGTTGTTCCCACGCACCAAACCCCCGCTCTGTATAATAGTGTGGCGTCCGGCTCTCTAATAACGCAGTGAAGCTTTCAAAACTGCTTCGCCACTTGGAGACCAAGAATTCTGCATTAAAATACCAGTTTTTATTCCGGTCATATCATTAGATTTTGTTGTATTCATCCGCCGCACCTTAAAGGCCGGTCCATGAAAATATTGTCTGACATTATTATGTCCGTGGAGCACAAAAATGCCGAGGACCTCTGATTTAGTGTGTGTACATGCAAATCTATACTCATTATACAATTAGTAGAACTCTTAGGATGTTTGTCGTGAGCATGAATTATATATTTTTTTTATCCCTAACGGCACGTGTCGACACGGGCGTGTCTGTATTTTCCTTGGGCTGTATCGTTGATTTCATGTTTTTAAAAGGAAGTACACAAACTTAAAAACAGCAAATAAAAATGCCATTGTATTTATTTTTGGTCATCCAAGAATGACCATCGTAATCCATCACTACATGTTCACAGAAGAAGCATCATAAATACAAACAAAACAACAGGTCCATAGCGGAAGAACTTAAATACAGGAACGGAATATACCCCGCAATAGCGCATGAAACAATCGGCGCGGCTTCGTAATAATAAAATAGGCCCATCACAAACTTAACAAAGAACAGGTGAACACAATAGGGTAATCGAACCAATAGCATTATAGCAGCCTGCTCACTCAGAGTGCGATTCATGGCATGACCACGAATGAAAAATTCACACTCATCCCCAAAAAGGATAAATTCCACAGATTTAGAGGTTAAATACCAAATATCAGTGATTACAGACTTCAGAAAAGCATTTTGCAGAAACGCCTATTTCATTTCAACATTTATTAACTGCCCCAACATCTGCCCTTAGACTTCCATTATAAGTTTTAAATGAGCAAGGGTTTCCCCCCCCCCCCCCTTCCCCTTCGTTTTCAGTACAGGCAATCATGTTCAATTCCTATCTGTGGTAATTGCACTTAAGCTACAAATGCAGTACAGAGAGATTAGATGGGAAAGTGCTGCAGCCAGTTTGAACTTCTTAAACGTCCTTGATTACTTAGAGATTACATATATTACTTGATTACATACAGCCAAAGTATGATTTTAGTGCCGAAAGGTGAGAAACAATGAAGGCTGTGTAGGACATGTCCCTTCTTAAGCTGGGAATATGTGTGTTTATTAGGATGCATGAGAAAGTGTGTGATAACCTCGGACCCTGTTGTATCTGGACAGGCTTTGTGGGAAGCTTTTTTTTTTCCCGCAGTCTGGAAAACAGCTGGTGCTCTGAGATGACTCAGGCAGATAAAGCAGTGACACACAGGACACAATGACCTTCTGCATCTGTGTATGTGTGTGTGTGGGTGGGTGGGTGGGTGGGGTGTGTGGGTGTTTCATGCACATCTGCTCGGTAAAAATGTATGTAAAAGTCTGTGAAGATCAAGTGATATTCCCTCACATGCTTTTGAAGGTCTTTGGGGTTCTCACACTGATCACGTCGCCTGGTTTTTTTTTTTTGGTTTTTTTTTCACATTTCACCTGCTTTGCCTCCTTCCCTGCCCTCGTACCATAGAGGGGGCTCCAATACCCTGGCCCCTCATTAGCTCCTCCATGTGAAGTGCACTTCACCCCCCGGCCCCTGCCAGCCCCCATTTAATTGGACACTTGAGCGGCACGATGTGCATCTAGTTCTATTGAAGCCTGACATTTCAAACCGCTGACCTTTCTGGCGTACGCCGCAGCTAAATAATGATTAGACCTGCACATTGTTCGTCCGCCAGGCTAGGGCCCGAAAAATGAAGCTGTGCATACAGGCCAAAGAAAAGGAGAAGAAATAGGAGAAAAGGCAAAATCTTTTTTTTAAATAAATAAATTAATTAAAAGGGAGGGCCAAAGTGAAGGTCGGAGAGGTTCTGAGGCTTTGGTGGTCACAGCCAGAAAATTGAGTTCAGCCTTCTTTTCAGAGGCTATTGTCAATCTATTGATCTGAATGCCCTTTTCATATCGGCAGACTCCGCAGCGATACCGTGTTGCTGTAAAATTATCGTTGCTCGGTTTGTTGTTTAGTCTTTTTTTTCCCCTCCTCCTCACTTCTTCCTCCCCCTCTAAATCTCCACCATTACAGAAAAAAAGGTCAATTACATTCATGAGTCTTGGAGAGCTGTGTGAACCTGCTGGCCAGAATAGCGATAATAGACAACCTCCATATCCCCTCTAATTCTGTGCCTCTTTCTCTGTGGGACTTCTGTGGTAACACACACACACACACACACACACATACCCCTCAGTGTTAATGCATTCGATCTGTCCAAGTTCCTCCTTATTTTCTTTTAATCTGATGATTTCCACGCTCGGCACAGCTCGAAGGCGAAACGCCCTTTCCAAACACGGTTAAGTAAAATCCCTTTTGTTTTTCTTTTCGCCTCAGTTTATGAAATCTCAGCAAATCTTTCCAGGCACCTTATCGCTTCTCTCTCTCTCTCTCTCTCATTTTCTATGTATCCATCAAAATGTTGGCCTGAGGCTGGGCGATGCAGGGATACCGTGTCTCTCCAGGACCCTCGCTGTATCTGTCCTGTGACCAGCACACCCCAAAGTGCCACCCTGCTGTTGACCAGTCCGCCGCCCTTACCTTAACACAGGGAATAGAACGGGCGAGAGAATGATAGACGACGGAAATAGAATTATATAGGGGCTGACGTTCACGTCAATTATAAAACACTATAAAACCGAGAGTGAAGAAATACTATAATTGCCCAAATTATAGCCTTTCCGCACCAATTTGCGTGATGTGTATCCGGAGACTTCGCCATTAATGGTTTTTCTAATGCTTATGAGGGATAACAATCGTGTTTAAAAAAAAAAAAAGAGAAAGAGACGTAGCCGAGAGAGAGGCGAAGTGCGTGCAAGGGATGGGCGACTGCGAGCGAGGAAAGGGGGGTGGGGGGGAAACAAAGCGCCTGGTTATGCCTTCGGCCAGCGGACTATTTTCCAGCTGATTTCTGCGCAATGCACATGGAGAAAGCGTGACGAAAGCAGTGCGAGTTGCGCTAATGAAGAGAAAATCGACACGTTAATGCGGCGGGTTGAGATACGAGGTGCGCTCGCGCCCCGCGTGTTTTGTGGGGCTCGTGGGGGCTCCCGAGAAAATCTGCGTCATTACTCCGTTATTTAAAACAATGTCTGGATTCCAGGCCTCGAAGCTTTTGCGACGACTGCTGCCTCCAGTTTATATCCCAGTCTCGCAAATAACACAATTTCACGCCTTCTTCACATAATCAGCCATGAGCTTTCCATTTGGCGTGCGAAAAACAAAACAACAAACACTCTAAAGATGCTAAATGAAAACGCATTGTGCCGCTGCTATTAACTTGTCTTTTCCTTGTCTGGGTGTGTGAGAGAGGGAGAGGACGAGGAGCGAATATTCGAGAAAATGTAAACAACATTTTAAGGGCCTCTCTAGCATGACAGCCGAGACAATGGTGACAATTCTTTGTCTCCTTCGCCGCTGCTGTTACCGTGCATCCCACCACCCCCCCCCCCGCCCCCCCCCCCCCCCCGCCACAAAAAAATACAACGTAATTTCAGGTTGAGGGGCCTTTTGTTATTTCCTGCGTGAGTGTGTGTAATGGAGGTGGGTGCTGAGGGGGCTTTGTAGTGGATTGAGTTAGTGGATGGCAGCAGAGCTAAAGGCAAGATAGAGAGACAGAGCAAGAGGTAGGCAGAGATAAAAAAAAAAGGCAGAAGAACATAAAGTGATAAAAAAAAAAAAGGAGCATCGCTTCTGTTTGAGACTTCATAGCCACCAGCTGTCCTCTGTTCATTCTATCAGCGCTGAGCCCACTCGCCGCTGCCGGCTTCGTTAAAATGGTGATACGGTTACCTGGTTACCAGCAGGTCTTGTTTGCAGGGTCACTTCATTAGCTCGTTGCTGCCTCTGCCGCAGAACGGCATGTGTTGGCTCAACAAAGAGCAGCGAGCTGTCACTCGCAAGCCGCTGCTCTTCGCCGCAGCTGCTTATCAGATCGGCCCACACACACGCACACGCACACACACACACACACACACACACACACACACACACACACACACACACACACTTGTTCCCTGAAGATGTTTGCATGCCTTAACGGACAGCGATAAGCCTTGTTGTCCTGCTGTCAAATTAGCATACCTACTATATCTGGATGGGAAAATTAGTCACTCCATGTAAACACGGTGTCGTCTCTCATTAGGCTCGAGGATGAACTAAAGCTGCGTAGAGGGCATGTTTGTAAGGAAGACAAGAATTGCTCATGATGTGCGATTGCGTCTCGGGTACCGGGGTTGAACTGGTTTCTGTACGTGGGAAATCACAATCAACGAATTAGCCACATTAGCGCACATTCCGGACAATCCGTAAAAAAAAAAAACAAAAAAAAAACATTTAACAAGAATAACATTTACCAATTTTCTATGTTTCTCCTTTCTGTATTGAGCTCAAGGAGGAATTCAGTTTCATCCTTCAACCTGCAATCCGACTGAAAGGACTTCATTCTTACTTGTTAAAAAAGTGAGCAGCCATAACAAGCCTATTTGTTGTTCCTAAACTACAAAGTTGAAAGCATGCAATTGTAATGGCTGTGTTGTTTTGTTGTTGTTGTTGTTTTTTTTTATATTCTGTAACATTATATTTCTTCTTGAAACACGCAGCCCAAACATCCTCCATCTTGACAAAGTAAACTAAGTAAGAAATGCAATGTTTTTGGAGTGGAAGTCCTGCATTCGATAGCTGACCTCAACCCCACTGAACACCTTTGGGATGAACTGGAATGCATCTCACGCCTATCGCGTGACATAAATGCCTAATGCCATTAATGCTGTTGTGGCTGAATGAACACAATTCCTCACAGCTGCGCTCCAAAATCAAGTGGAAAGCCTTCCTGGTACTTATTATTGGAGGTTATTATAACAGAAAATGAACTATGCACCAGTGTGATGTGCAAGGGTCTATATAGCTTTGGTCAGATTATGTATATACTTTTTCCTTTTACCTACACCTAGACTAAATACATTTAGTTGTAATCTTGGTAGTTACTTCATACGATAATAATTTCATTGAATTCATTCCAGCTGTTAGGATCACCTCATATGAACCTTTCACAATACTTTAAAGGAATATTCGAATGTTCCAGCTGAATCGAGGAAGGCTTGTGGACCTTCAGGTCAGAGACGTGGATTGTTACAGCTGGTTGTGTTTATATCCTCAAGAGTTGTGGAAGTATACAACTTGGGAAATATGCAGGCATGAAGGATCATTGTCCTATTTGAAGATCCATTTGTGCGAAGCCTTTTTGGCTTCATGCATCTTTTCCTTTCTCATGATGCACTTGATTTATGGAGGTGCATCTCCACAAAACACCCCTATAACACAGTCCCTCACTGCCGTGCTTCACAGTGGAGTTCGATTTTTTCCGGGAAGAAAACCTCATTGTTTTTACTTCACAACTTGGTGCTGATCAGTATGGTACTCTGGTCATATCATTGTAATTGTAATAATAATAATAATAATAATAATAATAATAGTAATAATAATAATAATAATAATAAAAACAACAGTTAACAATAAGACAGTGTACAAACAGTAAGACAAATACAGTATCAGTGATGTGCCTGAAAAGTATTTTTAAAACAGGATTTGAAGGTAGGGACAGAGTTTCTGTTGCGATGTTCCTCTAGAAGTTTCAATGTTCCTCTAGAAAGTGTGGGGCAGGGTAGATAAAAGCTCAAGTTCCCATGGTTGCCAAATGCATACGCGGAATGAGGACATTGATTTTAGAGTTGAAGAAGGAGTATAGGTTAGAAAAAGATCTGATTAATATGAAGGAGCCAGGTTATGTAAAGCCACCTGGTAAATGGAAGCCAGTGTGATTGTTGAAGAACAGGATTTATGGGGTCCATTCTCGAAGTTGTAGTTAGTATCCATGCAAGTGTAAGAAGAGGGAATAAGGCATTGTAATAGTCTATGCATGAGGTGACAAGAGCATGAACCATAATAGCAGTGCTCCTCATTGAGGCGATTAATGTTTCAGATGTGATAGTAAGCTGTCCGGGTGATCTGGTTAATATGTGCTTCAAATGATAGTGTGTTGTCAAAGATAACACCCAGGCTCTTAACCTTTGTTGAAAGGGCGATCGTGGAACCGCTAATGTACATCGAAAAAGTACTGCCCTTAGACAGATTACTTTTTTGTGCCCATGAGGAGTATTTTTGTTTTACTACTGTTTAGTTTTAGTCTGAGAACTGAGATTTATCTTCAGATAAACAGTTGAATGAGGAAGGTCAGAAGTAGTTTTAGAGGAGAGCTGGGTGTCGTCAGGATAACGATGGCATTGGATACCGTGTTTCCGGAACATACCTGGCAATAAATACTAAGGGGCCCAAAACTGAACCCTGAGGAACGCCTGCAGTGATGGCTTTGTGCTTGCCTAGCTGAACAAATTCAGTGCGATGAGAAAGATATGGTGTAAACCAGTTAAGATATGGTTAAATCTAAACCAGAGTCAGATGCTACCAGATTATTGGAGATTCTGACAAGAGCAGTCTCATGTTGGGAGGGGAAACCTGATTGGAGTTGTTCATGTAAGTTATTTACCAATAGGTGGTTTTCATTCATTTGTGAGTCATTTGACCAGAGAACTCTCCTCCAAAGTATAAGGTCTTGATTCTTGTCTTTTTAAATGGTGGACTTGAACTTTTGTACCTCATGCTTTCAATTCCTGTGAATAGAGAAGAATAGAATAGCCTTTATGGGTCACACATACATTACCGCACAGTGAAATTCTTTTTTTTTTCCATATCCTAACTTGTTTGGCAGTTGGGGTCCAAACGCTAGGTCAGCCGTGATATTGCACCCCTGGAGCACAAAGGGTTAAAGGACCCAAGGGTGGCAGCTTGGCAATACCGGAACCCGAACCCTCCAACCTTCCAATCAGTAGCTCAGCGTCTTAAACCACTGAGCTACAACCTCCCTCTGTGGCTGTTGTCTTGAACTCAGGTAAATCTTTTGGACCAAAATGTATTCACGTCTACTCAGACTTGGCTGAGTTGATTGTGTGTCCTGTGGTAACAAGGCCAAAAAAGGCAATGTCAATAAACATAGCCACATCTGCTCGCTCTCATTAGGTAACTCCTAATTATGACAGTTGGCCAAAAAAGAAGCAACCAAAAGTCATTATATCAATTTCTTCAATTTGAAGCAGGCCAGGCTGTGCCCATGATAGCCCAAGATTCCTGGGGTACATCCTTTATACACCTCTAACCACATTCGAGATCGAATGAAAAAATCCAATATCATCTAATTGTGTTAATTATGTTCCGGATAATTAGGTTCTTCGAACACACATGCAGATTTGAATAGTACAGTGGATTTAGCTGGTTGAGATAATTGTGTACATGTGTTGTATAAAAAGGCTATGTATACTGATTGGCAAAGCCGCGATTGGCTGGTTAAAAGTACGATGGTGAAAGAGTGTGCAAGATTTTTACCACTACAGAGCAAGGATAGAGATACATGCAAATAATACATTTCAGCACCATTATTAGGAATAGGCATAGTAGGCAGTCGCCCAGGGTTCAACCAGCTCCTTGCACCCATTGCCCAAGTATATGTTTACATACTTAAATTCACACAATTTCGCAACTATTATTATTAAATATGTTTAAGCATTTTTAATGGAAGGATGCCAATGAATTGTGGTGTGAGGGTGGAACATTGTGGTAGAAGGTCGGGGCCAAAAGGGGGGTGGTAACAGAAATCTTGCCTAGGGTGCCAAAAAAAGCTAGAAATGGCCCTGCATTTTTACATATTTTCCCTTAATGTCGAAGCCACCACAAGATCCTCTAGAATTAAACATGACGTTCGAGAAGATTATATTTTTTAACTACTTATATGAATCAATCTTTTAATGTCAGACCCCAACAAATGAACCAGGTAAATGATTCCATCACGAAAACACTTTCCAAAATGAACGTTGGTGTTGGTAAACCATTTCATCTAGCACCTAACCCCTTAAACCTACCCCTGCCATGAATAACCCTAACCCCCTAACGTACCCCTACATGAATAACAGTAGCCCCTAAATCTGCCCCTGCCATGAATAACCCTAACCCCTTAAACCTACCCCTGCCATGAATAACCCTAACCCCTTAAACCTACCCCTGCCATGAATAACCCTAACCCTAACCCCTTAAACCCCTGCCTGTACCCCTACCCCTGCCATGAATAACCCTAACCCCTTAAACCTACCCCTGCCATGAATAACCCTAACCCCTTAAACCTACCCCTGACATGAATAACCCTAACCCTTCTAACGTACCCCTTCATGAATAACCCTAACCCCTTAAATCTACCCCTGCCACGAATAACCCTACCCTCTTAAACTTCCCCCTGCCATGAATAACCCTAACCCTAACCTACCTCTGCCATGAACAAACCCTCTTATCTACCCTGAATAACCTAACCCCTTAAATGTACCCCTGCCGTGAATAACCCTAACCCCTCTAACGTACCCCTACATGAATAACCCTAACCCCTCTAACGTACCCCTGCCATGATTAACCCTAACCCTTAAACGTACCCCTGAATAACCCTAACCCATGAATAACCCTAACCCCTCTAACGTACCCCTACATGAATAACAGTAGCCCCTTAAATCTGCCCCTGCCATGAATAACCCTAACCCCTTAAACCTACCCGTGCCATGAATAACCCTAACCCCTCTAACGTACCCCTTCATGAATAACAGTAACCCCTTAAATCTACCCCTGCCATGAATAACCCTAACCCCTTAAACCTACCCCTGCCATGAATAACCCTAACCCCTTAAACCTACCCCTGACATGAATAACCCTAACCTCTTAAACTTCCCCCTGCCATGAATAACCCTAACCCAGGGATCACCAACCTTTTTGTAACTGAGAAACTACATGGACACCGAGTCATATAAAGGGCTACCAGTTTGAAATACTCCTCTGAAATAACAAATTTACCTTTAGTTATATTATTATTATTATTATTATTATTAATGATACTCATTTATCTATGTAAATACACTTGACAGTGACTATCAACAACGAATTAACTACATTTTACATTATAGACGCATCTCACTGATGAGTTGTGCACTTTTTATAGCAAGCCTGAGAGCTACTCATGTGCTCCTTGGGGGCTACCTGGTGCCCACGGGCACCACGTTGGTGACCCCTGCCCTACCTAACCCTTAAACCTACCTCTGCCATGAATAACCCTACCCTCTTAAACTTACCCCTGCCATGAATAACCCTAACCTCTTAAACTTCCCCCTGCCATGAATAACCCTAACCTCTTAAACTTCCCCCTGCCATGAATAACCCTAACCTCTTAAACTTCCCCCTGCCATGAATAACCCTAACCTCTTAAACCTACCTCTGCCATGAACAACCCTACCCTCTTAATCTTACCCCTGCCATGAATAACCCTAACCTCTTAAACCTACCCCTGCCATGAATAACCCTAACCTCTTAAACTTACCCCTGCCATGAATAACCCTAACCTCTTAAACCTACCCCTACATTATTTTTTTTAAACATATGGACGTAGTCTTTAAAGACACCTAATATGAAGTGGATTTAGTGATGATAACTGTATTATAAGTATAGCCATTATTATTAGGCTTAGTAGTACAAGCATGATCCTATGGGGGTAATAAAATAATGAGTAAGAAAGACTATTGTTTCTTTTTTGTTATATAAAGGTTGTGCATTTAAACCACAATTCAATCTTCGTCTGGTTAAAAGTGAGTCGACCACAAACAGCACATGTCATTCCTGAGCCTTTTAATGGCATTTTAACATTATTCACGCCTGAAACGCAAAGCACGCATAACACACAAAGCATATTGCAAATGAGACTATGCTGCTGTTCTTGTACTTATAAGCATTTTTACAGCAGAAAACAGGTGGATATTATAGCCAACCTTAGTGGTGTGCTCTTATGCTAGTACTGATTGAGTTAGGACATAAGAAGATTGCTATCTGAAGATTGCTACGAAACGACTGAATCATGTATGAATTTTTTTCATTATCAGCAAAAAGTCATAGAGTTACTCCCATGTACTTCCTTTTCTTATAAAATCATGATCTAATACTGTTTGCGTAAACCAACTCGAAAGGCAAAACAATCTCAGATCGTGTCAAATTTTGAACAATAACATTTACCTAACGGAGAAATCCATATACAAAGAAAAAGTTGTAATTTTTTCCTAACATGTTGTAGCCCAGGTTCTATGTGTTCTACACCAAGACGCATTTCTTCACGGTTATAACCCATATAATCAATTATCCTCATTATATGGGTTACTGGGCAGAGTGAACGCATTTGGTCGTTTTCCTCTGGCAACGATTATCAACTAGGTGTTTCCAGCCATAGAACTGTCAATCACTCATCATCTGCCACCTGATTGGCTGAACAGATTACCCCTTGAATATTCATGTCAACAAATTTTCATTTCTTTTAGTTCAAAAGTACTTTTTAAACAAAACAAAAAAAAAACCCTGAATAAAACATCCTCGATAAATGTCATACAATATGATGAAGAATTCTGTTGTTGACTTTGATATGACCTAATCTGGGTGTCACTGGAAAAAATGTAGATTGAAATAATCACCCTTAGTCAGAATAATTCCCTCTCCACATTAGCCCGGTATAAACGCATGCTGTTTTCCTTGATCATGATCCTGAACATTTCCTTCTATGAAACTTGGTGTGGAAGAGCTGTCATGAAATATTAACTCATGCAGCTATTCAGCTGCTCGGAGATTATAACAGTATAAACATGTGGAATTATTTTCTATTGATTTAGAAACAGGCTCAAGAGTGTCTTCACTGTCCAACTGTGGACTCTTGTGAGATTTAAGCCTGAGTATTAGCATTATTTATTATTAGTCGCTTTAAAGCCAAGACTTAAAAACGTTGGATTTATGACTCAGGCTTTAGAATTCTATTACTTTTGCTCAAGATTTCTGAAATTGAGATTTCACAACATTGTAATGGATAGTTAAAGTATCTTTAAAAAACACTGCACATGACCTCCCTCCAAAATCTCTCACTTTTTTCGAAAACAGCTCGAGTTCCCCGTCTAAAGCCGGTGTGGCTGAAACAGGAGTAAACGGGGCTTGTGCCGCTCACGCTAACACGGGCGAGAAATCATATTTAGAAGGTTACTCGGGAGATATCGCTGCCCCGATGTGTCCGGATCGATAGCGCAAGGCCCTGGAGTGAGAGTGATCCTAACGAATCGCATTGAACGGACCTGGAGTTTGAGCACTAGTTCAGCGCTGCTCATTTGTTCGCTTAAAGGAAGATCAATGGGCCTCCTACTGTGTCACAGAGGATACGCAGAGGGCTGGCACACCGGCAGTGATACCCTTCTGAATATTTGATGCGTGTGTTGGTGGGGGGGGGGATTACACAATATAGTTTTGCAGCTGCTCTCTGTGTCACTTACGCCGAGGGTCTCGGGGCAACTGGAATTAGTAATCGATGGTGCTCCGCTGCGGCCCGTTTGGAGGCCACTGTTCATTTCATGGGCTATCACTTTTTTTATTACCGGCCGTGATGCCGTCACGCCCAATTAATTATTCATGATGTGCTAATTCCAGGGTACAAAATAAAGTAACGCAATTAAGGGCGCTTCAATTAAACTAGAGGCTCTGTGTTTATCAATATAAGATGAAGGCGCCAAGCAGCCTCGTACTTGATCGACCCTGACTGTCTGTGCTCCCCGAACATACTGGACTCTTTATTTTAAAGCATATTTGTAATGCTCTCTAAATGATCCTGCCGTCCCCCGCGTGCTTCCTGCGAGCCTGGCAGAGGCGGCAGGTATTGAGCATGCCAGACGTTTGGCTCTTACTTAGGCAGTGATCATACTCACACAAATATACGCAGCCGCTTACACACACAGGCACCTGTGCAATCGTCTGTCCTGTTCCCAAACTGGCACAGGTGCGGCGTTTTGATTGGCCATGTGCTAATGGCTAATATGTTTGCGCCTAATGCCAGTGTCATAGCGTCTCGTATTTATCTCGCTCCGTCATCATCATCATCAGCGTCATCATCATCCTCGTTTGGCAAACGGCTAAGCATCTCGCCCAACACCCGGACATTTTTAAATTCCAGTCACAGAGCAGCTACCTCCCTCTCTTGAGCCCAGCTCCATCAGCCACATCATTATAGAGATTATTCCATGTCTTTTATTAAATGGCGGTTAATGTATCACCAATAAAGATGAACGAGGGGAGCTGGGAGACTCTAATTGGAGGGACATGATGTCTGACTCGGTGTCGGCGCCTACTTTTGCAGTGCCAAACTCTCCGAGCCGCCGTCATGGGCCGGACCGTGCGTTTATGTTAGTGCTAGGATATCACACAGCATAAAATATACCGGTTATTGGCAAAAGGGGCGATTGCTCGGTTTCGTTCTGCTCCAGCCATAACGCTGAATGGAAACACAGTATCTGTGTAACAGGCCGGGAAAAACCCGTCATATGTCACAGTGACTGAAATCTGACAATCATTGGTGGGACCGTTTTTTTCTGCCTAGTGCAGAACTCATTGTCACATTAGCATTATGGTTGCTATAAGACAGTGTATACTCTTTGATGAGCGACACCTCCTCATAACAGACAAGACACACTGTTTTTTCTCCTTGAAGCAACAAATATTCGATTTCCCATCTTTTATTGGCTTCCATCTGCATCCATATTTCGCTTAGTGGACATTTTGGGATCAAATGTTTCAATTCCATTTGTTGGAAAAATCGCACCCATGTGGGATACACTGCAGTCTACTGGCGGGATGCCGTCACTTTGTGGGTAACATAGTCACATGCATTATGGGAGATCTAGTTTATTGTCAATACACGCTTTATGCAGCATAGCCTTATTTTAAGACAATCATACTCCTTTTAAGCTCTTGCTGGCCATATAAAATGACGCGGTGGGCCGCATTCAGCCCGCGGGCCTTGAGTTGTGGCCTTGTACAAAGTGAAACGACATCATTAAATGAGCATAAACCCCCGACATGCTCCAAAATCTAGCCTTGGCGGGAGTAAGAAGTAAAGATAAAAGCGAGGGATAGATCTAAAATGAGAACTAGAATATATGCATTGCTTTTCCGGTCTGGTGTCCACATTCTTTTGGCTCTACAGTGTTACGTACCAGTATAAAATGCGTTAGCTACTGTTTAATTCTGCCTAACGCCTGCTGCTAAGACCATGTCAGATAAAAGTTTCACTCTGTAACAAACCAGTCGAATTACCTGAAGAACACTAAGTGTGACTACGTGTGCTTTGCCCACACAGTGAGAATCAGGTTGATCAAGTCTTGTAGGTAAATGCCATAGCGCACTGGGCACAAGCCTGATCAGCTCAGTTTGTAATCAGATGCCAGTCTAAAATGTTCCCACAAATGCTCTTAAGATTTGAATACGATAGGACGAAAGGTAAACAGAGACAGGGAAGCCTATGAAACACTGTATAGCAAACAAGAATGTCACTTGAGGATGCCACCCATGTGGTCAGATTTAACTGTCCAGTTCTCTATACAAAACTGTTGAATTTATCTTGAACCCGAGCTTTTTCTTTATTTTATTTTTTATTTCCCTTTTTTTTATTATGTCATAATTATTTCTTTCATTTCTGATTCCATGTGCAGTGATTTATACTGGAACAAGCTTATTTTCCAGGTTTCTTTAGCTGAACATGGACACCAGGGCACTTCATTTTGCTTCGGGTTCACTCGAATGCCTCAGCCGTGGGATGTGTCGAGTCTTATTGGAGCACGTTGAGCCTGCAGGATAGGTGAGCTATTGAGGAGCAGATTAGGCGAGTGGCACCGTGCCGCAATGTAACTATCCAGGTCACACTCTAGCCAGCCCCCCCCAACACAGCCAGTGCTAAGGGGGATTTTATATGCCACTTTTACTTGCTCAGAGGATGTGACACAAACTTTGTTTTATCCTGTTGTGTAATATTCCCGCACTATTAAAACCGGCGCCTCTCGAGCGTCGCGGCCTTTTGCAGAGTTTGAAACAGACAATTATTTGCTTTAGGTAACCAAAAAGAATAAAGTATTTTTTTTCTGATCTGCTTTTTGTACTGCCGCGTTCCTTTTCCCGAGCTGATAGAGAAACTCGTCTACAAAGTAACATGAAAACAGGTCAGCACTCGATAGTCCATCCGAGTCAAACAATGACATGAAAAAGAAACGTGTAAAGGAAGTGCCATCCAAAGTTCTGCATCACTTGCTTTTCAATTACGGCAGACGAAGCAGAACGGAATTGTTAGTGCCATTTATCGGATGTGCACCTCTCGGTATTAAAGCGCAAGTCGAGGAATCTGTTGCTGTGTACAACAACGTGTCTGTGAGATCCCTTTCATTGTCTGGTAGCCTGTGCGAGTTTATTAGAAACAAGGAAGAGATCAAAATAAATAAATAAATAAATAAATAAATAAATAAATAAATAAATGCATCTGCGGGGGGGGGGGGGGGGGAGAAAAGGGGCTGGCACAGTTCTCTGAACAAGTATACACAGTCAGTTCCAGTCATCCTGAAGAATACCTCTCTCCTCTATGTGTGTGTGTGTGTGTGTGTGTGTGTGTGTGTGTGTGTGTGTGTGTGTGTGTGTGTGTGTGTGTGTGTGTGTGTGTGTGTGTGTGTGTGTGTGTGTGTGTAATTCTGGTGCAGAACAAAAGCAATAGCTGAATGAATCGATTATGATAATGAGCGGTTGGTGTGAAGAGCGTTTTTCCCACTGAATGAAATTGAGATGATGGATTATTGAAAAAAACATTAACTGAGATCTTTATGCATTGCTTGGTAACCTCTTTCCCTAGCACAAAGAACTGCAGATTTCTTTTATCCCTTGACTATCGGGTCTATTCACTGGGACATTTTAAATTCTACAATCTGCTGAATTATCGTGACAACCACTGGTAATTTTAAAATATACCCTGGTAAAAAGCCTGTCATTTTGGTGTGCATGAGATAACGATATTCTTCTGAAACCCGTCAATCAACAACAACAACACACACAAACAACACACACACACACACACACACGCTTTACACTCTCTGATTTGTGTGAAAAGTTGCAAGCCAACGAGTAGTATGCAAACCAAGTATTACAGTAAGCAGTTAGTAATTAATGCATCATGCTTTCGACTTTGTTAAATGTGACTCAGTAACCATTGCATTAACTACATGGAAAGAAAAATGGGGACGTTTTACTTTTACTTTTAATTTTCACTCTTGTAACTGACTACATTTCATATTTCTCTAATAGACCCGGTAAATGTAAGATTACACTATTTACCACTACTTGGCTCTGGATAAGGGGGTATGCTAAATGCTGTGAATGTTGTATGTGGACAATATTTTAGAATTTTTTTTCTGATATGGAAAAAGTTTTTATTTGAACTATTTCAGTACACATTTAATTGATCCAGATGTTTCATACACCTTTCATTTATCCACCATTTTGAGCTGCTACATATTTAATTTTGCTTAATATACCTTATTATATTTATTTATATATATATATATATATATATATATATATATATATATATATATATATATATGTGTTTTTGCAAGCAAACAATTTCCCTATGGGATCAGTAAACTATTCTGATGTGATGTATCTATTTAAATATTACACTCGTAAGAAACTGTGGTATGATTAACTGGCATGTTTTATTGCATGTCTTTCACCTTCAGAATAATAAAAGCTACACGATTAAACCTTAAGGCCATTAGAGACCTACCTTTCAAACCTGACCCCAACAGGTGTCATTACAGATACACCAAACGTCCAAGATAAATAATAAAGGATAACAAATCACTCTTTTTTTTTTCGACCGGCACGGTAAATAAAGATATCATAAACTGTTTTATCATTCAAACATGTTTAATGAATGAAATCATCGTTAGAGATTCGTTTACAATTCTGAGATGTATTCATATGATTGAGTTGAAGATTGAATTTCAATCCAGGCTTGTTATTTAAATAATGACAAATAATAGTTGCAAACAGTAACTTATGTTATAATGTAACTTATATAATGGGATGTTGTGACTTCCATTCCAATAAATTCTATTCCAAACAAACGCTGTGTTTAACACACTTTAAGGCTTTTCTGAGCCCTTGTCAGCGTCTCTGCGTCGATTAGTTGAGTCTAAGTCAGAGAGAGGGCGCTGTGCACAAGGCAGAACTATCCGATCCCAGAGGCATTTCCCTTTGTGTTTATATTTTTATTTGTTTTAGAGGGAAACTGAACTCATAAACAAAGTGCTGACCAAAGAGAAATAATGTATGCTTTTGTGAGGTTTTTGGAGGACGACACGTGCTGCGCGTTACCCGTTGCGAATGTGAGAGATTTGAGAGCAGTGCACAAAAGAGATTTTGATGAGCAGAAGGTGTATGTGGTGCTCCGAGGTGAGGAGAATGGTACAGGCCAGCCGGCCAAGGCGCACATTCTCGCTCTGGCAGGTAAGTTTGCAGATCCTTTCCTTTCCTTTCTTTCCCTTCTTTCCCTATTCTTCCCTTCCTCACACACTTCCTCCGACTTTCCACTCAGGGCAATGATGAAAACTCCCAGACAAGCAACGCGCCTGCTCTGTTTCCACACACTGACACCATTTCCCACCGTGCAGCTTTAGTCAATTCTGCATTTGTTTTTTCCCTGTATATATATATATATATATATATATATATATATATATATATATATATATATATATATATATATATATATATAACCTCAGGCATTAGCAAGCCTATAATGTTTTTTTTTTGCGTCCAACTTAAAGTAAGAAGCAGCAGCAAAAGGAGGTGTGTTTTTGTATGTACCTGTACCTGTATTTGTGTGTGTGTGTGTGTGTGTGTGTGTATATATATATATATATATATATATATATATATATATATATATATATATATATATATATATAGTATATATATATATATATATATATAGGGAGAGGTGGTGTGTATGTATTTATATGTGTAGCTAGTTAGCTTGAGAGTTAGCATAGGTGTCTCGTAGACTTGCATGCTAAATACCCGAGCTAGGTGTGGAGTTAGCCGACGTGCTAACGTGAGCGACGTCAACAGATAGGGAGCCGCAGGAAACGTGGGGACCCCCCCCCTTCTGCCCCCTCGCCGCCCCGGGGGCGGGGGGGGGACACTGCGCCCGGACTGCGTGCATTAACTGTATAACTGATTAGCGTTTATTCACTGTCCATACAGATGTCATGGTGTAAGATTGTTTGACATAATAATGTTCATTAGAGTAAGTGGGGGGGGGGGGGGGTATAGAAGGAGGCAGGTGTAGGGAAGAACTGCGTCTTATTTTATTAGTAAGTGGTGGTTTGGGGGGGTGATGAAGGGTGCACACACTGCTGTCACCAATCTGACCAATGTTTGGCCCCTGAGCAAGGCCCTTAAATCCTCTGTACTGCAAGGGTGCTAGAAAGATATTAACTGTGATGTCATATGCATTTGACAGCTTGTTTTTTTTTTACAGCCTTATATGATAGATAGATAGAGAGAGAGAGAGAGAGATCGATCATCTGTATTCTCTTTGAAAAGGGTATAATGAAATTAGTCCTTAAGGTGCATTAACGAAAAACAACTGTTGATGCGACTATTAATATTTAGAAGCGTAATTACGTAAAAGACATTTTTAGGCATTTCAATGTGTCTTTCACCCTTCTGTTTAAATCTCCTTCATATACACACTTTGGAATCTCAACACTGACTTTAACTAGTATTCCTTTCTCTCCTCCCCTAGAGAGCATTGAGGAACTGGACAACAGTATTATGCAAAAGAAGATGAAAATTCCTAAAATGACTACTAGGAATGCAGCGCACGTTATAGAGAATCACTTTGGCGAAGAACGAATTCCACTCCGACATAAAAAGGTACAACATTTTTGCGATGTTTGTTTTTTTTAATCCTGGGTTCATTTCTATAAGGAAAGCATCTAATGAGGTTTTAGATCAGAGCTACGTTACTCTGAAAGTGGTATACTATGGTTCAGTTAAAAATTCGGGCTCTGATTGGTCATTAGGGTGTGTGTGTTGTATTTCTGGAAAGACTAAGGAGTCGGCACATTGTAACCGTTTTCCAGCAAAGTACATTTTTAACACAATAATACTGTAATGTATGTGATGATAAGAACTTTCTTTTATGGATGTTATAAAGCATGGGGGGTCAAACTCATTGTTGCTGTGGGCCACATCAGCATTATGGTTTCCCTCGAAGGGCCAGCTGTAACTATAAGATAGTGCAGGGGTCACCAACCTTTTTGAACCTGAGAGCTACTACATAGATACTGGAGTCAAACAAAGGGCTACCAGCTACTCCTCTGAAATAATACATTTGCCTTTAGTTATATGTCATTTTTTATGCTTAATAATAGTTATGTATCTGTGTGAAGACACTGATTTCCTACAATAATTATCAACAATGAGTTAACTACATTAACTACATTAACCACATTGGTGACCCCTGAGATAGTGTATACTCTTTGATGAGCGACATCACCTCATAACACAAAAGACATACCGTTTTTTCTCATTGAAGCACAAACATTCGCTTTCCCATCTTTCTTGGAAGTGCCTTCCATCTTCCATCCAATTTTTTCACTTCCTGGAGATTTTGGGATCATTTCTAGAAATTTCTCAATTCCGCTGGTTGGGAAAATTTGCCCTTGGTAAACACTGATTTGAGATGCACTGATTTGAGATGCGGGATTCCGTCACTTCGTAGGTAACATAGTTGCGTTCATTGTGGGAGATGTAGTTTATTGCCAAAGCATGCTTTAATGCAACACAGCCTTATTTTAAGGCAATTATACACACTTAAGCTCTTGCTGGCCACATAAAATGACGTGACGGCCTTGAGTTTAACACCCCTGCTCTGCAGCATTAAAGTTATCTCTAAACTGCACACTTTCATTAGTAAAGGACACATTTCCATGAGCATTACATTGTCGTATAAGCAGAATAACACATGACAACTGGTGCAGTTGTCCAAAAAAATCATTCTGTTCATTTATGCATTTCCCGGCATGGATTTTGTGTCGAGGTTTTGAATTACCTGTCTATATTTAAAATGATCTTTATCTCTGTAGCTCAGTTTAAAAATATTATTCTTTCACTGCAAAGAACAGCTGTGTTAATTTTAGAATACAAAATATAACAGTCATGAACCCAAGGCTTGCACTTGAATGTTCAGGGAGGATATTTTACCTTTATCCTGCACAGTCTCCTGGGTCTGAAGAAATATAATAAGTAAAAATAACGAGATTTGTGGCAGATGGAGTATGTGAGTGTATCTCGTATCTAGTGAGTGTCTAAGTGTTAATTCTTCACTTTTATAATTTCTGCAACACTCCAGTCTGGAAATGTCAGTGTTCCACTTAGAAAAAGCCCATTATGATTAACTTCCTCTACACTGTAACACTGTATCACATCTCCTGTAAGTCACGAACATGATCTGAGAAACCATTGGGTAGTAAATCCCAATTCAGTGATGTGGTGGATTCCTGAGTTAAAGCTAAACTAACATAGAAACTAAAATGTAACTAATGTAATGTTGTGTAATTTCACCACTTGTGCAGCACTGATTCATAGTGAAGTTGTATTGTAATAACAGTATTTATTGAGAACGTTGACTGATAAGATGCTGGTGTTAATAAATAAATACCTTAAGCTAGAGAATTATGTAAGAATGATATGTGAATTATAGATCAGAGGAATAACTTGCAGTTTTGTGGAGATTCTTCGTTCAGTCAGAAGCCAAACCTTTCACGTTAAAAATATTTATTCGATTTCCACAGTTTGGGTAGAGGGAGTTTCCAATATGGCCTTCCGGTTGTTATTACTGATTGGCCGTGTGCACTTTATAGTGTGGCTTTTGTATTTGTGTAGAAAAAAGTGATTTGTTGTTTTCCTTGGCTGAGCTGTTAAATATTTGGTTGTTAGAACCAGTGTGATCAGATTAATTTTATTGCCTTTGCCCAATGAGCAGATCAGATTTTCCTGTTATGTAAGATTGATTTTTATCTATCAACAACTTTCTGTATGTTGGTTTATCCTATTTGAACAATGACAGATCTAAGCAGGAGAAGCCAAAGGCTCCGACCTAAAACAGACTGTAAGGGCGAGTACTTGTTTATACAGTCCTTCTAACACTGCACACCTGACCCCCTTGATCTAAAACCCAAATGTCTGCAGTGTACAACAAAAATACAAGAATCAGCCCGGCCAATTCCAATACTTTTGGATGGCACTGTGTGCAGTGTATTTCCTGACCGTTACCTTAGGCTTCCTACTGGTTTACAATGGTTTACAACGATTGTGATTCGCCTTGTCGTTTAACACTTGCTTTGTCCGACAGGTGCAGTGCCAAGAACATCAGCGGGCCTCTAACTCCTCCAAGAGCCTTGCAGCTGTGGTGGCTCGCCTGGAAAGAAACGCCGTGAGCTCGTGTGCCGAAGGTGAGGAGCTGCGTGAGGAAGAGGAGCCGGAGGAGGAAGAAGCCCTGGTGCCCCGTGTCCTCTATGAGGAGCTGGTGCACAGCTACAGGCAGCAGGAAGAGGAGGTCCGGCGGCTGCAGCAAGAGCTGGACCGGACACGTAGGCAACTGCTGCAGCAGGCCAAGAAGCTCAAGGAGCACAGCAGTTTGCTGACAGAGGTCAAGGAACTGCGGGACTTCAACCGCCGCCTACAGGACGTGCTGCTCATGAGGCTGGGTAGTGGTGAGAGATATAAACACACACACACAATATACACTCTAACTTTTTGTCTAATAGCTTTTACTACGATTCCCTATATATAAAACCAGTGATGGGTGGTGTATGAGCTGAGGATTGTAAACAGATGGGAGATTTAGAAATAGCTTTATTTTTTTAAGAAAACAAATCTACAAATACAACTAATGTAATTAACTTAAAGCATTTGTTTTGCTGCAAAGCAGCTGCGCAAACAGCTGTGGGCTTGCAGACAGCTTATCGACTGCTTGTTTTGTGCTCTCTTCAACAAATGGCTGGTATACAATAGCAACCTTTGTTTATGAGGAAACAGCTGACGGAACATTCTGGAGAAAATCTCAGTCACTGTCTCGTAGTAGGTTTTGGTTTCGCAACATGAACAGAACACACTTTTTCCCCTGTTTAGAACCAGCAGGGAATATGTACAACTCAGACCAACTTTCAAGTGAAGGTATATTAGGTGTGTTTAAGGAATGGCGGGTGAGTTTAATGCGGTCAGCAGTACGAGGTAATGGAGAGTGCGTTAGAGTAGTGAAGAAATGAGTGCAGGCAGGGTGGTGTGAGTGGAGAAGAGTGAAGGGGGAAAGTATATAGGGCGGTGATGACACCTGCTATGTTGTCTGTTTTAGAGAGTGTGGTGTTGGCAAAAAAAAATACATGCGGTGGAGCTGGAGTTTCAATGTTCTTTATTGGGAGTGACGAGGATGGACAGGAATAGAAATTATATTAGAATAGAATTATAGTATATAAGAAGGGCTCGTGTATGTAGGATGTTTTGGAGAGAAGGTGAGGGAGGCGTGATTGAGATGGTCATGTGGCGAAGAGGGACACGGGGCCCAAGTTTTACCAAGTTCAATAATGTGTTTGTAACACAACATCCAAAATGAGTAGTAAGAACAAGATAACAAGCTCACAAGATAACGACACAGCAACACCTTTGATTTCATGACTATTCTGCACTGTGCTGGGTGTCCAAGAAGGGTGCTTGGATGAGAGTATTCATTTTTCTATTATTAAGCCATCTTGGACCCCTCACCTTAGATGAATGTGGTGTCATCGAGATTTAAACTGTTCGCTGCTCCTGACGATTCTTTTTGGCGACACCTGATGATTGTTTTAAATAATTATTTAATTATTATTAACACGTTAAATGAAATTGGGACGAATTTCACGGTAATATTTCTATATTTTATATTAATATATTTTCTTAAAAGAGTATGCAGTGGAGCCAGCTTCAGTGTGTGTGTGTGTGTCTGTGTGTGTCTGTGTGTGTGTGTGTCTAGTCCAGGGCTGTTTAATTTATTGGGGTCAGAAATGCACTAAACTGACCGATATTCAAAATGTGTTAGTTGTTGTCGAGCTAAGCATGACCACCGAATCCTCTTACCACGCTACAAGAACTCTGCTGTCACCAGCCCTTTTTTTATGCAGCCAACCCAAGTGTGTATGTGTGAATTATGTTTTATCGTATAAGACTTTTCTGTGTTATATTTCACACTTTTGATTTACGCCAGTATCATAAATAAGATCTGTGTTGGTTAATCTGTGGTTGAATGGTTTACTTCTTACAGAGCCGATGCATGATAATGGCACTCAGACAATCAAAGCTGAGGTAGTGGAGCCAATCCCTGAACCACAGGAAATGTGTAGAGAGGAGGCCAATACTAGCTCCACCCACTCCCCCTCTCCCAGGACCGTCTATACCTTCAGTGATGGAAAAGTAAGTGTGAATGTGTGTGTGTGCGTGCACGTGCGTATATGTATGAGAAGGAAAGAGATGCTTGAAGTTGCTTCCCTTTGGGGCTGAACACACACACACACACACACACACACACACACACACACGTTACCAGAGTCATTGCTTTGGGGGCTGTGTAGTCTTTTGTTCAGGCTTTTTAGTTTTCTCTAATTGGCTATGAATCTTTTGTCCCAGGAGGCATTTCAGCAGAACATTTACTGTGCTATTTTCTTTGCTATCCAGCCTAGCAGACATTCAACCAGTGTTCACCCGTATTCCTTCTGTTTCTGACTCCGATCAAGCATGAAGAGCAAAAGCAAATTAGGCCTTACACACCCGCACATTGCCCATATTAATTATTTGTACCACAGGAGTTGTCTTGAGTGACGGCTAGCCAGAGAGCACAAAAATCTCCTCTAAGAGCAGGGGAACGAGTATCTGCTGGCCGGCAGCCTAAAGCACTTTAGTTACTTTCAGGGGAAAGGCCTCTGGAAGCCAGCCTAAAGACTACTCAGACTGACAATCCTCCTGACGGTTTGCTTGGCGTCGTCTTCAACAATGCAACGTAAAAGTCGACTCTCTGGTCTGGTGTCTGTCGAAACACGTTATTCTGCCTGGCAACGCCTTCATTCCTGCATATATTTATGAAACATTGCTCATATTCCCCCCAGTTTGACTCTACATTATAAAAAGGGTTGATCGGGGAGGGAGGTCACAACCTAGTCCCGGAATGGACTTTTATGAAATTGTGCGAAACTGCACAAAATCGACTATGATGGTAAAAATGAAATGCAGAGAAGGTCATACGACTGTACCTGTGTCTAGAAGGGGACAGTGAATGAGTTCAGAGAAAAGACACAACTTATCTCTGAAAGAACAGGAGAGGTCTGAATTCACACTGCACTCATGGGAAGAAAGTCATTATCGGAAAAAGAAAAAAAACACACATTTGGAGTTTGCCAAAAGGCATGCTGGTGACTCTGTGAGCATGGGTACAGGGTTTGCTTTTCGTGTTGCTTGAAACTTTTCAAAGTTGCATACATTTCACCGCCACACACTGAGAAGATCATTGAGCACTGTGCTGCTAGTGTCATGTCGTAAGGGTATTTTCAGTGGAGTGGTTATAGACACTAGACCTATTTGGAGAAACCATGTGATTAGTATAGCATAGTGAAAGCCCACCCCCAACCTTAATGAGCTTAGGTTAGTTTCAACTTTTTTTGTCATTGTGTAAAGTACGTGTACAGATAAATGCAGTGTATAACCAGAAGTGCGCAAGTGGCTTATTTACAATAAATAGCAATGTGGTAAATGACGGTATGGGTCTGTGTGTACAGGGTTGAGAATAGAAGAATAGCATTTATTTGTCACATTACAGCACAGTGAAATAATTTCTTCCCATATCCTAGCTTGTTTGGGAAGCTGGGGTCAGAGCGCAGGGTAAGCCATGATAGTGCCCCATGATTAAAGAGGGTTAAGGGCCTTGCTCAAGGACCCAAGAGTGGCAGCTTGGCGATGCCAGAGGTCAAAACCCTGACCTTCCGATCAAGGCCCAGCACCTTAACCACTGAACTTACCCCCCCGCTCCCTCATGGTGAATTAATAATATACAGAAGGTGCAGGTAAAAAGGAAAACATGTTGAAATATCATTACACATTTTTAACACTAAAATTATGAAACCAAAGCATTACTTTATGGATTTTTTTCATTGTTCTGGATAAAAGATTGTCCTAATGACTTATGTTATGTACTGAGCAATTAGGTTTAGAGGTTATATTACTGTTCCAGTCTGTGTTCGAGACTCGTGGTTGAATCATATGTGTCTTTTTGAGAGTTCTGTGGTTACTATTAGACATCTGTTTCACCTCTAGGTACACTTGGGTGGAGGCATCTGGGTGGAGGAGGAGAAGTGGCATCAGCTTCAGCGTACACAGGGTGATTCTAAATTCACCAAAAACCTGGCTGTTATGATCTGGGGTACAGAGACGCTGAAAAACCGCAGTGTTACCGGCGTCGCAACGAAGAAGAAGAAAGACGCTCTGCCTAAACCACCTCTCTCGCCAAGTAAACTCAAAATCGTACGAGGTACACTCCCGTTCGCTTTCCGAGCGCCTGTCAAATCTGAGCCGACGCGTTTAAAGCACGAATGAATATCGTAGCCCTAACGCACCTTCTGTGTTTCAGAGTGTCTATATGACCGCGTGTCTCAGGAAACAGCCGACAGTGCTGAGATCACTCAGCGGCTATCCAAAGTGAACAAATACATCTGTGAAAAGATTATGGATATCAACAAATCCATCAAGAATGAGGAGAGGAGAGAGTCCAAGCTCCTTATCCGGCAGACCGTAAAGATGGAGAACTTGTACGACGGCATGTAGGACCGTCAGAGTTCATCACAGACTGCTGCAGCGAGAAGAGGTTACAAGTGATCAACCACGCTGCCGTTTTGGATTTTCACACGCCCACAGCGAGGCCTTCCTACTCCCCCGTCCCCCTGCCCCGCCCCCCCTCCTTATTGTTTTTTTTGTTGGTTAAAACTACCCCTATAATACCTCAGAGGCTATAAGACAGCATTACCCACAATCCACCCTGTGTGTAGTTAGTGAGACGTGGCTTTGGGTATTGTACAGTGTGATTGTGGAATATTGAGGGGAGGGGTACGCGGTTGTTAATCAGACGTTGTATTTGACAGGAGAGAATCCTTTAAATCACATTAGATAACAATGTGTGTGGCACATCGGCTAGTGTTCTGTGTCAGAACATGTCCTAATGTCGAAGTCAAGATTGAAGACTTCCCTCGAAGAGAGCTCGTGATTAATCTTTCAAGACCAACGGTTAGAACTATTCTAATCGGTTTATTCTTACCGACGAACTGGAAGTTCGCCTATATATCCGTCAAGATTTGATGATGGTGCTAACGACACGTGTACTTAGACAAGCTCCCTTAGTTTCTTTTTCAGAGCAGTCACTTTACATGAGTAAATGTGCATTTACATAAATGTTTACATCAACAGCATGCTTTAGCGTAGTCTCTTTCTGCGTGGTTTTTTTTTTAAATGTGAGGTATCTAAACCTTTTTTCACAAAGCATCTTCTATAACTGTGATTTAAGTTCCACAGTGGATCAGAGAGTTGTTCGCCAGCCCAGTCGTTTAGAACCATTATATGTTGCGGTTGAGGAACAAGGAGCGGGCAGGGATTTTTACACTTTTGATATGGCAATCACTTGGAACTGTTGTGTTCGTTTTATAGCAAACTGTGATTGTAAAATGAGCTGATATTGCTTAACCTGCACTTTGGGGCGTGTGTGTGTGTGTGTGTGTGTGTGTGTGGTGAAGAAACAGTGTGTGGATGTGGGTAAAGCTGTCAGCAGTGCTCTGTTCCCCCTTCCCCCCCCCCCCCTTTCCTAAACAAACCAAACGGCATCTCCAGAGGACGACTGGATCCTCTGAACCTCCTCCCTGGTGGAAAATAGAGGGGGTGAATTTTAGTGACAACTTCCAGTGAGCCATGCCATCCATTTTTTTTTTCTTTTTAAACCCCTCCTTTTACATTTTGCCCGTTTCACTATTTAGTTTTTTTTTTTTTTTTTTTTTTTTTTTTTGGCATTTCACAAAACGGTTCATGTGGCTGTGCATTAAAAGGCCTGCCTGCTGCAGGTTTGAGTTCTTAACTGTGATGGCATACTGCTAACTGTGAATCAACCTCGAATCTGCCTCTCAGCTTTTTCTCTCATCACTTTCAGTTTCCTGACTCTTTTTTTCTTCTTCTTCTCATACACATGTACATGTTTTTTTTTTTTTTTTAGTTAATGGATATTATTTTTTAGAGGAGAGATTTTATTGTATATTTGGACATATTTGGATCTCGAAGATCTATATCCAGGCTGCACCTTATTCTGCTTAGCCTCTTATTTGAAACAAGTCATCATCAGCGTGTCTCCATATGATTCCATCTTTTCTCCATGCCTGTTCATGCATAGTTATTCCACTTTTCTTTCTTCCTTTTTTTTTTTTTTTTTTTAAAAGTCTTCACTTTGCTCATCACAAATGCATTATCTCCTAATGGGATGCTGTCAAAGAAGCAAACTCTATTTTAAATGATAATAGCTCATTTACAATCGTCACTTATCACAGTGCTCCTACGAATCACGTCACTGTGAGCCATTTGTAAAGGAGAATCATTTAAATTTTTTTTTGTTCCATTTTCTGGAAGTGTGCTTATAATTGAAACAGATGTAGTCACCATATACGACAGCACTTTAATCTTAAGAAAGGCCATGTCATAATGATGGGCAAATATAGATCATAATGGTGATTATTAAAAAATACCCCCCCCCCTACTGTCTCACCCAATCCCCTTTCAATTGCTAATCAGAAAACTTAGCACTTTTTTTTATACAACTCCAAAGTTGAAAAAGATCCCATTTATGTTTCATAGATAGGACTGTGTAAGAAACATTTACTTAATTGTAACTTACCTCTAATATGTTGGTGTAATAATGACAGAATAGGCCGTTATTGTATGGTTTTAGGTTATATTTTTCTGTGAACTTTTCCTCTGTATGTCGACGTGTCGTGTGCTGTGTGCTATATGTTGCCCCACTACCTGAATATGTGCTATATATATATATATTTACATATATGATAATGGTTCTGTGGGTACACTGGAAAACACCAGCTTTAAATTGGCTGATGTTGAACGATAGCCAAAAGAAACTGACAATCCTCGCGATCATCATTTCCTCTTGAGATTTGTCAGCTGTAATGTTGCCTTGAAAAGCAGTAATTCCTCTCCGATAGCCAACTCGCTCCGAGTGAACAGCTTTCACATGCAATATAACGTGGCTGAGAAAAGTGTGTCGTCCCATCAGTTGTGAAACCCTACCAGGGAAAATTGTGACTGTGAAATGTACAAATATGCTCTATATTGCCATGAGAAACTGTATTCATAAGACGCTTAAAAGCTCCAAAAGCAAACCGGTACACCTCTCTGAGATAACGCTCCTCCGGTCCGCACTAGTGAACTCCATTTCGTCGTCGTGTTCGCCTCCGCGCTCCGATCCGGACGAGCGTTTCTACAACGTCTACGTGGAACCGCCAGGCCAATACTTGGGGGGGAATCGCGATCCCAGGAACTTTTTTTTTTTTTTTCCTTTCGTTTGATCTTTTCCGTCGCGTTTCTATGCTATATGCTACACGTGAGTGTGTGTCGGTGTCGGGTATTCTAAAGCTCCTCGGGTGGTGGATTTTTATGTAAGCCAAAGTGGAATAGTGATCATTCAGCTTGATATGAACTTGCACAGAATTGGCCTTTGACAAGGTCCAGGGTCATCCAAAACAAACAAAAAAAAGATGCTATATATATAATATATATATATATATATATATATATATATATATATATATATATATATATATATATATATATACACACGCTTCGTTTTAAAACGACGAGCTTTCGCTTTCATTAGTGCTGTTGTGCGTGATTTCATTTCAGAAGCGCATAAAGCTTTCAGTGGTATAGATACTGTTCTTTCAAGCAGAACCATGTATTCATTTATCCTTTCATTCTTTTAGTTTTAATGCCAAAAAAAGGGGGAACAGGGAGTTAGGAAAGGTTGTTTTGCGTGTAGAGCAGGACCTCCTTTTTAAAAGCCACATCCACCAATGAAATGTGAGTGAAATGCTGAGGACCCGTCAAAACACAGACGAAGCTGCCCAGACCTCCACTCGAAGCTCTTCCTGTTCGCACCACGTCATGACTTGGCTGTTCAGACTCATCCTAGCAGGTCCACAGGTCTCACCTTTATTCAGGGCCAAACTCAGAGCAGTTCATTTACAACTCAGCTTTAACATGCTTTCAAAATGCTACTAATAAGTAAAAAAAAAAAATAAAAAATAGAAAATATTTTTTTATAAAATCAGAACAGGTAATTTTGTGGCAGTTATGAAATGTGTACTATCTGAATCCTACCTCATGGCTTATCATGTCACTTTAGTTATGTGCTCCATTCATAGCACCTCACTCTACGCGGGCACAGATCTGTAAATAAACCGGTCACTATTGTAGATTTTTACAATCATACAGTTGATTTGTGCTTTTTAAAAAAAAAAAAAAAAGGAAAAAGAAAAACTATATATGTACCTCCTTCGAGTTTGCCTGGTTTTTCTAAAGCAGCGAGTCTTTCTTTCTAATTGCGTGGTTCTGTTGGTGTCCTTTGTGCTGCTGTTGTCTTTTCCCACCTTCCCCGGTATTGTTTAGTGTTTTTCTGGTTAATGGTGCTACCAGCACACGTGTCATTTACCTCAGATGGTGCTACTTTTTTACTGTGGTGGATGTCAGTCAGTGTCACATGATCAATAACCAGTAGTTTCTTCGCTATTAAATGATATCAGGACAGACGCGACTTGCTCGTCACAGCACACATGCCATAACGCCGCCGTACGATTCATAACCCCGCCTGTGCAGAGTGGTGTTGGTCGGGCGTCGACGGAGAACTGCTTAACAGTATGCGCGATCCCGACGTCGGCGCGCCGAAATGCCGCGGGTTTGATCCTCACAGACGACCTACCTGAATGGTACTGGGCAGTGTACCGTGGTCCTCAGCAACGAAAACCTCTCCAGATCCACTGTAGTTACCATCAAAAACTGCACGGAATTCTATATTTAGACAATATTTTAGATATCGCAATACAGTACAGTGTATTTTAAAGAGTTTATATAACTTGCCAAAGTGGTTTTCTCCCAAAGACAGTTTATTTGCGTCCTCTCTATCTCTCTCTCTCTCTCTCTCTCTCTCTCTCTCTCTCTCTCTCTCTCTCTCTCTCTCTCTCTCTCTCTCAAACACCAATTATTTAAAGCCGAAAGGAATCAACCGACCGATCCTCTATTAATAAACACTGCTAGATTTTTTTAAGTAAATAGAAATTATTTTATTCCCCGCCTCGTTTAATGCCGTTTCCCATTACAATATATGTTTTTTGTTTTCTTTGGTTTTTATTTTTCTCGCCGTGTTTTAAGTTTTGTGGATCCGACTGAAATGTTTCCTGAACAACCTCAAGACTAGAATACACTCAATGTCTGGAATCAGCCGTGTTGCGTTTAAATCTGTCCTTTCATTTCATCTTTCATGTTCTTCGTTCTTGCTGCTGAATAATATCTAGAAAAATCTATGTATATGTACTTAAATATATTTTATTTTTTTTCCAAATCAATAGAGAATGTCTTCTATAAATACCAACTGTGAAAGCCCTTTTCTTTTCAGTGGCAGGTGTTGTGGGCGTGGTGATTGCTTTTTTCTTTTTTTAAAAAAACACTGTGCTTTTTTTTTTTTTTTTTTTAAATCTCTTTAAATAGAGTGCACATGCTCAATGTCCTTACTTTTGGGTTGTACTTCCCATGAAAATCCAAAGACGAGAGCTGGCAGGGTACGGCCCGGTTTCTTTAACCCCGGCCCAGACCTCGAGTCCTGGTTTGGGAAGCGCACTCGGCTTTAGCAGAGAAACTCTGTCAGTGTTCGGTGTGTAACCGTAGGCATGAGCTGGGGGGAAGAAACCAGGCTGTCGTGTTTAGCTTCCTGCTGGGTTTAGGGAGACAACCTGAAAAGAAAAGAAAAGAAAAAAAAAAGAAAAAGCAAAGCATTTCCACACTGACCGCTCTCACTTCTCTCTGGTGCCTGACTGCTGTAGTCGGTCAGCATCGGTTTATTGTGTATGTGCTGCAGTCCAAGTACTCTTGTTCTATGTACAGATCAGCAAAATAAATTCAGACTTTTATTCTACACATAACAGTGCCAGTCTTATTTTTATTTTAATTGTGTGTATATCTTACTGTGTAAAATATGCTGTTGAAAGGGCGAGACTTCTATATATGTACAGTACTATTTACTATAAAGTGGAGGGTTAAAAAAAAAAAGAAAAAAAAGCGTTATAAGAATTCTGAATAAATGAAATGATCATGAGAACACTGAAATATGCTTCTTTGGAAAGCACACATTTGTCTTTATTTGTTTTGTGTTTATTTCTTTCATCTGTACTTGAATGCTTGGGGATTTCCATTTTGATAAAGGAAGCGTTAAAAAAGAGCACGGTTGGGATTTCACATAGAACACACCAATTCTCTTTTGGAAAAAAATCTGTTGTATGGAATACGGAATTCATAAACTAGGACGTGAAACTGTTTACAGGTGTGTGTGTGTGTGTGTGTGTGTGTGTGTTAAAAGGTTAAAAGGATTTAAAATGTATTGCTGACTTTCCGTTTTTGCACTTTTTTCATTCTTGGCCTCTACATGTTACTATTAGAGTTGTGTTTCCATATGCACACGTTTATATCCCGTCGTAATGACTCCCGTCTCCTCTGAGAATATGTTCGTCTCGCTTTCGGAGACTCGTGCTCAGTCAGGCATCGGTGTAGCGTTGAGCAGGCCTGGTGTGCAGTCCGACTTCACCCAGCTCTATATCACTCCACTCCGACTCTTCCACCCCATTAACCATATCTACACACGTAAAGCGCGGCTAATACGGGGTTTCTTAAGTAGGATTTGTACTAAAAGACGTCGGCGAACGGAACCGTTTTGGAAACGACGCGGCACGGAATGGATAATAAACAAATTGTTATTTATTTATTTATTTATGTATATCCCCCAACTGCGTTAATATCTGCTTCCATACTGTGTGAATTATTAGTTTTGCATTCTGCTTAATTCCCTCCGGCGCTACCTGTAGCCTGTGAAAGGAAAATAGTCTCTCTCTGTAGACGCTGATATGGACACGCCACGTGAGCTTTATGATCTTTCACCCATATGTTCGATATCTCGTCCACAAATCAGCACAGTTGGTTTTTTTTTTGTTTTTTTGGGGGGGGACTTTATTGAGAATGTTTAATAGTGTTTGAGATGGCATCAGACAGCTCTCGCTTTGTTGTCTTATTTGGTGTGTATATCATCTGGATCAGTCCTCCCAAACCCCCCCCCCCCCCCCCCCCCCTCCCAAACCATTCCGTGGCTTTGACTTTGAATTGGATACACACAGTCGGCGATGAGCGAGAGAGGGTGTGTGTGTTTGATGTGTGGAGCAGTGTGAGCGCGCTCGGGATTAAAAGCTAGATTGATCGGAGTGTCAAAAAGAGATAAGCACACTGGTCCGTCTGATTTATTAGGGAGGCAGGGAGTTAATATCAGAACACCCAGCTGTGTTCCCTGTCTCTCTCTCTCTAACACACACACACACACACACACACATATTTCTCTCTTTTTTTTTATTGTACACTAATAACCGCCGCTACGTTAAAACAACTTATATAAGATGATTAAATCGTAGGACAAAAAGACTTGAAGGATCGGTTTAGATTCGTTTAAACAGCAAGCTTTTATTAAGTCTCCATTTTCATTATTTACCATGGCGACAGAGCCTGCGGCCTTACCAGTGTATATGTAAAAGAAAATGGTCCTATACAATGTCATTTTTTCCTCCTTTTTTTTTTTTCCCAAACTTGGCCCAAGTTTTCTCATCGTTGTGCCTGTGCCCAAGGGGACTGCTGAATGTCATTAGCGCTAACAGTGTCCACATGGCGGTAATGTATTGCAGTGAGGGATATTGACAGGGAGATGATTCAGTATAGTAGTGATGGATGAAGCCGGCGCTCTGGGCCAGCACACACAGGGCCATACGTGCTCAGAGAGAAAGGAAAGAAAGAAAGAAGGAGCACATTGCTCGCCTCCTAACTGCATCTCTTTTCTTCTCCTCCACTGAAAATCCATCTTCTAGAAAAAAGGTTTTCCTTTTGCAAAAGCTTCCGGAAACGTTGGCGCATTTTTTTTTTCCTCCTATCACACGGCGTCGTTTTCGCGCCTGTAGAAACCTGTCCGCTCTTGATGTTCCCCGAGCGATTAAATTGGGAGGAAATATGGCAAGGCAAAACTTTTTCTTCCTTGCCCTGCTGAAAACGACGCTCCGGTCGATCGGGAAAAATAAATAAATAAAAAAAATAAGGGGACTCCATCGACTGCTGTCTTTATGTGCATTAAAGAAAGACATACGCTCATTACCTTCCCCTAGGGTGCTGGGAAAAGGTGTTGCGACGCGCTATAATGCGATCCGATATGATTATCACGGAATGAGATGGGAGGGTTTTTGTAGACTATTACTGTTAACTGCTGGAACAAAAAACTCGAACGTCCCCGGGGTCTGCGGCCGTCTTGCAAAGTAAAAGAAGAGAAATGGTAATGGAGAAGAATGGAGAGAAGGGGGGGGGGAAAGGGGGCCTGTGATCTCATCCTGAAGACGTGTCGCTTTAATCTTTACGTCTCGTAGCGTCCGTCATCACGTGCGGCGTTCATAGTGTTTCTTACATTTTGTAGGAACGAGGTCGATGGACGGCGAAAAGATGAGGGAGAGAATGGGTTATTAACGGCCGATCTCTATAGGAATAACGTGTCCTTGCAGGAGAGTCGACACTACATGTAGCTAAACGTTTATTTATTTCTACAGTCCTGACAACCCAGAGATGACCATAAAAATGTGTATATATATATATATATATATATATTATATTTTTTTTTTTTTTTTTTTTCCCCTGTTGAAATGTGTTGTATGTGCTTCACAAAAAGCCCAAGTTCTCTCCAGAAAGACAGGAATCGATATGTTTCTGAGTAAAAAGCCGCAGCCATACATCTGGGCTTCTTCACCGGAGCTCGTCCTGGTCTTTCTTTTGTGGTCGTAATGATGTTTAAAGGAAGGTCATTCACACTCGGGCCGGTAAATGCCATTAACCTGGACGCAGGCTCGACAGCATAGCCGCCTCTTTGTGCTCAAGTCTAATCAATGGAAGAAATCTGCTTCGGTTAAATTAAATTGTTTTTTTTTTTTTTTTTTTTTTTTTTTATGGCTATGGTATATTGATGCGAGTGCATTGATTCGGTCCGGCCCTCGGTGTGAAAGAGCTTAAATACTTACTTTTGAAGAGAGGTAGAATAGGTAATAGAGGAAAAGTCTGTACTCTTTTTTTTTTCTCCCTTAGACACTGATTAATCCAGTGCATTTTCCTTTAAACTCCCGATGTTCCATCATGAAACGCCGAGAACAGACCGAGAAATGTCCTTTTAAGTCATTCAATTAAAGCATTTACCATCTTTTCCATCCATCAAGGCCTTATATCTGTGCACTTTATTATTCTGATTCATGTCCTCCAACTAACCATACAGATTTAATTAGATCTGTTTAAGTAGATGAGCAGCTCCAGGGTCGGATATGTGTGTGTGTGTGTGTGTGTGTGTGTGTGGGGGGGGGGGGGTTTCGATGGTGAGTGTCTGTGTAAAGTTGGTCATGTGGAATTCCTCTGCTTTCCCCCTACGTGGACTGGTTACTGTACATTTACCACCATATAGACGAGGTGAAAAGTTTTCCCAGCATGCACAGTGTTCACTCAGCTCTCTGTCCATTTTTTTTGATTCTGTATTAACTTACAGAAATAACCAACGTTAATCCAACTTAATAAAAGCAGTGATTGAAATCTCCATCTGTCCACGGAGAACCTTCATCAGTTGCGCTCGTGCCGTGGCCATATGGAGGTCCTTGGAGATTTGGCTAATGTTGCTATAAAATAAAAAGTTTCAGCGCCTCTGTACTACTCTGTGCCTTTTATCAAACGTTATTATGTAATGAACAGGCATAGCGTTATGACCATCTGCCTTGTGTTGTGTTGGTCCCACTTTTGCTGCTTTACTATTCCTGACCTGTTGAGCATTAATCTGAGCTACGGTTTGATGGATCGGGTTGACGTGCGTTACTGAGCCTTGGTCATCCTAATTTGGCCTTACGCACAAACCCTTACGCTTCCCCATTTTTCCTGCCTCTATCACGTCAAGTTCACTCGTTGCCTAATAATATCCCTCCCACTAACAGGTGCCATGAAGATGTTATCAGTGAAGATGTAATCAGATTAAGGGATTGAGCTCTGCACCGTAAAGTCACAGGTTCCAATCCCAACACCAATCCAAGCTGCCCCTAGTGGGCCCTTAAGCAAAGCCTGATTTGTAAGTCGCTCAGGATAAGCACACCCGCCCAAATTCTGTAAATGTAAATAATGTTATGTCTGATCTGTGTATGGTCGTTGGAGGCCAAATGAACACCTGGAGCTCTTTTTCATGTTCTTTAAGACGTCCCCGAACCATCCACAATGTTTCTGGTTCCCCAATAGACCACTTCTAAGTGGTACTTCAGTCTTCACTTCAGTCTTCACTTCAGTCTTCACTTCAGTCTTCACTTCAGTCTTGATCTGACTGTCCGAGTCACTCCAGTGCTTACACTCGCCCATTTTTCCCAGTTTCCGACACCTCGACTTAGAGAAGCGAGTGTTCCCTTGCTCGCATCCTCCATAGTCGCCTCTATAACAAGATAATGGGTGTAATTCACTTCACCTGTCATTGGTTTTAATGTAGTGGAGGATAACGATCAGTTTCTGATCAGCTCTCGTTGTGCTCCTACTCACCCTGACCGATTGAGCTGTGTGTTACATTCTGATATATTTGTCTATATTAAAACGAACTGCCGAGGAAATGGTTTAGCGGGCTGATCTATCCTCCCTCTCTCTCTCTCTCTCTCTCTCTCTCGCTCTCTCTCGCTCTCTTTCTCTCTCTCGCTCCGTCTGTGTGCAGCAGAAGGCTTTTTAAATGACTTCAATTAATGCAGAATGCTGCCTCAATTAAAAAATCCAAAGCTATCATGAATTTTTCATACTCAAAGCGTTTAAGCTAATTATGGCACAAATGAGGCGCTTTTCACCGAGGCACCGTGGTGCAGACTGACATTGATGGCGAATGTCACTGTCACAGGATCTCACGTTGCAGATACACTAGTCAACACACATTTTTACTATTCCACACACACTCCTTAGCCTTATACTAGGAAACCGTGTGTGTGTGTGTGTGTGTGTGTGTGTGAAATTAAGCTCAATTGTCATATGGTAATGTGTGAAAATATATTATCACCTGCCGCCATCCTGTAATTTCTGACTTTGTATTTCAGGAAATAGCTTAATTTATTGATCTTTCAGCATTTTCATGACCTATAACATGTCTGCAGATTTGATTTGCAGTGCTTGGTCAGTACTATATTAGCATAAAGCAATATTTATCTTATTATATACATATATATTCGTTTATTTCACTTATTTATGGCTTGTGTGATTTAGATCTGATGTACCAAATAGATCGGGGGGAGAGAGAGAGGGGGGGGTTATAAATGGACCTTTATATGTTATAGAGTTATGATTTAGGCTTGTGAATAAGGATCGTTCAGTGTCTCACAGGCATGAGGACTGCAGGCCTTTGTGTTTTGTGTTTTTCGTCGGTGCATCATTGTAGTTTGAATGCATACTTCATATTTACTTACTTTTCAATGTAATGTGATATTCACTTTATGTCTGTATTCTTGTTTCTCTTACAGTATTGTGATTTTTACAAGTGTTCAACAACAACAACAAAAAGCTCATTATTCATAGTGTGTGTGTTTGTGTGGAGAAACTCAAATCCATCAGTTCGAATGTGCAAAAAAAAGTGAATTACATTTGCCTTCATTCTTTTTTTTTTTGCATTTATATTTTTTATCTTACGTTGAGTTTTATTTATGAGCGCACATGCAGAACAACTTCTTAATTCATTTTCCAAAATAGTCTCTTCATACAAAATACAGTGATCAAATTCTCTCCAAAGGGGCACGCGCTGGTTTAGTGGTTAGCACGTTCACCTCACATCTCCAGGGTCCGGGTTCGATTCCCGTCTCGGCCATGGGTGTGGAGTTTGCATGTTCTCCCCGTGCCTCAGGGTTTTTTTTTCCGGGTTCTCCGGTTTCCTCCCGGTCCATAAACATGCACGGTAGGTTGATTGGCACCTTGGAAAATTGTCCCTAATGTATGAATGTGTGTGTGAATGTGAGTGTGTGTGTGTGCCCTGCGCTGGGTTGGCATTCCATCCAGGTTGTATCCTACCTTAATGCCCATAGAGCGCCTGAGATAGGCACAGGCCCCCGTGACTGAATGAATGAATAAATGAAAGAAAGTATTTCCAATCCAGCAGTCTGAACCTGGTAGTAAAAGTCATATTCTTAGGATGAAATGTCTATAATGCAGTCATGCTTGAACATATTCAGAGATCAGACAGTTGTGTAGAACGTTAGTGAGGGGCATTCTTTGCAATCCAAACACTTCATGCACGTTTACTTTTGGTACTTTTGCTCCTTATCCAGACCAATCTCATTTTTATACCCGGAGCAGCTGTGGGTTATTGCGAGGCTTTGCAGTAGGAGTTCGGCGCTGCGTGTGTGTCTGGACATAATCACAATCTTTAGCTAATAAGTCCAACCTTTTAACCACGGATCTGCCACTCCACCGTGTAACTGTCTTGTTGCTTTTTTTTTAAAAGTATGTACCTTCTCAGAGCCAAACAAGGATGTTCGAGATGATGCCACTGATGGATTATGGGCTGATAGCTGATCGATTATTTTACACCTGGGTTGTGAAAGAGTACCACAAAACCAAATCACTCAAAGTATATTAAGAAACTGAATATGATGCATCGTTGAGGTATTTTACAGTCTGAGCAAAACATTGTTTGTTTTACATATTTTTTTTAAATAAACACGATATACATGGACCAAGGCAAATAAAAATATTCTAAATATATTTCTAATTAATATTAATATATTAATATTTTTAAAATTAATATTAATAGCTCTTGGGGCAGTATGATGATGAGGATTATTATTATTATTATTATTATTATTATTCATTCATCTTCTACTGCAATATACGATCTTCCCCTCGGGTCATCACGGGGAATCTGTGCCTATCTCAGGCGTCTGGTGTGGATGGAATGACAACCCATCGCAGGGTACACACACACACACACACCCACACACACACACACACACATGAGGGACAATTTTCCAAGGTGCCAATCAACCTACCGTGCATGTTTTTGGACCGGGAGGAAACCGGAAACCGGAGAACCCGGAGAAAAAACCCCCGGAAAAAACCCCTGAGGCACGGGGACGGGGAGAACAAACAAACTCCACACACACATGGCCGAGACAGGAATCGAACCCCGACCCTGGTGGTGTGAGGCGAACGTGCTAACCACTAACCCTATTATTATTATTATTATTATCATTATTTATAACCTTTTTATTAATTATATTATTATATACGGCACGGTGGCTTAGTGGTTAGCAGGTTCACCTCAAACCGCCAGGGTCCGGGTTTGGGTTCAAGTTTGCATGTTCTCCCCGTGCCTCAGGGGGGTTTTTCTCCGGGTTCTTCGGTTTCCCCCCGGTCCAACAAAAACATGCACGGTAGGTTGATTGGCACCTTGGAAAATTGTCCATAGTGTATGAATGTTTGTGTGTGCGTGTGTGTGTGTGTGTGTTGTGTGTGTGTGTGTGTTTGCCCTGCGATGGGTTGGCATTCCATCCAGGGTGTATCCTGCCTTAATGCCCATAGACGCCTGAGATAGGCACAGGCTCCCCGTGATACCCGAGGGAAGATATCGGATAAAGCGGTGGTAGAGAAGATGAATGAATGAATATATATATATATATATATATATATATATATATTATATATATATATATATATATATATATATATATATATATATATATATATATACACACAAGTGTAAATGTGTAATGTGAACACACTGGGTTATTCCCGGTGCAGGTGCACATTGTGACCTGAGACTAATGAAAAGGAAGGTAAGCCAGAAGCCAGCAGTGGGTTAAACCTGGAGTTGTAGGATAACCTGCAAGCAGCTGAAACAACAGTTACACAATAAACTGCACTGGCATCATCCCCAGATACACATTTCACACGAATCCCAGTGCATTCTTACAAATGAGAAAAGTTCTTTCACCTCCATTATTGAGTTCTCGTAGTTCTTCATCTACAAGCAGCCCTCTAATTAACGTTAATTTGAATCTAATGGCATTTTAATAGAAATGAGTTCTCAGAGTGAAAGGTTCCGAAATAATAACGCTATGGCTCCAATCCTCAGCCTAAATGTTATTGTGCGCTTTTCACTAATGAGCCTATTATTGGAATATTTGGATTATGTGAATAAAATATATCTGTATGTTAGCGGGACCTGTGGATTTTACTGCATTTAAACGCAGGGGGCTTCCTGCCTAGGAAAAGTGTAAAAACAAAGTTTGAGAACCCGGTTCTAATGTAACAGGCTAGAAGAACACTTTATGGATAAAAGGAAACACCCAGCACATGACACCGGGACTTTTAACTTTCTCTTATCTGCACAACATTGCACAAACGCTCACGTTATACACTGTTTATATTTCTTATTACGATGCTTCTATTTTATTTTATTCTATTTTCTTTCCATTTATTTACAGAAACGCTGCACTATTTCTTTTTTTTTTTACGTTTACGTGCTGAGCGGTCGAAAGAAGCATTTCACTGCATGTTGTACTGTGTATGTTTGTGTATGTGATGAATAAAATTTGAATGTTTGTTGACACCTGACCATAATAGTAGGAGACAGGGAGTAGCTCAGTGATGACTGTGCTGGGTTACTGACTTAAAGGTCGGTGTGTCGAGCCCCGGTATCACCAAGCTGCCACTCTTGGGTCCTTGAGCAAGGCCCTTAACCCTTTGTGCTCCAGTATCCTGTATCATGGCCGACCCTGCACTTTCAAAACAAAAACGCCGTGATATGCGAAGAAACAATTCCCCTGTGCTGTAATGTACACGTGATCTATTATTCGTGCTTATCCCAGTCCCCATTTTCTCTAATAAAGATTTTGGAGAGTGTTTGTGGAGATCTGTGTTCATTCAGCCACAATGGGATTTATAAAGTCAGATAGAAATGCAGGATGTGGAGGCCTGGCGTTCCGTCATCGTCGCTGGTTCAGTTTGTGTACCGAGAATTCTAATGCTGAGTCCAAGTTCAACAGAGAGTTTAATGCAACTCTGCATTCGCTTGTGTACCTCCAGCTATAGGGAAGAGCCACATGTGGCGGGACAAAGTTTGGAGTCCCATAACACTTGTCTGTGTACAACGTTCCTCTTGCTGAATTTGTATAACGGCAATTATTATAAGGCTTACGCTAAAACTGGCGACGAGTTACCTCCAGTTTGGCGAAACGTTCCGTTACCTAAATGTGCTTTTGTTCATGGAATGAGTTTTAGCAGCATGCCTGTGTCTGGCTTAGAGTCTGAATCAACAATCTCTCTAGAGGTAGATGAATAGACGCGAAGACTTTTTTTTTGAGTTTTGAGATGTAGCTTCTATGAAATATTCATCGCTTCTGATTATGCCGAAACGATGACTGACAGCTCGTGCACACCAACGAGGGATTATAACGTGTAAGTAACGCATATTTGTTAGATTAAAAGGATTGTTTTGTAAAACCAGAGAAGGTGGAGCTCTCGCTACACTAATGAAAAGAATGCAGATTTCTTTCTTTCTTTTTTTTCTTTCTTTCTTTCTTTCTTTCTTTTTTTTTTTTTTTTTTTTTTTTTTTTCTTTTTTTTTCTTTTTTTTTCTTTCTTTCTTTCTTTCTTTCTTTTTTTTTGTCTAAGATTTTGATCAATGGAGCTCTTTTCTATAAACCTCCTCCTCAGGGAACAAACCCAACCAAGACAAAGCAGGTGTAGTTTAGCAAGACAGTGCAAGCCAGTAAAAAAAAATCAATAGGCGCTTTCAGACTGGGAAGGTTTAAAAAGAAAAAAAAGAGCACGACATTAACATGGATAAGGAGACGGACACCATTTTAGCTAGCATTAGCACATAAAAAATAAATTGCCAAGCTTGGATATCAGCCATTAGGATGAGTGGCTAATTAGTCATTGGTGGGAGATCTCTAAACCCTGGCAAGTCATTTATTGCTGTGTTGAGTGTTGAAATATTATTCAAATATGTCCTTAGAAATGCTGCTGGACGTCCCATGAAACCTTCTCGCGCATCGATAATGAGGCTGGGAATCGCTCGGGGACTTGGCCGGGGTACTTGGTCAGTTCGGATCTTTTTTCCGCACACGATGCTGCGGACAGCAAGATAGAAACGAGGTTTTAAACGTGGCTGAAAAGCCCGTTTTATTTAAATGGTAATGGTGTGAACGGCGCACGGACTAAAAGAGTACTTCAGATAAACCACAGCGACTCGTGTGGTTTCCCCACGTTCACCCGCACCCCGTCCCTCTCTCTCTCTCTCTCTCTCTCTCTCTCTTTCTCTCTCTCTCTCTGTGTTTTAACGGCGCTCCCAAAGTTTGGAGCTTGGTATGGAAATGACAGGCGCTTCCCCGTTACTGAGAAGAATTAATTAGACATGATAAATTATTCTCTTTCTCTCGCCGGCGCTACGATCACTATCACAAACACACACACATTCCATGCCTTTAATGCATGTCAAATCGGTATGAAAATTTCACAGCCCCTTGTGATTAGTATTCAGTGGGTCTGTTGGCGTGAACAAAAGTGTCAGCCGTGACTGTCTGAAGACAGGAACTTTAATTTGCCGAGAGCTCGTGCTGCCAGTGCCGGCCAGTGGGAAGTAACGCTTCCTGGCAGAGCAGCAAAACCTCTAGATTAGGCCTGGAAATGGCCTTATTCACCCCGCTGCTGGTTATTTTGAGCTCTGCTGTGGCTTGGAGGTTGAACCCGAGTGTACAGCGAACGTGCCGAAATGCCAGGTGTGTGTGATGGCGGGTTTAAAAGTCAGCTTTATAATAATAATGTCTGTTTCTGAGCAGAAAAAAAAAATCCCGGCTCTTAGTTGCAGAATTAGCATAAGCACGTAAGGACTCTATTTGAATGCAGGTGTGTGTGCGCGTGTGTGTTTTAGACTTGGCAGCAAGTCTTCCTGGCCTCCATCGGCTTCCCAAGAGGCACTAAAAAGTACGAGACGGAGACGGGAAAGTGCAGGGATGCAGGTCTGAGGTCAGAAAACAGAATACAGGGAGACAGGAGGAAAAGAGACAGAAAGGGGTCACAGAGAAAAGAAAGGAGTAAGAGGCAAATGGAATGCAGGGCAAGAATGAACGAAGAGAAGAGAGAGAGAGAGAACGAAAGAGAGAGAGAGAGAGAGAGCAAGTGCAATATGAAGTCTGACGGTGAGGCCAGTGACAGTAGCGTGACTTACTTTTTGGTCACCTGGATGTCTGTCAGCGTGACTTGGTTCTCTTGGGAAGACACAGAAAACGCTGCTTGTCACCTCGTGTATCATCAGCCACGTGCTCTCTCTCTCCCTCTTTCTCTCACTCTCTCTCTCTCTCTCTCTCTCTCTCTCACACACACACACTTTTCCTCTTCACACCAAAACACACTTGTGGTTTCCCAGACGTCTAGCCCAAGCAAAGGTCTATGAGGAATTCTGTCATGGAGAGGTGAGACTTCCACTCGTGTAAATCTCTGTGGCGTGCGTTTGCGCTCGCACCGAGACTCTGTGCCGTGGCAGCGGGTTCACAGCGAGAGCACGCCTGTCTTCAAGCAGGAAAACCGTGAGCGTCAGCGCCGTGGTGTGTGTAAACAGTGGGAGGTTTGATGGGAAGTGAAGGCAGTGTGAACACACACCACACATTCCAGCAGCGTGGCCGCCGGTCCTGCACCTGCATATAAACTCTCTCTCTCTCTCTCTCTCTCTCTCTCTCTATCTGTCTGTCTGTCTGTCTGTCTGTCTGTCTGTCTGTCTGTCTGTCTGTCTGTCTATCTATCTATCTATCTATCTATCTATCTATCTATCTATCTATCTCTCTATCTCTCTCTATCTCTCTCTATCTGATCTATCTATCTATCTATCTATCTATCTATCTATCTATCTATCTATCTCTCTCTCAGAAAAAATCTATCTATCTATCTATCTATCTATCTATCTATCTATCTATCTATCTATCTATCTATCTATCCCTCTATCCTATCTATCTCTATCTATCTATCTATCTATCTATCTATCTATCTATCTATCTATCTATCTATCTATCTATCTATCTATCTATCTGGTATTTTCAGGCTGGAACAGGCTCGTAACTCTTTGGTTTCAGTGAAGCAAACGCTTATTATAAACAATAACGTGTGCCAATAATTTGGGCGGTAGAACCACACTGAGGTGGTAACGGCATTGGGCGTTAGCTTTGAAGGTCGTGAGATCGAATCCCAGCCACTCCAAGCCCCTGAGGCCCTTCACTCCATAGCTGCTCAGTTGTATGAATGAGATAAATGAGTTCCGCTTATACTTCCTGGCATCACTTCATATTTTGGCCTATATATATATATATATATATATATATAGCTATATATATGTTCTCCCCGTGCCTCAGGGGGTTTTTCTCCTGGTTCTCCACGGTTTCCTCCCTGGTCCAAAAATCATACACGGTAGGTTGATTGACACCTTGGAAAATTGTCCCTAGAGTGTGAATTTTTGTGAATGTGTGTGTGTGTGTGTGTGTGTGTGTGTGTGTGTGCCCTGCAGTGTGTTGCCATTACATCCAGGGTGTGCCTTAATGCCCATAAACGCCTGAGATAGGCACAGGTTCCCCATGACCCGAAGGCAGAACGGATGTAGCGGTAGAAGATATATATATATAGAATATATATATATATATATATATATATATATATATATATATATATATATATATTTATTTATTTATTTATTTATTTATTTATTTATTATTGAATATTGAAATGAATCATTTGAATATAACGATACAGAGCATAATAACGATACGGTCCTAGCTGAACATGATTGAAAGAACAATGTTTTATATTCACTGCTTCCTAAGGAGTTTATTTAATGCTTCTGAATGTTTTATTGCAGAATTTGTGAAGTTTACTGTATTAGCATTCTCAGTTCCCATGGGATTTCCTGCCGGTTATAAGAATGTGCTTACATTATTTCGCCCACTGTAAGCACATTAACACAATTTCTATTTTCTATAAAATATTGATCTTTTCTGCCTGAAAACGATGTATAAGAAATTCTTTTAGAACATTATAAAGCCCTGTACTATGATATGTATGATGTTATATTACAATGCAGGATTTATTTATTTATTTTGTAACTTTCCCTGAATGTGAAATAAGAAGAGTACAGTCGAGTAAAACAGTGGGATTTAAATGGTTTTTCCTCTTTAGGAGAAGGTTAAAGCTGTGACATGTCCCAGTAAGTAACTGTCATATAGGATGGGGCTTGAAGTCTCTCCCTCATTCTTTCCCTTTTTCCATCTCCCTTTCTCCTGATATCTGGCTCTCCCTTTCACTCAGTAGCTTGTCTGACAGTAAAGGTCATGGTCTTCTCCCCCTGTCTCTATCTCTCCGTCCATTCTCTTTGCTGGTGACAGCTCATCCTGTGGGAACAGACCTGGGTTTCTCTCACTGACACAATGCCTAATAATTCCTATTTTAGTTAATGTTCTCCTTTAGATCCCGAGCAAATCCAGACCTTGCCGGGGTTTTTTTTTCTGTTTCCGCTGCTGTATTCATTTGATGATTCTGATTTCTGTCCGTCAGTTTGTAAATACATTTCCTTTTCATTTCAACGACCATTCTGGGTTTCACTTGAGCACGCCGCGCTGCCTCGGTCCGCCGTCTCATCCGGGATGTATTCCTGCTCTACAAGCAAGGATGTTCTCAGCATCCAGGATAAAGTGCTTACTGAACATGAAAGAAACAGATCCAAAGGAATCAACTTCACTCATAAATGAAAAAAAAAACTCTCCCTTCGAGCTGCATTTTACATAACGGTTTATTTAAATATAAAAGCTATGCTTAAAATAGATTTTAAAACTCGACAGTGCAAATCCAAAATATTCATAGTACATAGCCTTAGGTGCCATTGTAGGTTCTGAATAAGAAAAAGTAAATACACCACCACAGGTTGTCTGAAACGCTACAAAGCCTTGCCATTTACTCTGACAGCACCCGGTAGTCTTCCTCCTATTCTCCTTTTCCCTTTGCAGACTTGTGAAAGTTTGTTTTCGGCAGAGCGCCGGTGAGGAGACGGCACAGGAAATAACGCTCGTGCAGGGAGAGGGTAAGTGGGCGGGCCGGGGGATGAAGAGGCGGCGGCTTATAGTTGCAAGTAGAGCGTGTCTGTGCTGGAGCTGATTATATTAAACACTGAGACATTAGAGGCATTAATAATACATTAGCCTGTCTGATGCTCCTACTCTCCAACCAAAGCCCCATTCCCCACAGATCCATCTGACCCACGGACGAGAATAAGAGGGAGGGAGGGGGGGAAGTCTGTAAGACGTCTAATATAGCCCATTTAATCGACTAGAAGAAATGATGAGAGAGAGTGACCCACCACTTATAGTAGAGAGAGACCTCAATTAAGTTTGCTGTTGGGGAGCTCAGAAGTGAATAGACTTCCGAAACACGTCAGCACTGTAATCCCATGCCCTGTGCGCATGCCGTCCCGGGAATAAGTTTTAAGATATTAGTTTTTGGACTTATTTCAGGCAGAATAAGAGACATTTCGGCTTTACAGCAGTGCATAAGTGTGCAAAGCATGCCAGAGTGAGTGTGTGACCTCTGCATGCTCATGCTACACGTTGTTTTTTGTGTATTAGAGTGAGTGATGTGATGTCGCTGGCAGGAGAGATATGGTGTAATGGAGGACGCGGGACACGGTTGGTTGACACAAGGGAGAGAGAAAGGCACATTTGTCTGTGTGAATGTCTTCGGCCCCCTCCACTCTCGCTGCTGTCCGGCTCTGGCCTCTCGTCACTGCGGCACTGTGTGACGGAGCAGGCTGGGGGCTTTGGGCCAGAGCTACACCACTAAAGTGCTTCTGTCTACGCCGCACTGCTCTAATGGTTTTACAGGGACTACGCCGGGGGTATAGGGACACACACACGTCCTCTGTATCAAGCAAACTCCATCTCCATCCCTGCTTAACAGACTCACATTATTGTTTAGAAGCATGCCATTTTTGTTTTTATATACTGCGTGTACAGGTTTAAATTTGCCATTCATTCAGTTTTTTTTTTTTTAGCAATGTACAGGTGAAACCTATACACTTGGGCATTTTTTATACTGATAAAGAAGGTGAGATTGAGGGGTATGAATGAATATGTATAATCCCAATAGAAATCTGCTTAAAAACCAACAAATAAGATAATAATAATAAACTTTGGAAGGACACAAACGCCACAGTAATTAACCAGTGTTACTGAAGGTTACTTTGGAAATGTAATATAAAAGTATAAAAGTATAAAAAAAAAATATATCAAAGTAAATATAAAAGTAAAGTAACTGATAACATTTGATTACTTTCATTGTAATCTTTGGCACCTTATGAAATGAACATTCTGTGGACTGGAAGGAGAGCGGGGGGGGGGGGGGGGGGGGGGGGGGCTTCGGGATTTATAATCTTTTTATATTTATAACCATTTTCATAAGCAGTGTGGGGAGTAACTAGTTACATGTTACGTCATTTAAATACAAAATAAAAGTAACAGTAGTCCATTACAGTTACAGCGGAAAAAACATGTAATTAAATTACAGTTACTTTAGAAAATGTTGACGATTACACAGTCTGACCATCATCACCTAAACAATTTGATTCTGAAGCAGTTCAGTTTCGACGATATATCCCACTTTTTCCGAGCGCCACCTAGTGGACAAATGAAAGTAATCAAAAAGTCATCAAGTGTAATCAGTTGCTTTTCTTTTATAAAGTCATTGAAACGTTACACTACATTTTGAATAGGGTCATTTGTAATCTGTTAATCTATTACATTTCCAGAAGTAACCTTCCCAACACTTTTCATAAGTAACTGTAATTTAATTACACATGATTTTCTCAGTAACGATAACAAATTACTGTTCCTTTTATTTTGTAGCTAAATTACGTTACGCCATTACATGTAACACTGTAATTAACCGTGTGTGCATATGCATTAAACTGCCAGGTCTGGGGTTTTAAATTTGTTACTTTAGACCCGAGAGTATTTGTGAGTTCAGTGCATCACACAGTGCTCCCTGTGCACATGTAGGATTCTATCTAGGATTTCATCCCCTCCAAATATTAACAGACCCTTCTATATTAATGAACCTTGACTTGTCATGCTGGGACACTTCCGGGGCCTCTGTCTTCCAGTGAAATCACAGCCTTCCAAGAAGCACCAAGTAAGACCTAAATGTGGCCAAAGTTACTTTAAAGTTACAAAGTTACTTTTGTCTATATACTTTTGTACTGTGTATTGTAGATATTAGTGGATGAGGACATGCATGATGCTTTCAAATGTCAATTATGTAACGTTGTCCATGCAGGGAGCATTCATTTGATGGCTTGCAAAAAGTGTCTATTGCTCACCACGGTATTTCTCACACGTACTATTGCAATCTATGTGAAAAAAAGGGAATGGCCATCATTTGGGGAGCTGATGGTCATCATATTTTTCCTCTCTCTTTTAAACATGCCTTAGAGACAAGCTTATTTTTGGCCGAATAACACTTTTCTTTTTTTTTGTGAAGTCCTGTTTGCTCTTCAGGTTTGTCCCCACTACAAACATTTCCCTGATCAAAGCGCTATTAAAGGCCCTGTCGCTTCAAACACGGGCCCCATTCCTCCACTTTCAGCTCAACCCACTAATCTCCATGGCAACCATATAATCCCCTCGCTGCCGATTCAGGTAGCAGTGACAGTGAAGAGAGCCTCATTTGAATAGACTCAACCTCAAAGTCATATCCCAAAGGTCTGAAACAGAAACATTTGCTAGAATACTTTCTTATCGAGACTGTTTTTTTTTTCTGTCTCCAAAAAAAAAGAAAAAAAGAAAAAGAAAAAAAAAACGTAGCACGGGATTAGCTCATGTACCTGGATGTCTTCCAGCTCACTGTATGGTGGCAATGAAAACTGTCTGTAAAAACGCAAACATGCGAGCATTTAGCAACCAAATTGGCAGCACCCTAGGTGTTGTTCCATATGGTATGTTTTTTATTGTTCTTAATGCATATTCGCGGTGGAGGACGGAAAGCGCAGTCCAATCATTTGCGCAAAAAGAGAGCTATCAGCTAATAGCCTCTTCACTGTGGGAGTGAAAAACCGTCTGAGCAAAATCTCAACTGGGCAATTATTACACGGCATGTGGGGGAGCGCGGAGACGTCTTTATCCCATCTCGTCTTTCTTCTTCTAAGCTCATTTGTGTTAGTTCTCTGTGTGCCGTTGGAGGAAAAGAAGAAAAAAAAACAACAACAACAGCAGCAAGCCAAGATTGCATCTCAAAGTGATATCAATATTCTTTTTTCAGTATGTCTTTCAACTCGAGACACAAAGGCAGGATTCAAATCCTGACAGACATCCTTCTTTCTGAGGAGTTTACATTTAGCTTTAGTTGTCAAGAAAAGGAAAGCCTACTTAAAATCTTTCTCTCCGCTTTAATAAGTTACCTCGTAGACATAAAAATTCCATTTTGCTCACTCTCCCATTTATCACAGCTACTGCCTGTTGCTTTTTTTATCCACGTTTTTTTTTTTTTTGGCCTAAACGAATCTGTTCTGTCTCTGGAGGTAAGATGTGCCTTGGTGCCGTGGCACATTTGTGCTCTTGTGGAATACATATGCTGCTATGCTTCTGCACAATATCATATTTTCATTCGATTTTATTCCTTGAGACGTTTTTTTTTTCACTCCCACATTAACCATCTCACCTGTTGGACCTGCAATTTATTCGTTTATTTGTTTTTCTATCACTTTGCACTGCAGAAATTTAATGAGCCAAAAAAAAATAATTACCTTGGCAGGTCTCTGATTTATTTGTCAGACATATTTTAATGATAATTCTGAAGACGTGGGATTTCAAACACACACGGAGAATACAGAGACACTGCTGTAATGCCAGAAAAGTTTCCTTACAGCCATACAAGAACCGCTTTGGTTCTCTTTTTTACTGTTTAGACAGATTTTTTTGTTGTTTACACACTAAACTGAATGGGATTTTTTTCGGCTTCTCTCGTTCTCCTGGGGGCGCCACAGTGGATATTGGATTTGACGCATGTTTTGATGCCCTTCCTAACGCAACCCTTACTATCTGTCCTGGTTTGGGTCCGGCATCAGGAATGCACTGGCTTGTGCAATCATAAAAGTCTGGGTCAGATTGAGTAAGGGTAAGCTAAGGGCCTTGCTCAAGGGCCCTCAGCTGGGACTTGAACCTGCGACATTTTGGTCCAGAGCCCAATGCCTTAACCACTGGGCTACCACCTCCCCCTATAATCATACTGTATAACAAATAGAATAGAACAGCCACATGTTTCTTCGCATGTCCCAGGTGGTTTGGAAGGCGGGGTCAGAGCGCAGGGTCAGCGCCCCTGGAGCACAGAGGGTTAAGTGCCTTGCTCAAGGATGAAAAGAGTGGCAGCTTGGAGATACCAGGTCTCGAACCCACGACCATCCAATCAGCCAGTAGCCCAGTGCTTTAAGCATTTTCCACAGAACATTCTTGTAACCCAGTAGACCCAGTTGTGACCCCAGACTCTTTTATGGCCCAGTACTGAAAAGTGTGCTCACCTGTGTTTATGCTTATTGTGTACCTTAAGTTTGTATCAACCATACCTGAATGAATTTATTCTTAGATGGAGACCTAAAGCATTATTTGTACGTCAGCCTGGATAAGGGCGTCTGCTGAATGCTGTAAATGTAAATGTAAATGATTTAGACTAACATGACTGGGCTTTCTGTAACTCTAAACAATATTTTGTCAAGACTCAAAACCTGTTTGCTGTTTAAGCATCTTAAATTGACGCATCTTGAATTTGTGTGTAGCATTGTGTAGCTGCCCATAATAATTACTCTTTATTTGATAACTGTAAGGAAAGACAATTGGAATAATTGCAATACCGATAATCCTGTAAAAGTAAATATAGTACTAGTACTGTTACACTTGTGTCACATTCTAAACAACACAATATTATACATATTATTACATAGAGATATCATTTCTTCTGAATGTGGGGAAAAAACTATACTTTAGTGCTTAAACAGCATCATAGAATGTAGGCAAATAAAGAGTTCATCATGTTACAGTAGCTTTATTGTGTAACATTGGGGTGAACATACACTTTTGCCCACTGTTCCAATAGAAATTATACACCAAAGTCACCACACAAAGTTTCCTTCACAGTATTCTAACATTCATTCACAAGTGTTTAAGAATGCAATATGTCACGTCCACACCGTTGTGAAAGTCGGACTTTGCTCACGACGCCTCCTGCTTCTGTCCATAAGATATGAAGCTTCTTATATTGTTTGTTTACATTTCTGGCTACCGTCTTCAGGATCTTGCAGATTGCAGGCTGATTGGCTTGCAGGAAAACAAACATTTTAACAGTTTTTTTTGGTTCACAGTGTTTTTATTGGACTGGAAAATGTTAATGAAATCCTGTCTTTAAAAGTATTAAGTGTGAGGCGCTTAGTAATGAATGATAATCTTGTGCGTTTGCCAAGCAGTTGAGGGAAAAGTTGCGCTAGTTTATCACTAGCTATTCCGGTCAAATTGCTTCTTCGGCCACATTTATTCACGTAATGTAGCAGTTAGAGGCACAATTCACTAGACGCCACTTTTGTACCGTTTTGTAGTCAGTTAAACTGTAGGACGTCAAAGGAATTTAATCAGTCAGTACCACTGATTCTAACTGAGCTTTAGAATCACAAAGGTTTCTAAACACTTTATTTTTGCAGGTGTAAGATTTAAACCCTGCATCCAAGGACTTTAAAACAAAAGTATTCTTGTAAAGTCGGAACATCAATTATTTGTGTGTATTTTGGCCCAGATCTTCAGGATACACTGTATTTCTGCAACATGCTGGCTCGGTCCTCTGGCATTCGTTTTGTAGTTTAACAGCTCAAAAATATTGCGCCCAGTAACATACAACTTGTGTCAAATCAGGGTTGTATCATGTTATCACTACCATCTTTCGGTTGTTTTGGTGTATTTGTAAAGTGTAATTGCTGTGCTTAAGCTGCCCAGGTGAGGACACATGTCTGTCTCCAATCAATCTGTTTATGCCTCCAGTAATGCTGCAATAAGTCGTTTGGAGAACAATGCCTTTACTTCACCCTGTTCTATGTACCGAGTCTCCTAGGGAAAGTCCTTTAAGAAGTACCGTTAGGTGGCACGCCGTGCACTTTAAACCATTTTCACGCCTCTGTGTTTCCCGGGCCGAGAGGAAACCGTCTCGCCGTTGCGAAGAAAAGGACACGGCAGGCAATTCCGTCCCACCCCTTCCTACTCTGCAAGTCAACTCGCCATCAATCACCTCCGAGGCCTTAAGTGACACAAGCGGCGAAATTGCACCTCCTTTCAACAAGCCAATCAGAATCCCCTTCAATTACCTGACATTTCATTAATCTCTATCAAAGTCGTGCTAACCGCATCCTGCACTACCGGGGCTTCAGTAAGCCCTGGAGGCCATTATTAAATTTGCCTGTATCATTGTAAAGGAAATGGCAAACGCCTTGGACTTAAAGGGCACCCAGCATCTGTCTCTTTAAGACTGAAATCAGCTAAATTAAAAGTGCACAGTTGGACATAGCAACAACAAACCGCGACTATGCCCTTTACAACAGGGCTTGATCAATTCTTAATGCAGCCAACCAAACATTTTCCAACACTTACTGCCCTTTAAAATAACACAAGGTAACTAGTGTGGAAAAACACATGGGCACACGTCGTCATTTGTCTCCTGCGTTCGAAACGCCGTATTCGAATCCATCCTGTATATAAACTCAAATAGTACCTTTTTTATACCAAAATGTACACATTAATGTTATAGTATGTATTGTATGTAAGTATTGTAAGTATAATATATATATATATATATATATATATATATATATATATCTATATATATATAAATATATATATATATATATATATATATATATATATTTCTTCTTATATATATATATATTGCATATTGTTTTCACCCTGTAGGTTTTGCTCTCTATATGTAAATTGACCCTGCATTGTCTGGGGCAAAAGTACAAATCTTATAGACTCAGAGCCAAATATGTTTTGTACATTACATTGATCCCTCAATAGTATAGTACAGGGAATGTAAGTTCTCCACCCGCAGATAACTCCTGTGAATCCATTGGAATATTTTCCTGGTTGATAAATGCGCAAGGAAAGCGTTTTGAGCCCAGTGTTATCAGTAACTGCTTTATTGTTTATGGGTTATGGTGGATCACGAACCCATGCCAGGAATAAGGCGTGAGACAGGAAAACACTCAGAATTGGATGCCAGTTCATTGCAACGCAACACACACATTCACACGCTCATTTACACTTAAGGGAAATTTTGCATATCCATTTAACAGCGTATTTTTAGGAGGTCAGAAAACACCCCCATGGCGAGAATATGCACAGATTGTAGCCTAAGCACGGAATTGAACTAGGGTCCTGGGAGCTGTGAGCTAGCAACACTGTTTTATATATATATATATATATATATATATATATATATATATATATATATATATATATATATATATATATATATAAACAGGATCTGACTTGTGACTGATAACACTAAAGGAGTGTTATTCTCACTCAGCACGCATGCAATGGTAGAAAGGACAACTGTGCTCAGGAAAAAAAATGTGTTGGCAGCTAATTAGTTGTAGGTTTTATAGATTCAATATATTTTTTTCTTTTATTTCAGCCGTCTGGTTTGTATAGAATGTACACCTTTTGAATCTACACCAGAAGAAAAAAAATATGAAAAATGGATTCCAATGGAGATTAAAAGTCTGTTTGTTTTGTTTTCTTGCAACATTTTACCAGCATGTTGTTGTGCATCTGTTTTTTTTGTGTGTGTGTGTGTGTGTGTGTGTGTGTGTGTGTGAGTGTTTGTCTGAGTTTGTCAGGTAATAACAGCGGAGATTTGGCAGTGTTTTTAAATAGCCCAAGCCCCTCTGAGTGTTATTAACGGTGTGATGAGCTGTTACTAAACTGCTGACTGACTTTACAGTCTCCGAGTCTCTGGGCTGCTTTTACATTCAAAGAGGAATAACGAAAGCTACATCTAGAGAGAACGAGAGAGAGAGAGGGGGGGGGGGGGGGGGGGGGGTTAAAAAGGGTTTGGGCTGAGAATACCCTTCCTTCCCACAAACGCTTAATGACGTCTGTGGAGTTTAATATGGAACAATTTGTATTTATTAGTAGCTAACCATTCAAAAAATAAATACAATAAATAACAAAAACTACAAACGTTTCCCGATTGTACCCACTGAAATGTCGAGACCGGTCTGTGTGATAGGATTACTGATGAGCAACTTTGCTTATCGTTATTCAATCCACTGATGTCGGTGAAGTGGCCAAGTTGAGTTTTGCAAGCATCTTCTCTGATTAAAGTGGGGAGAGAGGGCATCAAAACGCTCGCTATCCTCGCTGCTTAATCAATATACCACTGACAAGTGTGTGTGTATGTGTGTGTATGAGAGAGTGAAAGAAAGCGAGAGAGAGAGAGAGAGAGCTGGGAAAAAGAAGGGGAAAAAAAGGTGGAGAGTGAACCCTCAAGAAAATAGTTTGCCATCTGCAATTGCGGCCTGGGGCTAAACGCGAAACTTGCATGTGAATATATTTTTAGGGAGTATGATGGAGATTGACAGAAGGAGCGAGGCTGTAAATTGAGTGTCAGAGATCTTACTGCGTCTGCTAAGAAAAGAGGAGCGAGCGAGCGAGTGAGCGAGGGAGCGAGAGAAGGGGGAAAAGGGATGAAAGAAATTAAACCTGGGAGCTGTAACAGCGTAATAATGTTGGGTGCTGTGAGAGGTTCCCCATATGGACTTTTGTTGCTTTCAGAAATTATTTATAACTCTGTGGGGAGGGAGAGAAACTAATAACTGATATTAAAAAGGCTGTCTTTTTCTCAATTGCGTTTATAGTCCGAGCTTCATGGGACTCGGACAAGATCTATAAAATTGCCGCCTGCTTTATTCTGACCGAAGATTTAAACACACACACACACACACAAAAAGATATTAAAGGAGCAAATGTATAAGGATAATACATACAAGTCACTGTTTTTTCCTCTGGTATATGGGTTTGGGAATATTTAGTTCGACATTGTCTCTTTAGCATGTCTTCCCCCCTCGAAATAAAGCCTCAGACCCTGACATTCATGCATGTAGAGGCTCAGCAGGAGGGGGGGGTGTCCCAGAGAAATCATTTCTCCCTCATATTTCCTCATATTTGTAAGACCAAGAACGGCACACAATTCTGTATCACGTAGCGTCTTTCCATGTCTTTCCTCTGTTTCGTTTTGTGCAAGATATAAGAGGCAGAAGTCACTGTTTTTGGAGCAAAGAGCTCTGACCAATGCTCCCAAATCAAAAGCGACGCAGCCGTGTTCTCCTGGGTTTGATAAAATAGACTGACACATTTCCCTCTCTTTCTCTATCTCGCCTTCTATCTCTATCTCTCTCTCTCTCTCTCCCTGCTGCTCTTACTTCCTTGCTTTCTTGTTCTTTCACTTAGTTTCAAGAGGCACCTCTTTGTTCTGTTTTTTCCCCTCTCTCTCTCTCTCTCTCTCTCTCTCTCTCTCTCTCTCTTTATGTCTGACAGCAATGTTAAAAGGAGACAGAAATGAAAAAGAAAAAAAGAAATACGGAGATAATATTGAATTCGTCAGTTGATTGCAGACGGATGATGTTTTGTCAAAATCAGCTGCCAAAACTGTCACTCAGTGTCCAAATAAATCACCACAAATGGCATTAAAGAGCAGTCAGTGATATCTTCTTCCAATAGAGCAACAAGGCTTCATTTCAAAATTGGCCTCTTATATTAACAAAAGTCATTAGGAGGTCACTCAAACCCCCCCCTACACACACACACACACACACACACACACACACACCAACACAACTGGCCGAAATAGAGATTTCTCCACTTCAAGGACGACAGGGACAATTGAGGTCGTGAGCAGTGCGGGAAGTGACAGCTGAATGCCGGAGCCCGAAAGAGAGAAAGGTTTTGATTGCAGCAAATCGATCTCTAATCACCCTGTGCTCAGCGCTTTTATCCCTGAGCTGTCTGCCAGGCTTAAGAGCGTTCAGGGATATATTTACATGCTGTGGTCTTGAGGGTCTTCAAAACGTCCGACTCTCTCTTTCTCCATCTTACATTCATCCTCGCTCTTCTGATTGTCCCGATGTGCCATTGTAATCCTCGATACTGGTCACCTCACGCATCAAACAGGCCGAACAGCTTCGATGCTGATTGCCCACTCCAGCCACCGCTCATCAGGAACGAGAAGGGGGTTCTTTCTTTCTTTTTTTTCTTTTTTTTAATCCAATGTTTGACCTAGGTGGACGTTTTTCAGTGTTTCTGTTTTTCCTTTTCACCTTGCTCACACTCACACACACACACACACACTTGTGTCCTTGAATCGGCCTCTTATCCTCTTTTCTGAGGGTCAGCTGGGTGGAGAATCACCTGATGGAAACCCATACAAAGGTTTCGGGGGCAGTTTTATTTGATCACTGCTATTTGAATAGAGAAAGAGAGAGAGAGAGAGTGTGAAGGCGGCAGATCGCGGAATAGCGGTAGGGTTAATGGAGCCCAGGCACTCGGTTGAAGGTGCTCCTTGACATATAGAGTTGTTCTGGCACTCTTGCCCTAGAACAGAGTGCGGAAGAAGCGCTGCCTGCCCTCGTGTTGGCTCGACCTTTTCATGGCCAGAAAGGGTCTGTAAGAACCACAAGCCCTGTTGCTTTTAGAGCTCATTCCATGCCCTTGAGAAACTGACAGAGAATAATAGAAGTTGACTGCCTTTCAAGCTCAATAGGCAGTGCAGTGTGTATAAGTCTGGTTTATATTGAACACGAGTGACAACTACAGCTGCTCCGTGCCACCAGGTATGAACTGCTAGAGTGAACTGGTGCTAAGTTACTGGAGGATAAAATAATCTATTAGGCAAAAGAGGTGATTTTTGGTTCAGTTAGACACAGAGAGACACATACTGCACACTACATGCTTTTTTATGGGTGCTTAAGATTATGAACATAAGTAGGACACACAACATGCCATTTTTATTGAATTATGATCCTTATTATTTGCTATTTCATTTGCCAATAAATATCATGACCAGTATATTTTTAAGGGACATCACAGGCCAGTAAAGCATTTAATGTTATTCTAAATGGTCTAGACTGTAAAAAAAAAAAAACATTGCTGCTCATTAAAGCTTTAGGCTGAACATTAAAGCCTGTAAAGTTTTACAGGGTTAAATTTTTTTTCACTTTATAAATGAATGATGTTGACAATAATGTCTCTGGTGCTGATTTGAATTTATATGCTGACAATGTCGTCTATCAGTCTATCCCTCTGCCGGGTCTCCAGCTGAGGCAATCTCGGAAATCCTTTGTGTAGAGTGCAACGAAGTGCGTTGTGTTCGATGCATCTTATCTCTAGCCGCCAAAAATATACACCTTCGGGCAGAGCAATAAATACTTAGGATCTGTACTGGACGGAGATATAGAAAAAAAAAAAAAGAAAATCAGTCAAATAAAATCTATATCTTTGTTATATAACGGCCTGTGTTACCTCTGGCACTGTACTATTGTGTGTTTCTTACTTAATCGGTTTCCATGACATGAGTCACTTTTGTCAAAATGGACAAAATCATTCAATATCACAGCTAATACATGAATCAAATATCCCTTCTCTTCAATAACAGCTTTATTGCCCAGAATCCGTTAATCCGTTCACATTACAAGGCGTCAAGCACACTCGCATTCGCACGCGTAGAGGTGATCTGCTTTGTTTATAGGTAGGATGCAGACGCACGAAGAACAAGGTATCGGAATAATTCACCGTCAAGTTTGATGCGCGATCATGCCGTTTATCATAGCGGGATTATGCCATGGAGCATTCTAATGTCTGTAATTCTGTACAACGTTATCCACCACAACATCTGTCATCACACCTGCATATAAATCAGCGATCGCATTTATGCACCCAACCCTATTTGCTATACATTCCACATAGTGCTTTAGGCACTGGGTTTCGAATCAATGTTTGAGGTGACAAAGGCAGAGCTGATTGAATTTCATAACTTTTACTTGACCGTTATCATTAATCATAACAGCGTGGCTCGTTAAAAAAGCGGCGCCAGTTTAGCTGACCCAATCAACATTTTTAAATGGAGCAAAGGCAGCTTTATTTTATATATATATATATATATATATATATATATATATATATATATATATATATATGTTCAGGTTCTCAGTCTCATAAAGTAACTGCATTCATCAGACACCTTTTCATGTCTTATCAGCCTGAATTAAGCTCTGGCCGTTAAAGGAAAGCAGTACGATCCTGGTAACCTTCACAATCCATTAGATTTACACTGTTTGTCAAAGAATTCTCCTCTTTTGATGCAATTTACATATTTATCACAGCCGATCATAATATAAGGCCTTTTTTTTTTATTTCTTGGCGACAGGAGGTATTGTGGAGACACTCAGGTTGAGAAATGTGCTGAGTTGGCTGTCTTCGCCAAGGGTGTGGACATAAATCTTCCCTTCTCTCACCCTCTCTATCTTTCTCTCTCTCTCTCTCTCTCTCTCTACCCCTGTCTCTTTCCCTTCGTGTCTCCCTGTCGGCCTTTAATTTCTCTCCTAATGGAAAGAGGGCGCTCCTTATCTGAGCTGGAGTAACTGCGTTGTTGACGTCTCCTATGATTTGGCGCTGTATCGGCCTCTCTGCAGAGTAATCCTGGGCCCTTCACTCCTTTAGTACCAATCAAGAGGGCGATATATGGAGCGGAGGCAGTTAGGAGACCCTCTAGAGGAGTCGGCTCATGACCGCTGTTTAACGGCCTAATTGGGAGTATGCGTCTTCCACAGAGTACAATATAGCGCCGCGTCGCCGGGTAACACTTCATAACTCACACCACACCATTTTCAGATTTTTTTTTCTCTTCACCTGAGATCCTTGCAGGAGGAACAGGAGGAGAGACACAGAGAAAGAGACAGAGAGAGAGAAAGGGGAAAGAAGGGAAGACAGTGAACGGACGGGTTAGAATCCATACATTAAGGCATCACGTTGTCTGTCGGATGTTAAAGCAAAACAGAGTGTAACAAAACCACTGAAGCAGCAAAAAAAGAAAGGAAGAGAAGAAAAAAGAAAAAAAATAGCTCAGCTGGCGGCCCAAGCGCATTTGTCTTGTTTTATAAGAGCTCTTTCTTCCCCTTGACCAGGCAGAAGGAGGTAAACGGTGAGATGTGTGTGGTGCTAGGGCCCCCTGCTGATATCCAGCTCCACCTGCAGGCTGCACTCCGCCAGTTCAGTCAGGTGAGGTGTGTGGGATGAAAGTAGAGACCACCACCAAAAGCGGGAGAATGAGAGTGATCCGGTGCACGAATCCTGGCATCATTGGGAAGATAAATTGCAGATCACTGTACTTACACAGACTCTAGTGAATTTGTATCCAACAGATCTGGTAGTACTAGTGGGAGTCTAGTAGTAATGGTTTGAGGGAGCTCAGGGCAAAATTATGAAAAGTGTTCATTTTACAGCACTTTTACACACACACACACACACACACACACACACACACACACACACACACACACACATGTGCTCGCATACAATGCAAGGCTGACTCCATCACTGCTTTGTTTGAGTTTAAGTAAGTAGTGCTTGCCTGCAGCACCTTCACAGCTATCATTTCATTGTTTTACATCCGCTGCTGGCGTGTCCCAGTGGGCCGGGGCCAAGGTGTAATTTAGAACTGATGGAATTTCACAGGCAAGTGAGCGGCAGGGTCTGGGCAAAAATAAATAAATAAATAAATCTCTCGCGTTCATGGCAAATGGGCTGGGCCTCTCCGCCGAGACTCCTGAATGGCAAAGCCATTCATCTCAGTGAAGGGCAGAGCGAGAGGCAGAAGAGGGCTCTGCTTTCATTTTCCTTTAAAAATGGAATAATGGTTTATATTTACGGCACCGTTGTCAATGACGCACTCCCGTGTTTATATTTATTTATTTATTTATTTATTATTTTTTATTTGTGGGTGTAGAGAAAGCAGAGCTGCGGTGTTTGTGTTACTAAACGGGGCTCGCTACTGCTGAGCACACACTTGGCCGGGATCAATATGATATTAAGCTTGTGTACATAGCAATAATCACCGGAGTCATTTAGGACATGGAGAAGAGGATGTAGCAGCCAAAAACGCCGCGGCGGACATGATATAGATCGACAAACTATTGTCTGGCGATGGTGTCTCTGTGTAATATAAGTGGGCCTATATGCAAAGTAGTGCCTGTGTGTTGGCTTTAAATAACAGTTAATCGGTGATCAAGTTTCATTTAGCTCACCGAATCGACGTGGCACGGCGGCGTGACATAGTGTCAGAGTGAGAGCAATGACAATTATGATCTCGTAGTTCATCTTAGATCAGATCCTCAGCCTCAGAGGACCCTTCCTCCGAACACTGCCGGCATAATGGAGTAGGCCACGGTTGTTTTTACACTTCCTGATATATGTGTACATTATTCAGGAAGCCTGTTGAATAATGTATATTGGTATTTTAGCTTCATTCACACTCGGGTTGACCTCTAACGGTGCCGAGGCATCGGCCACAATCTCCTGTGAATGTGTATATATATATATATATATATATATATATATATATATATATATATATATATATATATATATATATATATATATATATGTGCACCTGTGTACATACGTATACATATATATTTATACGGCTGCACCTGTGTTTTCTGAAGTAAGTGTCGGTGAATGTATGGGAACGTGTGTGGAAAGGGGTGGAACGTTCTTTTACATTTTGGCCCGAGACACGTCTCCACATACACACCTACACACACCAGAGTTGTGCAGCATGCTCCGCAGACTTGAATATTATTCCTGCCTCAAAAGTAATCATCCATACTGAATAGGAGACAAAGAGCCGGGGATGTAGTTTAGCATGTCTGCCGATATGATAAAGCTTTCCTCTGCAGCTCCTTGTGTTTGCTCAGGCGAGCGGGAGTGTGAGTGTGAGCATAACTATTGTGTTATTTGCCATTGGTCATTATAGCATTCTCCCTTTTGCATTGGAAGCGGGGGATTTTTTTTTTGTGAGGTTTTTGTGCTTTTTTTTTTTCCCCCTCAGCCCGTCCTATGGCTGATAAGCAGATGATTGTGACTGGTGCATGAATTCCTGGGTTTGTAACAATGAAATCGTGAAGCACCAGGTAGAAAAATGAGCCACACCATGGGTGGAAGCATATCAGCATTTTAAAAAGGCCTTTTTGTCGAGCATCTGCTCCCTACTGCTTTATTAGGCTGAAAAGCGTTCCATGCCGGGTATACACCAAGTCCCTTTTGCAGAACTACCTGGTTCATTTTATGCATTAAAATTCATATATAAAACAGGCAAGGTGAGGATAGGGATACAAAAAAAGCATGAGCGGCATATCAAAGGGTGTGTGTGTGTGTGTGGGGGGGGTGTGCGATCTGGCCCATTATTGCATCGAGAGGGCGAGGGCCACAAGTAATTTAATTTGAGCCATCACAGAAGCGTCTTGTCCTTGGCCTGACGGGGACACCCGATCACTGCGCAGTTTCTTTCTTCTTGTCTGTTTCAATCACTTTCTGTCGAATCATTTCAAAACAGGTCTGTGCGTCAGATCCCCACCACACAAAATGAATATACCAATAACACTACAGAATAACACAAGCATGCACACCATACTAGTGAATTCTTATTTGTTAAGAGAAAACTATTCAGTCTGTTTTTAGTATTGCAATGACATAAAATAGTGTGGATTTACAAAAACCCTAGGTTATAGGTATAAACTATAAAACTTTGGCTTTGTGTTTGTGTTAAGACTTGACTGATTGTAATGGACATTGAAAGTGTGCTTGAAATCACCACTGACAGATTGTAAATGTTTTTACGTAGTTGCACAAATCAGCGGCATACTTTCTGAATATAAAACAAATGAGTAAAACAAATGAGTAAAAAATACACAAACACACATACCTATATATATATATATATATATATATATATATAGAGAGAGAGAGAGAGAGAGAGAGAGAGAGACACAATGACACAATGTTGAGGAGTAACTACTTACTTAATTTAATTACAACATAAAAGTAACAGTAATTCATTACAGTTACAGTTACTGAGAAAAAATGTGTAATTAAATTACAGATACATTCAAAAATGTTAAAGGTTATAAATCCCAAAGTTCAATCCCACTCAACCCCACATATATATTCATTCATCTTCTACCGCTTTATCTGATCTTCCTTCGGGTCACGGGGAGTCTCTGTGCCTATCTCAGGCGTCTATGGGCATTAAGGCAGGATACACCACACCCTGGATGGAATGCCAACCCATCACACACACACACACACACATTCACACACACACATTCATACACTAGGGACAATTTTCCAATGTGCCAATCAACCTACCGTGCAGGACCAGGAGGAGGAAACCGGAGAACCCGGAGAAAAACCTCCTTGAGACACGAGGAGAACATGCAAACTCCACACACACATGGCCGAGACGGGAATCGAACCCGGGCCCTGGCGGTGTGAGGCGAATGTGCTAACCACTAAACCACCGTGCCCCGCTACATATATATATGTATATATATATATATATATATATATATATATATATATATATATAGATATAGATAGATAGATAGATAGATAGATAGATAGATAGATAGATAGATAGATAGATAGATAGATAGATAGATAGATAGATAGATACACACATGTGTGTAAAAAATACAATTATAAATACTATTACAAAAAAACAGCTGTGTATCAGCTATCGTGTTGTTACCATTAAGTCATAATGTGATTAAGGAATAACACAGAGTCTTTTAACACTGGAAAATGTTTTACCAAACAATAGAATCTGTTTACACTGCTTTTGTTTTGTCTCCATTTCTTTTTATCAATATGATCCAGGCAGATTCCTGACTGCAGTGTGAAGCTAGATTTTACCATAAGGGTTAGACATATGGCTTCTTACCACCACATACCTGCTGAGACTCAACTTTTTGTGCGTCTGTGTGTCTTTGTGTGTTGCAGCTAACCTGAGCCCAGAGAGAGAGAAACGTGTTGTTTTCCTCACAGCACGTGTTCACCCTGGAGAATCACCCGCTTCTTTTATCTGCCAGGGTAAGACCCTTGTCTTCTGTCCTACACACAGACACATAGACCCAGACCCACACACACACACACACACACACACACACAAGTAGCTGACTATTATTTATAGGATCTGACAGGGCTCTAATCTGTGGGTCTGGGTCTCATGAGGGTCAATACTGGGATGGTTCGATAGGGAAAGGCTGAGGAGGTTCAGGAAAATTCTGAGATAGAATAACCTTTCTATACGAACATACACAAACATATATATATATATATAAATAATATATATATATATATATATATATATATATATACATTTATATATATATATATATATACATTAGGGTCAATTCAAATATTTAATCACGATTAATTGCATGATTATCATGATTTCACAGTTTTATCGCTAGTAACGTACCTTGAAATAATACCTTTCACAATTTTAATACTCTAATAATTATGGACTAATATAATATATAAATATAAACGTTTGCCTCACACCGCCAGGGTCCGGGTGCGATTCCCGTCTCGGCCATGTGTGTGTGAAGTTTGCATGTTCTCCTTGTGCCTCAGGGGGTTTCCTCCCAGTCCAAAAACATGCACAATAGGTTGATATATGTATATGTAGATGGATTGGCACCTTGTAAAATTGTCCCTAGTGTATGAATGTGTGTGTGAATGTTAGTATGTGTGTGAGTGTTAGAATGTCCTGCGATGGGTTGGCATACCATCCAGGGTGTATCCTGCCTTAATGCCCATAGATGTCTGAGATAGGCACAGACTCCCCGTGACCCGAGGAAAGATCGGATAAAGCGGTAGAAGATGAATGAATGAATGAATAGCAGTTATGGTGTTTTAAATTGCATAAATCATCAGGACACCAAACAGAACTTGTGTTTCCGCACGGACAGTTTTAATTGCCGGATGTGAGTTATGTTTTAGTTTAGTTTAGTTTTGTTTACACTGTCAAAAGATTTTCTTACAGTGTGGTGGCACTCCTAGCACCCCCACCCCCCTCCCCCGGTCAATAAAACACCGGACAGTACGCACACACGGCACGGCATATTCGTTTATACCCAGCACTCGTGATACTAAGATACACCTGAACCTACCTACAAGAAACTATGTATGGGTAAGGGGGGGGCAGTGGTACACATGTTCCTCCTGAGCCAAAAAGTTTGCCCACTCCTGCTGTAAATAGTTAATATTTTTAAAAAATAGTCTAAAACATTACATGTGGCGCATTTATGTGGGCTCTAATCTGATACACCATAAATACTTCTAATAAAAGTATCATTTGCAGCAGAGGTAGCTCTTGGTCTTACTCCCAAAAGCCTGTTTCATCCTATCATTTTGACGGTTTGGGCGACTGTATAATGTCTTGCTATAATACAAATGTGTAGAGGACTTGTAGTTGTGTAACTACACATTGTTAAACAGTGTTCTCATAAATACAAAAGAGACGAGTTTTAAAAGCCAGAACATCTCTGGCTTCGGAGGTTTCTGTGTGGGTAATTAGGAAGTTAAGCACTATAGTAATTTAGTAGAGGGCTGACACGGATAACGGTAGTCTGGTCACGATAATGCTTTCAAGCCACCTGCCTTGCCCCCTCAATGTTACTTCCACGCACACACACACACAGATAACAGATATGCACATACCCACACCCTGCCATACAGATGTGCATGAATAAATCCAGGAAGTCCGAGCAATTAGACAGAGCACTGGTGTGGCCTCTACAGCTCCCTCTCTTTCTCTCCCTCCGTCTGACTCTCTCCTCCGTGCCACATTGACTCAATTAAAGAGCTTGTTATGCCTCCATTAGCGCTAATGAGCAGGACAGAATGGGCATGGGGAAAAGGAGAGGCACGGGGTCATTGCTCTTTCCCTCTCTGTTTCTCTCTCTCTCTCTCTCTATCTACCTCTCCCTCTCTCTTTATGTGTCTCTTATTTACCTGTCAATTATTGCCACTCAGCGCAGGGCGAATAAAAACACGAGTGACTGCCACCAGTGACCCCCACCACCCAGCTCCTCCCTTCCTCTTTGTCAAGTCTTCTGATCATAAACTGGTTTCACTCTCCCTCTTCTTGTGTTTCACCTCATGTATTTAGCATGACCTCTAATTCTTAGTTTTTAAGCTGTTGTTTCATTTTTTTTTTGCTCGATATCTCTGTCCTTTGTTCATTCGACTCTGTTTGTATCGACTAAAGATGGATATCTCAGATTTCCTCTCTGATTTAATATTGGACCTGTCTGTTCTTTTTAATTGGCTTTCTGTCCTTTTATTCTCCACTGGCACGAATGTCTTTGGAAACTGAGCTGTGTGAATGCGAAGGTATACAGTAATTGTGTGTGTGTGTGTGTGTGTGCTTGTGTGTTTAAATGAATAAACAAAATCAATGTAACATCCTTGCATTTTTTTTACATGTCCATTCCGAATATGTTTAGATTTTAGTTTTTATTTTCAATGTGACTTTGTGTTCATGTTATATATTTTTTTAGTTATTCATTAACTATGGTCACTCTGGAATGTGTGTGTGTGTGTGTGTGTGTAGGTGTTATTGACTTCCTGGTGAGCCAGCACCCGGTGGCACAAGTCCTGCGAGATCACGTGGTCTTTAAAATCGTACCCATGCTCAACCCTGATGGTGTGTACCTAGGCAACTACAGGTGAGGAACCACTCTAGAACCGCAGTCACAGTATGATGCTGTTCATAATACATCTTCACATTAGACACTTATGTACATGTGATTTATAAGCAGTGATATCACGTGACCCAGAATTTCCTGAACTTCGGTATTGATTCTCGACAATCTATAGCTCGGTCACGTCGGTATAGACGGGGATGGAATGAAGGACTTGCTTGAATATGCACCTAGGAGAGGCGCAAAGCCGGAAAGAGTTTGTACTGCCGCAGCACTGAAGTACCCTTTACGCACAAAAGTATTGGGACACGTGAATGTCCCAGCATTATGTCGCTCTTTCTTTATCTCCTGCCATGGAGCTCCGACCTCAACCCTAATGAACACCTTTGGGATGAATGGCAATGCTGACTGCAACACTTATCATCCATCAGTGCATGACTTTATTACCACCCTTGTGTCTGTATAATACACGTCTCCACAAGCACACTCCAAAATCTAGTGGAATATCTCCCCAGAAGAGTGCAAGGAATGATATGGGCAAATTGGGACAAGATTTGGAATGCTATATGCCATTTTTATGAGGTAAATTCTTGACAGTATGGTGTATAAGAGTAAGGATGTAAAAAGGTAGAAAGCAGTTGTGTTTAGTGATGTTTGTGTTTGATGGGGACGGTGTGTGTGTGTGTGTGTGTGTTGTTTATTTCACTTGAATTCAAATAAATTTGTATGTTAAGTTCTTTATGATTCACACTTTGGAAAGTGTGTGTGTGTGTGTGTGTGTGTGTGTGTGTGCTCCAAAAAGTTCTTTTTGCAATGATCCAAGTACAGCTTACCTTTGTGCAATATTGACATTTTTCATAATAAGAGACACCGGGAAGCAAATCCATCATTGTCCATCAGTAGCACGCCAGCGCTAGTGCCGCATTAGCATGCTGGCAGTATCCTTAGAAGTAACCGTTATTTAAAGATGATATATCCTTGCACCAGAAATCACTAGCAGGACATTTCCATGAGCTCCGGAAGTACACACCCGACACTACCCGGGGCTGCAGTCACACGGACACGCTAAACATTCTCTCCATTCTCCGTTCCATAATTGCCTTTTACTTAATAGGGGTGGCTGCACTGAATAGCAATAACCTGCTGCGTACTCCCACAGACCTAGACAAAAGGGCATCGCTGGCTGCCATCTGGTGTCAGCCAGACAACACTGCAGAAAAGCAACGAGAGAGGCAGCAGTTGACCTCTCTGAGGTGGTGACAGCGGGTCAAGTGGGTCATAAACATGGCATAAATGAAATGAGTTGAAGAGGCGAAGTAATGTTGCAGGATGAGTGACAGGTGACTCCCCTTCCTCTTTTGCATACCTCCATCCCTGCCTCTCACACTCCATCACACCTTTGCTGCCTCAGCAGTATGGATACAGAGAAAGAGAGAGAGAGAGAGATCAGATGCGAAATGGAATGCAGGATCAATCCTTGCTGACTAGGGGATTAGTGATGTTGTGCAGGCAGGGGCATTGACTCCGACTGCCGCTCAAAGTCATGGATCCTCTACCTCAGCTCAATACCAGCCACTAAAGCCTTCACTGGGACATCTGTCTCTCCATCCCTCCATCTGTTCTGGAGGAGTAGAGGTGTCATCCATTACCATGGTACTGTACCTATCTATTGGGCAGCAAGGGGGCCTTGTGGCCGGGTAACAAATCGACATCAAAATACATCTTCTGTGTTTAACACTTATGAAACTGCAGTTTATCTCTGTTGCCAGGTGTACCTCAAGGACTAGTGTTTTACCCGCTCATTTTCTCATTGTACGGCCCCTGCACCAGTCCTTGATCCCTGTAACGCTGATAATATCCTGCTATACCCTTCCTTTCCTTTAGACTCAACGTCTAGATTCTTTGCTGTGCTCATTTTACACTGATTTCGCTCATAAAGTTTGAAACATAAAAAGCATTTGATGTAACTGATTGTAATTTCAGCATAACGGATGAGTCATTTTCAATAAATCTTGTTGACTTTAAGGCAGATATTTATTAGGCTTGAAACTACATTTTGGGTGTGTGCAAATTAGTAATCATGATGGCGTCTCTAAATACAGTAAATACATTTAAGAGGCTGGTATGAGTGCATTTTGCCACTGGAATTTCACTTCTAGGGAAAACATTTAAGGTGTTTGTAATAATGATACTGATGATAAATGTCTGTGGAAATCAAACATTTTAGGAACCCAATATAAAATGATTGTGTATTTTAAATAAATCTCACTGAAGTAATAAAATCAGATACAGGTTCTGATTGACTTTGGGAGTGGCTCAGTCAATTTAAAAAAATCACTATCTGGTTCATTCGTTCATTCGTTCATCTTCTACCGCTTTATCCGATCTTCCCTCGGGTCACGGGGTGCCTGTGCCTATCTCAGGTGTCTATGGGCATTAAGGCAGGATACACCCTGGATGGAATGCCAACCCATCTCAGGGCACACACACTCACACTCACACACACACATTCATACACTAGGGACAATTTTCCAAGGTGCCAATCAACCTACCGTGCATGTTTTTGGACCGGGGAGGAAACCGGAGAACCCGGAGAAAAACCCCCTGAGGCACCGGGAGAACATGCAAACTCCACACACATGGCCGAGACAGGAATCGAACCCGGACCCTGGCGGTGTGAGGCGAACGGCCTAACCACTACGCCACCGTCCCCCGACTATCTTTTTCAAATAAAAATAAATAAATAAATCAACAATCATCTTGGCTTTTCTTAGCTGGTCCAGTTTTACTCGGTACAATGTTAAAATGTTCTTCCAATCACTTCAAGTTCATACTGGAAATATTGCAATTGTATACCAATGTTCATGACCTTAAAAGTAGTAAGGCATCTGAATTCTACTCATAGTGTAAAAATGATGCCCGTCTTAACTTCATGACATGTCTGTTTGTGTTCATTTACAATGATGCCTGATACAGGGCCTGCAAGTCTATAAATGTAATACAATCCAAAATCCAATGTCTTTACTAAGCAAGTTTCCTCAGACTGAAAGAGCTCTCATTTCAACAAGCACCCAAAAAATCTTCTCTCTGTGTGTGTGTGTGTGTAAATGTGTAAACAAGATGGCACTAGTGGGCCCTTGAACAAGGCCCTTAACCCTCAATTGCTCATTTGTAAGTCTGTCTGTCTTGGCGTGTGCCAAACCAAATGCTATAAATGTAATATAAATGTACCACATGATTGCTTAGCTGAATAATGATTTATAATGGTTTTCTTTGTTGCCACTGTTTCCTCCGTCTTGCTCATTGTGCATCTATCGCTACATCCAGATTCCTGTAACTGGGATTTGTGACAGTCTAATTGTTTGTAAATTAATATAAACGTTATTTGTGGGCATTTTCTTATGACCATCTTTAACACAATGTAACACAATGTTGTGTTGAAATACTATATGACCTTGTATTTGTTTCTGGTGAGCTGCAGCCATTGAGTCGTCTCTGATGAGGTACAGTATACTGGCGTGTTGGGAAATAGTGCTTAGAGGGGCAATTGGAGAGGATGACTTCACACAGGCAGTGTAGGCCTTTATTTGCTGTAGCTCAGCTGTTTGTTTACTCACCTTTTCCTTGCCTTTTTGTGCAGGTGCTCCCTGATGGGTTTTGACCTGAACCGCCATTGGCAGGATCCGTCCCAGTGGGCTCATCCGACTCTGCACGCTGTCAAACAACTCATCATCCAAATGAACCAAGATCCAGTAAGTGACAGCTCACACACAAACAAATCCTACAGAAAATATCAGCGTAAGTGTAACGGGTCACGTCTCCACATCCAGGTTTTCTCTGCGCTGGGAAATCAGTGAGATGTCTTATGATGTCTATAAAAATAAAAAATGGCAGGATGAATTAAATGCATGACTCGAGTTTATACAAGGCAGAAAATACGCCTTAAATCGTGTCAAGTTAAGAGAATAACAAAATCTATGGGAATGTGGGATAGAAACGTGGACAAGTAGCAAAAATCCCACTATTAGACATTATATAAATTAGAAATGATTCACATTTTAGCAAGAACATATTGTTCCTGTTTCAGATACAAATAAAAAAAATGACATGAAGAATAAAATTCGATAATACGCATAAGTGAAATCAGCCTTATAAATCATTATTCAGCTAAGCAAACGTGTGGTACATTTACATTACATTTACAGCATTTGGTTCGGTACACGCCCTTATCCAGAACCACTTACAACTGATCAATTGAGGGTTAAGGGCCTTTCTCAAGGGCCCACTGGTGGCATCTTGTTTACTTTTAAAAACCAAAGAAACATCAGATGTAAAATATGGTGAAATTCTGCATCATCATTTTACATGTATCAGGTATATATATATATATATATATATATATATATATATATATATATATATATATATATATATATATATATATATATATATATATATATATATATATATTTCCACAAGCAATGTAGTTCTTTTATATTATTATTTGGAATGACAAGCACTATGTGATATAAGATAACAATAATAACAATAAATAGTAATAATAATAATAATAATAATAACAACAAAAAAACGAGTTGAATATGGTGTGTATTTAAAAGTCATTCGCGATTGGCCCAGAATACGAACCCTGTGGGAGCTTTGACTCAGCATATTTTCCTAAGTGTTTGTCTGTTCAGGGCGATTTCGAACCTCTCTCGGCCAGGAGCGGCTCCCCTTCATTTCCATCTCTCCGCACGTTTTATACATTCTTTGTTTGAGTACAGAGCCATCTGTTCTGGCTGGGTGTTAATTACGGCTAGAAAGTGAGTGAGGTGTGTGATTAGTGAAGGTCAGCGGCTGTCCTGGGAATGGCCTGCCCTTTGCTGCTCTTTCACATCCTGATAAGAGCAGGATTGTCGGTGAGCGGAACGAGGCCGCGCAACGGGCCTTAACCTTTTCCCTCAGCGCTGACACGCTGATCGATGGCATCCTTCATACCAGCACAAGCCTTCATGTCCCTCACGTCTTGCATACACACGTATACGTACACACGACTCCACCATATACACACGCGCGGCCTCTCATACCGACTCATCCACAACTCGCTCGCCCTTCACCGTATACAGAGTTCTGCCATAGGGAGCTTTTATAGATGGCGAGTAATTAATAAAGTTTGAAAGGGTGCTTCTGTGCTCAGAAATGGAACAGGACGAACAAAAAAAGCATATCTGACGCACTTTGAATGTAGAAGATGTCAGTTTTACCGGGTGTGGTCCTTGATTACCGAAGCATGTATATCGTCCAAACAGTAAATCTGGTTCTTATTTACCACAAACAACCCTGTCATCTACATAACGACATATCTCCCTGAGGTATTTTGGTTTCTGTATAAACACCCAAAGAGAATTCTGTATAAACTCATAAGCCAACTATGGGTCATGTGACAAAAAAACAAACACTCGCCCTGTACTACACTGTACACACTGGTCACATCACACTGCCACACAAACATGGCGTTATATATGTTCATATGTATGTTGGTCAAATATTCAGAGGTGTACCTTACATAAGTATAAATTTGGGGTATCTATACTTTACTGGAGTAATTATTTTCAAGCCGACTTTTTACTTCTACTCGCAGTTATCTGTACTTTCTACTCCTTACATTTTAAAAATAGTCTCGTTACTCCTATTTTATTTCTGTTTGTTTCCATTCCGGAAACAAAATTCAGATTATATTCAGATAAATCGCTCCATCCAGATTGAGTGTTTGTGGTTGGATGAGTAGTATAAACATATACATATAATAATAATAATAATAATAACAATAATAATAATTTATTACGTTGCTATAGCGCTTTTCTAAGACACTCAAAGCACTTTACGTTGTGTGAGGATCTCCTCATAAACCACCAGTATACAGAATCCACCTGGCAGCCATAGTGTACCAGAACGCCCACCACACACACCAGCTTACTGGTGGAGAGGAGACAGAATGAAGAAGCCAATTGGTAGATATGGGGACGGTTACGAGGCCGTGATGGTCAGAAGCCAATGGGCAAATTTAGCCGGGATGCAGAATATACTATTCTGACACCCTATTGGTTTGTATTGGTTTTCTTAAAAGTTCCACTACCGGCTCATTTATCAAACGTGTGCTTTCTCTTCGTCCTCTGCAAATAAAGCTACAGTATAGGGAGTTCAGGAACGGGACGCTTGAATAAATTAGCGATTGCGAACGGCGTGGCATAAGCTTTTGTCCTTTTACATACATTACTTTTACTTTTATATGTTTTTGAAACCAACACTTTTGCACTTTTACTTGAGTAAAAAAAGTCTTTTACTTGAGTTAAAGTCTTTTTAAACCATAATACCTATACTACTACCTGAGTAATGCATGTAAATACTTTTGACACCAGTGTAAATATTAGTCTCAGTGGCTAAGTGGTGACTTTTTTTTCAAATGAATTAATATAGAATCATCTCAAAATGAATTCATTATTTCTCTTTATTACCTTTTGACTAAAAGTAAGCTACACTTTCTTTAAAAGCTTTTGCCTAAAACAAAACAAAAAACAAACCAAAAAAAAATTCCTTGGCCCTTGTACTCACATCTGTCAAATACAGACGAGTTTTACTTTCAATCAGTCTTGCAGGGAAGTCACACAAATGCTTTAGAGCAAAAAACAAAACAAAACACTTTGCTATTTTACACCTGAATCAGAGCAGTGGTCCAGGAAGAAAATAGCTTAAAGTCAGTCATGCAGGTAAATATAATAGTTAGGACAAGACTTTCTATTCCTTCTTTTTTTCTTCTTCTTCTTCTTCCTCCTTTTTTTTCGAAACGGAACGAAGAAACAAATGGGGCTATCTTCTTGGCAAAGCGCCGCTTTTCCACCCCATTTATCAAGGGGAGCGAGGAATTCTTTTTTGATTGGCTGATTACTGGGAACATTCATCACGGAAAACATCTCCCCAACAATCTGACAATGCCATTTTGGATAATTTGTTAAAGATGACAAAAGGGACGGCGTTGCCATGCTTCATTTCTGACCTTTTTAATATTAGAAAATTAATTTTCCATCGGAAACAAATGTATTAGTTCCTGTCAGGATTAGCGGATGGATATTGCACCTTGAAGCCACTCGTCGCCTGAACTTTCATGTTTATGCTTTCCTTCTCTTCTATGCTCTCCCTTTCTTCCTTTTCGTCTAATACCTCTAGCTGTTATATTTTGCATTGACAATAGTAAGAAAGATCACTGTGTGTGTGTGTGTGTGTGTGTGTGTGTGTGTGTGTGTGTGTGTGTGTGTGTGTGTGTCCATACATACATGCATGTCTCGCGGTGTCCTCTGGTGTCAGCCTCCCATTACTTACCCATCTCGGAGATTTACGAGCAATTTGTGCCTGTCATTGCTAACCTCCAGTTTGTGTCAGCACTATCTAGCCCTTCCTTCTAAAGTGCTCCCACAAGGAAGGTATACATCTCTCTTTCTCGCTCTCTTTCTGCCTCTCTGTTATAGGAGCACCGGAATGAAGCAGTGAATCCAATGGAGTAGCTTTAGTCTGTCAAAATCTGATCTGCTGTTTTGGGAGAGATGGACTTGTTGAAGAATGGCCTTGTTTGTTTGGTTTTAGTACCCGGCCTCGGAGTCATTAGCATCCAACAGATGTAGCTGCTTAGGACGTCGACGTGGTGGCACAGCACCGGCAAAGTGCCCGTTCAGCTTGATTACCAGCCATCTCTGACTTAAAAAGGGCTAACGGCTTCATCCATTAGCCTGCGGAGAAGAGCACGGCGTATCTCTTTATCATCGTTCTCTCAACGGTCTACCTCTCACGCACTTCCACACCCGTATCCTAGTCAAGCTAAAAGTGAATGCAAGTTAGAGTTTCAAGTCTTTAATAAGGTCTGTACTAAAATGATTCATTTAGCAGATATGAATACATGCAGAAGTATTTTTGGGTGGGAGGTGGTGCATTAGTGGGTAAGGTGTTGGCCTTTGGACCAGAAGATTGCACAACCACTAAGCTGCCACTAGTGGGCCCTTGAGCAAGGCCCTTAACCCTCAATTGCTCAGTTGTAAGTCTCTCTGGACAAAGGCGTCTACCAAATACCATACATTTATATGTATGCAAGAAATTTAGACGAAAAGCGACATATATGGAGATAACTCAATTAATAATTATACATCCTACTATAATGAATGAATGAATGAATGAATGAATACATCCTACTATAACTGCTAATAATAATATTTTCTATTCAGATTTTTTTCTTTCGGCTTCTCCCGTTCTCCCGGGGTCACCACAGCAGATTAGGGGTTAAGTGCCTTGCTTAAGGGTCCACTAGTGGCAACTCAGAGATGCTGGGAGTCAAACCTGTGACTTGTTGGTCCACAACCCAATGCATTAACCACTAAGCTACCACCTCCCCCAATAATTATAATTATGATATTAATGATTATTATTATTATTGTTCCTATAATCATCATCGTTCATTCTAAGCTTTATTAGTGTCATAGTGTGAATGTGGATTTCCAAATAAAGTGCAGAAATCTGGCTTATTTTCCTTTCATAGTTCAAACAAGTTCAAAACAAACCTGAGCGTTATGAATACAGTAACGCAAGTAAAGGCCCCGCCCACACATTCCACTGAGAATGAATATCTTATCTTACTTTATAGTCTTCCCTTTTTGCGATTACTTTTCCACATTAGCTGTCTCATTCCTTCCCCATCACTGAGGTCAGTCTTTCAGACTCTGTTTCACCCTTTTATCGGCGGTATTGCTGATGCTAAGTGCCTTGTGGTGAAACACATCAGCTCTTAATCCTGCTTAAATCAGCACCGTTGTTTTCCCCATTACAGAAAAGCATGCCGTTTATGAGTCTGATGCGCTTTAGCTATGTCCTCGAACTCTTCTTCGATTGCTCCGATGTCCAGGCTGGATCGTTCCTGCTCTCGGCCTCACCTACAATATTATGGACATTATGGTCTGTCTCCGAGTCATGCTTGAGTATGCAATGCATCAGCGGGCAAATCATCTCCTGTTTTCATATTCCTAATTTCCTAATTGCCTTTAATTGGCTAATTACCAATTCAAATGGACAAATCTCGGGGCCAGAGACGCATGTTAATTGAACGATCCATCACCGTTAGACCGGCGGAGTATTGTCCAGGCTTTGATTGACAGCACATTAGGGCTGTGTGATTGGCAGCCGTTTTTGTTGACATTGGGGGGCTAGGTGAATGTTGCCTGTGTATCTCTGGAGTTGCCCTTGAAATGAGAATTTGCTGCTTAGAATGCTGCTCTATTCAGGAAGCATCTAGCGCTGATTTGAGATCACTATCTTATTTTTATCGTGCAGTAGTTAAGGCTGATATGGAAGTAAGGGAAGTCTGGTAAAAAAAAAAAAAAAACAGCATAAAAAATCACGTTTGAAACAGCGTGGAGATGATGAAGCAATGGCATTAAGATTTCCAATCTTATTTTGTTAATGGACCAAATCGGCCAAACGAACTGTTTTGGTCAATTAGTACCTCATGCATACAGTCCCATTACACAGCCTGAGACATAAACTCCTCTTTTTTCAATATGAGAAATAGTCCCACACCCTGCATGTGCGTGCATGTGTGTGTGTGTGTGTGTGTGTGTGTTCTTGTGTGCTTAAGAAAATTCTCCGCCTGTGGGCCAGTCTTGGCTTGTGATACAGGGCGAATAGGCAATTAGAATGCCTTTCACCTCTATTGGACCCTGGGAACCCCTTCAAGAAGCTGATGATGCTTCCCTAATGGTGCCTGGATTTGCGATTTCGCTTTCTGTTTATTTCTCTCTTCCTTTATCTTCCTTTCTCCTTATCTCTATTCCTGGATCTCTCTCTCTCTCTCTCTTTCTCCAGTCCTATCTTCCTCTTTTTTTTTCTCTCGGTGTGTTGTTTCCCTCTCTTCCTTGCGGGCTCCATCCATCAGGCTGGCATGCACGCTGCCGCCCCTATCCCAGCCACAATATTTCACCGCCTGCCATCAGAGGCCTGACAGCCCTGTGCTCGCCAGGAAATTGCTTTGGCTGTGAGCGGAATTTCAAGCACCAAGTGCCGCCTGAGTTTTCCCTCCCTCTCTCGCTTTCTCGTTCCCTTTTTCTCTAATTCACCTACTTGTTCCCTTTCTGTTTCCCTCTCTCTCTCTCTCTCGCTCGCTCGTTCGCTCTGCCTGACGACCCCCGGGAGTCGAGGTGAGCTTTGGAATGTTTAATGAGACGAGGGAGGCTTGGCATAGCCGTACTGTACAGAAAGAGAGAGAGAGAGAGTGAGAGGGAAAGAAAGTGAAAGGGAGAAGCAGAAAGAGCGAGCGTGGTGGGTATAGAGGTAGAGAGGTCAAAAGGGGGGGGGGAGCTCTTGAATATTTTGCGTGGGAAAAAAAATCTTAGATGAAGCTCGTCAAATGTTAGCTCTCCGAACGCTCCACTCGCCAGTGTGATCGCACGTCTTCGCAGAAAACTCACACGGCGTCTTTCTCATCTTCTCTCCGAGCGGAAGCTTAATGATGTGGCGGCCATGTTGGAGCTGATGAGCTGTATGCACAGCAGTAGGTTCCTGCGCTGCAGTTCTTCTCTCCGCTTAGCTGTATGGTGATGTGTGTGAATGGTGCGTGGGTGCAGCGGAGGCGCATCTGAAGGGTTTTCCTCTCCTTAATCCAGCAGCGCCCCACTAGCACAGCTCTGTGCTTTTCATGGATAAAAGCTGTTTCTCTGATACACACACTGCCTTCAGACTTGCACATTTCTTCTTGGGTTTTTTCTTTTTCCTTCTTCTCCATTAATACAAGTATACAGACTTTACAGCCTCCTCTCTCTTTCTCACACTCTCTTTCTTTCTGCCTTATAGTCTGTAAATATTCCCTTTCAAGACACAGCCAACTACTCCCTCACTTACTGGACTATTGTATACATGCTCAGGAATACATTCTCATTCTCTCTCTCTCTCTCTCTCTCTCTCTCTCTCTCTCTATCTCTCTCTCTGTCAAGTTGCTGATAGTTATTATCATCCATTGCTGCCGCAAAAATTAATCATTCGTTTTAAGCCCAGGTGGTGGCCCTGAGAGCAGATATCAGGCGTTAGGTTTGTCCACTGACTAAGGAAAATAAATGAATATCTCTCAACCAACCATGCAGTAGATATAAAACACAGCTGAAATAACCGGCTAGACAATGGAACCTCATTCATAACTACAAAATATGTATTTTTTTTTTTTATAATAATCGACATTCCGTCACATTTTCTTTATTAGGCAAATAAAACGTAGACATGTTTCTATTACCATTATCAGGTCATTATTATGTGATTATATTTTTCCCTTTATTTATTGTCATATAGTGCAGACGGTAAATGGTAGTCTCGGAAAATTAACATTGACTAACAGGACCGGAAGTGAATGTGCACACACACATGCATGAAGTTCTACATGCTCTGTGTTCTACACGCTCTTCTGGTCACCCTTGTTTTAAAGAGTGATTATTTAAGTTACTATAAGCTTCATGTCAGCTCAGACCAGTCTGGGTAATCTGCTGTGACCTCTGTCATCAACAAAATGTTGCCTTTAGAGAACTGCACCATCCTTTGTGAACTCTAGAGAGTGTTGTGCACGAGATTCCTAGGAAAGCAACGGTCTGGCAACAACCACAGTCACTAACATTACATTATTCACCGTCATGATGGCCTGAATCTGCATATTTTTATTCATTGCACTGTTGCTTCTAACATTCATTCATTCATTCATCTTCAACCGCTTTATCCGATCTTCCCTCGGGTCACGGGGAGCCTGTGCCTATCTCAGGCGTCTATGGGCATTAAGGCAGGATACACCCTGTATGGAATGCGAACCCATCGCAGGGCCCACACACACACACACACACACACACACACACACACACACACACACACACACACACACACACACACATTCACACACATTCACACACACACACATTTCATACACACATTTATACACTAGGGACAATTTTCCAAGGTGCCAATCAACCTACCGTACATGTTTATGGACTGGGAGGAAACTGGAGAACCGGGGAGAACATGCAAACTCCACACACATGGCCGGGTCGGGAATCGAACCCGGACCCTGACGGTGTGAGGCGAACGTGCTAACCACTAAACCACCGTGCCATATTTATATTTATACAAATAATGAAAAAAACATATAATTGCCTTAATAATAAATTGTAATAAATTATATTACTGCTAGTAATTTTTTGTAGCATGGTGCATGTTATCTTTTTTGACAAAAGTCCTTCAATGGCTCTGCAACCGAGGTGATGCTGTAGAAGGTAACAGTGGGCTTATTTTTCCATTTCAGCATTTTTATGGGCATACAAAATAAAATAGGGCCTAATAAATAGTAGAGCCATTCTTTGTCTCCATAAAAGCTGTAAATCCTTCATAGAATGCTGTCATATAACTTCTGAATGGTATGAGGTGAGGTGTTTGAATAGTTTTCAAGTCGGATATCTTCCACTGTTTCCACTGTTTGTAGTAATAGTAAGAGTAGTAGTAGTAAGAGTAATAATAGTAATAGTAGTAGTAGTAGTGATAGTAAGAGTAATAAGAGTAGTAGTATTAGTAAGAGTAGTAGTAGTAGTAATAGTAGTAATAGTAGTAATAGTAGTAGTGGTTGTTGTAGTAATATAAGTAGTAATAAGAGTAGTAGTTGTAGTAGTAATAGTAGCAGTAATAGTAGTAATAGTAAGAGTAGTAATAGTAAGCATAGTAGTAGCAGTAATAAGAGACGTAATGGTGGTAGTAGTAGTACTGGTAAGAGTAATAAGAGTAGTAGTGTTAGTAGTAGTAATAGTAATAGTTAGAGTAGTAGTAGCAATAATAAGAGTAATAGTAGTAAGAGTAGTGATTGTAGTAATGGCAGTAGTAATAGTAGTAATGGTAGTAATGGTAGTAGTGATAGTAATAAGAGTAATGTAGTAAGAGTAGTAATGGTGGTAGTAGTAGTAGTAATAGTAAGAGTAGTAATGGCAGTAGTAATAGTAATAAGAGTAATGTAGTATGAGTAGTAATGGTAGTAATGGTAGTAGTAATAGTAAGAGTAGTAATGGTAGTAGTAATAGTAATAAGAGTAATGTAGTATGAGTAGTAATGGTGGTAGTAGTAGTAGTAATAGTAAGAGTAGTAATGGTAGTAATGGTAGTAGTAATAGTAAGAGTAGTAATGGTAGTAGTAATAGTAATAAGAGTACTGTAGTAATAGTAGTAATGGTGGTAGTAGTAGTAGTAATAAGAGTAGTACTAGTAGTTGTAGTAGTAGTAGTAATGGTGGTAGTAGTAGTAAGAGTATTTAATAATATCAAATCCTACCTTGTGTGTTCGCACTCTGATTATGGGGTTTTCCTCCAGGTTCTACAATTTCCGCCCTGGAATTTTTGCACTGTGATGGTTTGGGACCTTGTCCTTGCTGTCAGATGGGTGTATTTTCCCACACCATTATAAATCTCCCACCATACTAATAAGGTGGCAGCAGACAATGTGTACAAGGCATTTTGTGTTCCCAACACCCAGATGAGGATGGGTTTCCCTTTTGAGTTCGCTTTTTCATTTGCTCAAGGTTTCTTCCTCCTTCCACTAAAGGAGTTTTTCCTTGCCCCAGTCGCCCCAGACTCGCTCATCAGGGACAAATACACAAAAATCATCCATAATCAATATTTCATGTTCTGTAATTATCCCATTCTGTAAAGCTGCTTCGAGACAATGCACACTGTGAAAAGTGCTGTATAAATACAATTTAATTCAATTCAATAATAGCTTATCTTGATGTAAGACTACATATAATTCTAACACACACATACACTCTGATATAAAACATTTTCCGAACGGCAACACTGCATGATTTCGCTTATTCTTTATTTGCGTAGTCATGCTCAGTTCTGTAGTTATTTTCGGACTTTACTTTTGTGTTAACAAACCTGTACGATTTTCCCCACAACAATTAGTCCTTGTCACAAACGCAGAGTGTCTGGAGTCAATGAACTTGACAGACTTATGAGACTGTTTTTGTACTTCATGCAAAATACTTTGTATTGATCCAATTCTACTCGCTATCTAGCACATTTGCAGCCCTCTTGAAATGCATTCACATCAAATTCTGTCATATAATGCTAGATGGTCTCAGTCGTTAGCAGACAACTTACTATAACACAGCTATGCCTGTTTTATATTGGCTGTTGCTTCCTTTTGTACACCAGCATCATACAATTTACATTCTCCCAATAAGGGTATATATATATATATTTTTTTTTAAGTGCAGTATCTTTCAGTACTTTTTCTGTCCCTCATAGAGTGCCTTTAATGTTTTGTGTACTGCACAGGAACTGTTTCATCAGTGCTTTTCTCTCTATCTGTGTGCTACAGAAAGTGAGTCTGGAGTTCTACATCGACGTACACGCTCACTCCACCATGATGAACGGCTTCATGTACGGCAACGTGTTTGAGGAGGAGGAGCGTGTGCAAAGACAAGCTGTCTTCCCTCGCCTACTGTGCCACAACGCACCGGACTTCTCTCTTGTGAGTCTGCATCACACTCATCACACACATAATATATATATATATATATATATATATATATATATATATATATATATATATATACACTGAATCATAACTCTTATAATAATCAATAACTTGACCAAAATACCAGACTTAAATACGTTTTCTATAGAAGGTGTCACGAAGTTTTCCAATAAGATTTGCCTGGAATAAATGCTTATTTAGGCCTTCTTATGAATTAATACGTGTACAATAAATCATGCCAATTATTAGTTCCCGATGAAACATATCTGCTCTCTCCACATTTGCACTCTCTCCACCATTTTTTCCCCTCTCTTCACCCGACCCTCATTTAACATTTGTATTTTTTTTTAAAGTGCAACTCTCTCCATAAATTATCTCGTTTTTCATGTTTTTCCTCTAACCTTTTCAGTTCTGCACAGTGAGCTGATAAACACACTCAATAGAGCTGATGAGTTGTCTATAAGAGTGCGGACACGTCTTTGGCCATTTCTCCATGGACAATCTTTCAGACAAGTTAGGATCAGCATACTGATGAGGGTGTATACTCTGATTGTGTGTGTTTGTGTGTGTGTGTGTGTGTGTGTGTGTGTGTGTGTGTGTGTGTGTGTGTGTGTGTGTGTTACTGAGTGAGTAAATGGAATATCAGGATATAAAGTACAGAGAACTAATCTTGGGTTATCCGTTGCCGAACAGTTCTGTTAGACCTCTGTTTGCTTGCATACGTCACATGCTTCTGTCCATTCAAATCCTATAAAAGATACAAACTAATAACATTTATTTATTTATTTATTTTTTATTCAATTCAATTATTGCCATTGTTCATACCCATGTAAACATGTGTAAATACACGAGATGTTCGAGATATTGTGTGTTTGTCTGTGTGTGTGTGTGTGTGTATTGGATTTAAGTGGGATTTATTCATTTGCAGCAAAGTATTCCTATTTACTTAATATCAGATGCTTCGAACCTGCAGAGTGAGCTATCTTTTAAGCTATCTTGCAGCTTTAGTGCTGTATTTGTAGTTCACTGTCTTTTCTCAGCGTTGAATTTCTCCGACCTGCATCAATGACCTTCAGAGCTCACACAGTGTGACATTTCGCAGCTGTGCCAGGAGTGTATAGCCAGAGCAATAACCTTTACTGTTCAGTCAGCCATTCAGCAGTTCTTCTCGTCTCTCAGCCATATACAAAGAGCGCACTGCAGCACACGCGCTCATTTCAGTCCGTGATACACACACACACACACACACACACACACACACACACGCACACAAATGTCACACTATTTAAGATATGATCTAAATGCTGACTTGAAAAGGTGAGCAACACCGGTTTCTACAGTGTAAATGTGTGTGTGTGTGTGTGTGTGTGTGTGTGTGTGTGTGTGTGTGTGAGAGAGAGAGTGAGAGAGAGAAGCGAAAATAGAGGGTGTGTAAGGTGATATATTTGATTTAGTAAATATAAACGATGCTTATAAGATGATTAAAGCTCTTGACTCATTCTTCTTCCCATAGATCATATATTTATAATGTGTTTATAACAATACATATTAGAACGAGAGAAAGTCAAAATTACCAACATTTTATGGATAAAAGTGCATCATTGCCAAGATCCTGGGACATATACTAGTATTGTAATCACAGAAAAATAATAATCACTGAGCTGCACATTTAGATCTGGCCAACATTGTGACAAACTGTCTCTGTTGCCAAATGTTTGATAGATCGTAGTGTGTTTGTTGATTGCGCTTGTAACGCTAATATTCATTTTTATTGGTCCACTGCTTTGGTATAAAACTCAATCTCTTGTTTAGTGTTAGTCAGACCATGTTTTCCTTTATTCAGCGAGGCTTGCCAGTAACCACTTGCACCATTTACCATGGAAACACTGATAGAACTGTCATATACACATTATAACATTAAGCCCAGGTGCATAATATATACTCATAGCTTCATCATTAAATGTCACGTACTTCTCGGGTACACCAAAAGTATCAAGGTTATATTTGATAGACTACATCATAGATGTGTGAAAAGTTTCCACACAAGAGAAATTACTGCCATTATTAATATTACAATATATTCATATGGAGTTTACAAGATATTAAATTATCAAGGTATTCATGTTTGTCTAATTTTGTATTGCAAACTTTTGAGCAAGCGTAAAATAGTGATTAAACCCATTACGGATGAATTCATATTAATTGATTAAGTGGTCGGCACTTCAGCCAACACAAAAATGTTTTATTAATTAAGGTGACCTGACTGGATTCTAGTGAACAATAGACAGACCAAATCATTTTTAAACCATTTTGTGTGCTCGAGTGGCACAGCAGTAAATTACGCAGCTTGTGGTCGGGAGATAACGAGTCCGAATCTTGGCACTAGCAGAGCAAGCATGTGCTTCTCTGACATCATCAAGCGTCTCAGAAGGAGCACCTTCCTTTCCAGATTGGTAGCCTTCGTGTGATGTGATTGGAAGAACCGCCATTGCCAACACGTTTCAGAGGTTTGCCAGATGACTTCACACACTAATTTGCATATTTAGAAAGTTGTCAAGAGCATTTGCATATCGATTTACAGATTAGGTTGTGTGAAGAATAAGAATGCGGTTTAATAGTAATCCGTGATTAGTCATTGTAGCAAAACAAGATCTGTGATAAGAACAACGATAAGTTGGTTATTGGTTGCTGGGAACAGTGTTTATAAATGATTGGTCTGAGGGAACAAGAGTCATCGTGGTCTCGTAACTGGGAATTGCTTCTAAAATTATTTTTAGAAGCAATATTAAGGCATGAAAGAATTAGAATTAGCACGATTTTACAGATGAAAGTTTAGAGTAAATTACAGATTTGATTTAAAGTTTACTTTATATTCTGTATATATATATATATATATATATATATATATTCTGTATATAAGTGACTTTCCATTAACTAACCACTATCTCTGGGCATGGAACTGTCCATAAATGGTATATCAAGTAATTAATCTCAATATAATGTGATGTAATGTAAGTATATATATATATATATATATATATATATATATATATCTATATATATATATATATATATAATATATATATATAATTATATATATATATATATATAATAATGAATATATATTATTATATATGTATTATAAATTAAGTATTTATATCACAGTATACTGAGTACTTGATGTGGCATTTGCTAGAGATAACATTTTCCCAATTCCAACATTAGTTTACTCGAAAGACACTTTACACTAATTATGATAGTGAATATACACTTAATTAAAATGAAACTTTAATTTATAAAACACTTTATATTGTGCTCAACTTTACTGTATATAATTATAAAGACGATATGTGTGAGATCAGTATCTGCCCTCTCGCTATGCCTCTCTACCTATTCAGAGCGTGTTGATGAAGTTGTGCCTTCAGTGAAGGTCTGTGCTGCAGCTAGCCACTAGCCGCTTCCCCTACTGACACCAGATCAGTCATTTTCACTGCCCACACAAACACTTACAAGCCATTAGAAGTGATGTGGGGAAATGTGCAGAAAGTCCAGCAATGTGCAAACTAAGCACACGGTGAAAGTTGCTAGCAGAGAAAAGCTGCATGACCCCCACTCAAAGACTTCTATCATAGAAAAAAAAAGTAGCATTAATTATTAAACTGTTCTAATGCACACACACCATTGTTCTACTCACAGTTTAAACAATACATTAAGTAAGGAGGTGATGAGACTTTTTGTACCAGCACCACTTCTAATTAATTTTATGACAACATATTATGCACTTAATTTCTGTGCACATATATAAAGAATTCTTATTTTACCTTGAATTCACATTTATTCACAAAATAGTGCATAGACGACATAGAGTTTCTATGGGTTTCTTTGTGGTAAACAGGTTTGCGTTTAATGTCACTGTACATGCCTAATGATTGCAAAATCACCGTTCGACATTTTGGGCCCATTCATTTTCAATTAGTAGCTATTTTTTTAAAAAAAGTGCACAAGGGATTAAGCCATGGCAAGTGTCCAGAACCTGACTCACGATGCAGCAAAAAAAAAAAAAAACTTTAATTAAATATGACTTAAAGAAATTTCTAAGCAGCCTCCCATTGTGGCTCAGGATGCATTGAATTCTAAAAAAAATAAAAAAATAAAAAATCATGAGTTTATTTATAGGAGTATCTAGGTGCTCTGTAATGTATCGCCCCAATCTGCTGGATTGTAAAGGTTAAAAATGTATAACAAATGTCTTCCGGAACAAGGTTCTCCAAACTGTTGGTGCTTTTGTTGGGTTAAAAATAAGTAACTGTATTGAAAGGGAAAAAAATAAATAAAAAGCCATTTTCAGAATTAAAAAGTTAGTTTATAAATATCAATGTAATGAGGCAGACCCCTTATGTAGCGGGTACCATTGGCGGCGTGCAAGTTATATAAGGGATTTATTTGCAATTAATTAATTAGTTTGGATGTATTGCAAGGTTAGACACACTTGTAGCATCATCCTTTGCTATTTGTTTAAGCAGAACACTTCAAGCTGCTTTTTGAGGATATAAACTTATACATATATATATATATTCATTCATTCATTCATCTTCTATCGCTATATCCGATCTTCCCTCGGATCACGGGGAGTCTGTGCCTATCTCAGGCGTCTATGGGCATTAAAGCAGGATACACCCTGGATGGAATGCCAACCCATCACACACACACATTCATACACTAGGAACAATTTTTCAAAGGTGCCAATCAACCTACCGTGCATGTTTTTGGACCGGGGGAAACCGGAGAACCCGGAGAAAAACCCCCTGAGGCACAGGGAGAACATGCAAACTCCACACACACATGGCCGAGATGGGAATCGAACCCAGACCCTGGAGGTGTGAGGCGAACGTGCTAACCACTAACCACCCTCTCTCCAGCCACTTCCTCTAGCTCCCCAGGGGGACACCGAGGCATTCCCACCGAAACACCTCCCCTGGAAGGCGCCCAGGAGGCATCCGAAATAGATGCCCAAGCCACGCCAGCTGGCCCCTCTCAATGTGGAGGAGCAGCGGATCTACTCTGAGCTCCTCCCGAGTGACTGAACTTCTCACCCTATCTCTAAGGGAGCGCCCAAAGCTCATGGCCATATATATATATATATATATATATATATATATATATATATAGATATATATATATATATATATATATATATATATAGATCTATATATATATATATATATATATATATATATATAAATGGTTTAGGGGGTAGTGTGTGTAGTAGCATGTAGTAGTAATAATAATAATAATAATAATAATAATAATAATAATAATAATAATAATAATAATAATAATAATAATATTGTATGTGGGAGGGGGGTAGCTCAATGATTAAGGTCGATTAATGGGAAGGTCAGGGGTTCGAGCCCCTGTATTGCCAGGTTGTCACCCTTGGGTCCTTGAGCAAGGCCCTTATCCCTCTGTGTTCCAGGGGGCGATGTACAATGTCTGATCCTGCGCTCTGACCCCAGCTTCCAAACAAGAAGAAACAATTTTTCGCTGTGCTGTAACGTATGTGTGACAAATAAAGGCCATTCTATTCTAATTGGTTCATTAATTCTGTGTGTTTCCACTGCAGTCCAGTACGTCATTTAACCGAGACGTGGTTAAAGCAGGGACAGGGCGCCGCTTCCTTGGTGGTCTCCTAGATGACACATCGTATTGCTACACGCTGGAGGTGTCCTTCTACAGCTTCCTGACTCCAGGCAGCACCACGCCTGTCCCATACACAGAGGACAGCTGTATCCTTCCACGCGTGTCGCTTTTATTGTCTTTCTCTCCCTCTAATCCTCCTCAGGTAAAACCTGTTGGTTGATGCACAGATGGAAAAATCAGCGCGGACAGAGATGCATTTCGGTTTCTCTTTTGTGCCTTGACAGAGAGGACACCTTGAGTAAAATCCTCTCTGATCAAGTTTCGGGTTTCTGTAGGTGCTCATAACTCCGTTAGTGTTTCCTGGAGATGCGGGTATTATTAGGCTCGGTGGCTCAGTGTGTCTTGCTCGGCTCTGTTTAAGAGTTTGGTTTTGGGAGGCAGATTATTTCCCTTGGAATCTTCGTGCCAGTACAACTTGCTTCGCAGTTTTTGAGGGCTGATTTGGTGCAGCCGAGCCAATAATCAAAACAGCCACAGTATATCCTGCTGTATCCGCGGGCTCCCGCAAACAAAATCCGATCTCTTCCCCCGAGAGCTCTGCTGCAAATGTAGCCATCGAGTGGTTTAAGCACAATGCCTTCCTGCATTCCTGAGACTCACGTGTGGGACAAAAAGGACTTGTTTTTTTTTTCCCAGAATTGATATGGGGGAAAGCTTTGTTGGTAAAAACCAATGACCATCTCCCATACTTAAATGATCTCTCAGTGGTCTGGGTGCAAGGCAACACAACACGTGGCTGCAGAGCACAATAATGAAGGGTGATAATGTCAGCCTATTGAAATGTCTTTTTCCTTGCCCCCGTGTTTAGCAGGTGCAACGCTTATTGATTTCTTAATTATTCTTGGGGTCATTATGATGAAACAAGTCTTTGTTTGAATTGTGTGGCTGCAAGACATTCTGGCACCATACTGATGCGCCGTCAATGGATTAACGAAATGTGTTAGGGGCTGATAGGGATTTAAATGTGAATACACGTGTTGCCGTCCGTGTACAATCCCTGGAAACGTTGTTCTGACGTTCCTGAGCCACCTCACGGGTCAGGGTCTCTGGTTCAATCCTGAGTGTTGTTATTTCCCCCATGATCCATTCCATAGCTTCTAAAAAAAAACAAAAACAATTGACTATAATGTGTTAATAGGTGTGTGTATGATGCTCGGTTACGGACTGACAGAAAGATGAGGCTGTGCCGCGTCTCTGTCTTATTTGTTTTTTTTTCCATCCGTAAATCGCCTTGGACATATCCCTGTCTTGCAGCGTTCCCTAGAGGTGCTCCAGCCCCACCATGACCCTACTCCCGGATAACGCGATTACTGAGTATGAAAGACCGAATGTTCATGATCTTTCATGAGAACGGAATCTATTTGCAAGAATATATACGTTGTTGAACCTTTCGGCATATCGGTGTTGTTATGTTCCGACTTATTTGCGCGGCTGAATTACAAGGTGAAATCTATTGTATAAGCAGGAGTTCAGAGAGCAAAAAAGAAGACAAAAAAAGCTTTTAAGTGGGGAAAAAAAGGATGTGTGTAACCTAAGTGCCCTCTAGTGCTGGGAGAAGGCTACACTGTGTATATGTAGTGGCGCATATGTCTTTGTGTCCCTTCCGCTCCGTCTCTAAAAATGTGTCTTGCCTGCATCACTCCGTCACACAGCCATCTGCCAGCGGTCTCCCATTTGCCGGCTACTCTTGCAATTCGTTCTTTATTTATCCGCTGTTCATATCAGAAGGGACCGTAAAGCTTCTGACTGATGCTGTAACTTTTCCCCTTTCTCACCGCCTGTCCACTGCTCCACTGAACTGTCAACTCCAAGGCCTAGTTGGCCAGCATTCAGTAATAAGAAACCCATCCATGTAGAATTACTCAGCAGCATTGTAGATTATTTTGCCCGTGACAGCATGAGGATGCCTGGGAAAAAAAAAAAAAAAAAAAAAGAGGCAATTTACAGAGACCTGGGAAGAGTCATAACTTACCCAGTGATACCCTTCTCCTTGAAAACGATCCTGACTTTGCTCTGCCCTGGACGGGGCCGTTGGCAAAACTGGAAGGTTTTGCCGGACGCTGTGTCCGCGAACAAAATCGCCACCTATAGCTGCCTCTTTTTTAACGGCGATTATACCGGTGTGGCATGGAGCATGAATAAGGGGTACCCCCTACTGAAGGTTACACACTAGCTGAGCCAATGACACAGGGAACCCTGTGAACCAGACAGAGAGAGAGAGAGAGAGAGAGAGAAAGTGTTTCCAGGTGTGTGTGTGTGTGTGTGTGTGTAGGCGGGTTGTAGTGCAGACCCAATTAGACAGGGGGCAGTTGGCATGGTATGTAGTGCAAAGATTGGGGTCATCGAGATCAACAGAATCCGACGTGCCGTTTCTTATGGGCCAGCGAGCAGGTCTGCAGAGCGTGCAAATCACCAACAAAAACCTTTTACAAGCGGCGCTTCAGAGCGAGGGGGGAAAAAAAAGGAGGAAAGAGGTGACACTGGAACCAGTGTGATTACCTGTACTGGAATGAACTTACACCTCATAGCGTCACGCACACACGTATTACATAAAGAAACCCGTACGTTTTATGGTACTAAGAGCGGCGTGAAGCATTCCTGCACCTTTGGCGTGTCGTACTGTGTAACTAACGTTTTCACATTAGCACTTTCGAATCCGTGCGCTTGTCAAGCGTCCCTTATGCATCATACGCTCACTAATGTCCCTGCTGGCAAGGAAGCATCCGTGATCCAGGTGCTTACGGCTCCTCTCCGGGGCCCAGAACGATGATAAAGAAACGAGAGCGCATGATTGGGACGACCTTTTCGGAGTGATGAGGCCTGATTAATGAAATCTTCGAGGCAGCCATGGCTGTAATTATAAAGATCAATTTAATGGCACATTCTTTCCACGGGACCTGTCTGTTGTGAGAAAAAGCTGTTGCCGTCTGGTATGGGCACAATTTCCTGTCATATTCCACATGCCACCGACCAAACAACAGCTTAATTGGTCACAGATAATACCTTGGAAGCTTCAAAGCATCGTGCGGGTTTTTTTTTTTTTCTCCCCGAGTTGGGCTGTTGTGAAACTTTTCAAAAGGTGGGTGGCAAACTGTGATGCCAGACCATCATTAGTGCTTCAGAGACAGGTGATAGCTGAGAGAATCTGGGAGCTCGTTCAAGACTCAGCTGGGCACTTTATAGAGAGAGTTTCCTTTGCAACTTTTTTTTTTTTTTTTTTTTTTTTTTTAATACTCTGCCTTGTTTTGTAAACTCCTATAGAAACAGTGTGTGTGTGTTTTTTTTTGTTGAGGATGCATCACCAGACGGCAGGTTAAATTAAAGGTTAGCCTTAACATCGGAGTTAGCATTTGGTGTTCGAGGTAGAACTGCGTTTATGGCTTAGAGTTTATGCCCACATTACGCGTGACCGTTTTCCAGAGACGCCTATTTAAAAGTTACCCCGTTCGGAATGGGCTATGTTGCCCTTTACGGTCTGACAAGTTAATAGGTTCTTTCCTGCGTCCTGTCAGCGTGAAGGGAGAGGAGCTTCACTGCTTTACCCATCATGCCATTTTCTACTGTCTCGTAGGCTGCAGATGGCTACTGAGAGAGCCGTTATCTCCAGCCTTCGGAAAAGGAGTGTCCCGCTCAAGCAAGCACCGATCAGCCACGTCAAATGGCCGGCGACCGGAGTCACCTTGCTTAAATGTTGCGCCGTGTCCTGAGGACAGGCCATAGTTAGAAATTGATAAAGGCCGTGCAGAGTGTGTAAGCAGACAGCTCGGTGGTTCCTGCCGGTCTCGACATCAATCACAGCTTTTGGAGAAGACAGTCGGGCTGCTCCACGTGCTGACAGCTGTCTGTGCGCTAAAGAATCGGTCTGACAACGACACCTGACTGGCGTGTTTTAAAGAGCGCTCGCACGCCGAAAAACACGACGCCAAGCCTGCTCGGCCATGACGCCGACTTAGCATGGTTAGCAATTCGCAGGACGTTGAAATGTAGCGATGCAGCCCGTGATTGGATTTCGTGTATGGGTGCCTTTCCGTGTTGTGTTTGTTGTTTGTCCAAGTCGGTTTGTTGCAAGTACATTGTCCTATAGGAGTTCACTTCTGAAAACTTCGAATGGGCTTTATGGTCCATAAAGAACTGATGGGTTTCTCTCCCTTCCTCATTTCTTTCTCTGTCTCTCTCTCTCTCTCTCTCTCTCTCACTCACTCTCTCTCCCTCTGGCTTCCAAGTAGAGTCTTTCTGAAAGGGTCATCAGATACGCTAGTTTTCTGCCCTTTGAGAACTTTATGGCATGAAATGGACATGATTGTGTGTGTGTGTGTGTGGGGGGGGGGGGGGGGGGGGGGGCTTTTGTGTTGTGGTCCGCAGCTAATCACGCCACGCCAGCTTCACTTTCAGATCGGATGCTATACACCAGAGTGCTCATCTCAGCCACTTAGCGCAACCTCTGTAGCCCTGTGGCCACCGCATCTGTATTAACACTACAACAGGCTACTACCAAAACAGTCTGGGGTGTTTTTCTTTTTCTTTTTTTTTTAAACAATGGGTGTACATATGTTTCAACCACTGTATAGGTGAACACACAAAGCTATTAGTTATGAAATGCAAATACAACCATCCAAATGAATACCTCTGGTGCTGAAGAGCACTTATTTGTCCTGCATTAGAGAGACACATCAGGCTGTGAATAGGAGCTGCAGGGGGACAATGCCAGCTCCCTTTGTGTCCTCCTGTTTGCTGTTTTAATTAGCATTGTTAATTGGCTGTTTGTGACACCCTGGTGACAAGCCTGTCACTCTGCTGTATTGATGGTGCTGATTGCCTTAATTTGTCTGCTTGTTAGCCGACGGTCGGTTAAAGACCATGGTGTCTTGTTCCTTGTCATTGGGGCATCATTGTCCGTCTGTCTGTATGGAGGGGTTGGTGCGAATAAACAACCCGGTAAACAAATCATTTGCCAGCCTGGCCTCCCTCATGTCTCATCAGCCCCTTTGGAGGTGCGTCCTTGAGTTTCAACAAAGATGCCAAATCGATTTAGGGAAGAGTGTGTACATAATATTAAGAACACCGAATGCCTCAGTGACGTCAGGGGCTTTTTTTTTCTGCACACTTCCGTCCTTCAACACAGAACAGCCATCCAGACCTAGCAGCTAAAGTTGAACTATATTACAGTACATTGAATTAGGAAGTAACCGCTTTCAAAACAGAGTAGACTTGATTTGTATTCATTCGAAGGAAAGGCGTATTTTTAGCGGCTAACGGCACAGTCCCCTTGGTCTGACTCTCCAGATAGCTACTATGAATAGAGACCCGAGCTCACAATGCAGATCTTTATCCCTTTGTTATAAACACATGCTACCTTTTGTCATCCATCATATCTTTTTCTCCCTGTCACAAACAAGATCTTTGCCCTTCTCTGGCCTATTTGTTAAAGGTGATTCCCAGGGCTACTTAATGACGCACGAGCCTCCTCTCCGCTGCGTGCTTTTTTAGACTCATGCCAAGAAGCCTAGCCATCCTGCTCTGTGATTATGCAACACCTCTCACCTTATGTCCTGCCGGGACGGCGAATATTTTGGAAACTTCCGCAGCTTCGTGACTTCTCAACCGCTATTGCCCCATTGGCGTGGCCCAGGTTGCCATTGGCCCGCTTCCAGCAGGCAATCCGAGCTCAGGAGGGTCTTGCTTGCAGCTGTGATGCCGATGAAGTCTTCTCATCTTCCTCTTTGGGCCGTCCATCACCCAAGTCCTGGTACGGATGTGCATGATGTGACATCACAAGCTGAGAGGCCATCTGTACGCGGCAGGCTCCTGGGCTATTTCTGTCGCCGCTGAGAGTGGGCATACTCGCACAAACACAGATTGCTGGAGTTTCTGTTGATCAAGGGGAAACACAAAACTTTTTTCTGAGGTCACAGCAAAAAATGCCAAGGATAATGGGGATTTAGTGAGAGGCTAAATTGTAATTTTAGGTAGAGTTATGCTAAATACATGGCCTTCAGACTATATATATATATATATATATATATATATATATATATATATATATATATATATATATATATATATATATATATATATATATATATATATATACACATACATGGGGCATGGTGGATTAGTGGTTAGCACGTTCACCTCACACCGCCAGGGTCCGGGTTCGATTCCCTGTGTGTGTGGAGTTTGCATGTTCTCCCCGTGCCTCAGTGGGTTTTTCTCCGGGTTCTCCGGTTTCCTCCCCGGTCCAAAAACATGCACGGTAGGATGATTGGCACGTTGGAAAATTGTCCCTAGTGTATGAATGTGAGTGTGTGTGTGTGTGAGTGTGTGTGTGTGTTGTGTGTGCCCTGCGATGGGTTGGCGTTCCATCCAGGGTGTATCCTGCCTTAATGCCCATAGACGCCTGAGATAGACACAGACTCCCTGTGACTCGAGGGAAGATCGGATAAAGCGGTAGATGATAAATGAATGAATGAATATACATACATATTATTCATTTCAGTAACGCCTGATTAATGCATCGTGTATTTCTATGTGAGTGATCTTCTCCTTCACTCTGCTCTTTGTTGGTGAATGAACGAAACAAATAAACAAAGAACAAATGAATAAAGAAACACAGCACATCCACTCACACTTCCTACATTTCCTGAATTACACCTACAAGCTGTGCATTCACAACAGGTATGAGCTCCTCGCTATATTACTGTATATTACTGTTTGGAACCTTACGGAAGCGCATCGCATTCCTCAAATCCATATTACAGAAGCACATTTTTCTTTTGTGAATACGATGAGCTTCTGTATTTAACCTAAACGTATCACCAGTTTATATGGAAAGCAACCGGGACATAAAACTTAAAGGAGCCACGTCCCATATTTTACACTTTTTAAACAACCACTAAAAAAGCAACACTGAAATTACCAAGAAATTAATATTAAAAGAATAATTTCCAGAGTAAAATAAATATTGAATAATCAACAATTTTATTAAAGGGAGAGATTTTGAGAGAAATGTATATAATTATAACATCTGTTACTGCTAGTTAGAGTATTAGAAACGTGAAAAGTATTAATTTATTATACATTGTAAACATATGATTAATGTACGATGATTAATCACGAGTTAATTCATGCCAATCATCCAATTAATTGTGATTAAATATGTGAATCGATCGGCAGCCCTAATAGATAGATAGATGTATATATATATATATATATATATATATATATATATATATATATATATATATATATATATATATATATATTATATATATATATATATATATATATATATATATATATATATATATATATATATATCAGGTTTGATTCCAGAACATGTAATGTCATGGCCTCCTTTTTTCCTGGCACCTAAAAATAGAGCTTGTTGTTTTTGGAGGGATGCAGAGGTTGCGTTCCTGGACAGATGGGCTATGAAGACAGGCAGCGGAGTCCTGGAGAGAGTTCCCATCAGCCCCCTGGATGAAGGATGGAGTCCAGGATGATGCCACACACTGACAGTGGCTGTCTGGACTACAGCGAGCAAAGGGAAGATGAAGAAACTGCCATCTCTCAGAGCCAAAATGGTGTAGATCAAAGACAGATGCCAAGCGCTCTCTGGTTAATCAAGGGGATGTGCAACCTTGTTTTCCACCCGTTTTTGTTTAGCTGATAAATTGTCATATTACGGTGGGAAAATGAGTTGATCAAAAAGGAATACAGCGGTGGCGTAGTAAATCAGAGAGGCACGTAATAGCATTTAATCTTCACTGTCCTATTTTTGTGCACGATTGTGTGAGCGTATTCCACATGCTTTGGCGTGTCCGGGTTTTTAAACACGGGGGGTGGAAAAACAGTATGACATGGCACGTGTATAGACTGAGGTTGTGTTTGCAAATGATATGCATGATTTGTGTAAATAATGGATTCTGCATAAAACAATGACTATTTTCACCTTTCCATTCGGAATAATGGGATCCTAAGATTTTTATCCATATACTATACACTGGACTCGACACAGAGATTTGCCTGCATGCTGAAACATAAGAGGGAAGCGGTTAAAAGCACATTCTATCTTCTGGTGTTTTGGATCAATCAGATAACTTTGGCAAACTGGCATGTCATATCTGCACATCAACAACCATCTGACAGCCAAAGGTGAAACATTACATGTCTGTCCCGATTTGTCATCGAAGATCCTCTCTCAGAGAAATGTAACAGTAAACACAGCACACAGGTTCGTAACTCATTTGTCTTTTCTTTTCTTTTTTTTGCAGCCTACTTTTCATCCCAATTATTTCTCGCTTGGCAAGTAGCATTTTGTTACGCAAAATGTCCCGCTAACAATTTCAAACCCAACCGCTCGATATTTCAAATAGTAAAAAAAAATAAATAAATGTTGAGGTTTTTTTCTAACATATGAACCTATTAGAAAAATAGAGAGCACTCATTATTGCGTAAGAGTTTTATTTGTGTGTTGTTGGATCTCATAACGGTTGCCTCTTAGATATCGATAGATACGCATACGTGCAGCTGCATTGTAAAAGGGCTTATGTTTTTAGTGCTTGGGGTAATAGATGTGGTTCTCTAATGTGGTTGCGGTGGAGGCGGAATATAGGAAGTCTCACGGCGTCGTTGCAGCAGTTGTATGAATTTAAATAAAGCCCTAGCTGTGAATAACTGCATATATATCTATTTTTTTTTCTCCTCGTGGCTAACGGGAAACATCGGTTGATTTACGCTCGCTAGCAGCCGAGCGCTGCCTGAGCTGCTCTGTGCATTGCTCTGCTGGGTATTAGCCAGCTATTTATTTTTGTTCCGGAAGGGTGAAAATTGGGCTTTTGTTTATATATTTATTTTGATTTCAATTAATGGCAGCACGCTCGAGCCGAGATTTATAGGCGCAGACAAAGTCTGCATCGTAAGATTGGCACGGCCTCGGAGGCAAAGCGATAGATTTATGTAGTCTTTCAACAAACAAAGAATTGTGCCTAAGGAGATTTCACTTTTAAATGTCAGAGCTAAACAGATTTTCTCCTCAGCATGACACTGGAAACATTTAGGATTGCAACCGATATCTGAGCATGCTAAATGACTTGAAGCCTTTCTTTTTTGTTCTTTCGAAAAAAAAAAAAAAATATATATATATATATATATACATATATATATATACATACATATATATATATATATATATATATATATATATATATATGTTAATTATATGATACATGTTGAGATCATTCTTGGTGATATTTTGTCTGTAATGATATTAATGCAATGGAAATCGAGTACCTTAACAGGCACACAGATATGAAGCTGGGAAAAAACGTGGCACGGACCTTTCTGGATTATTACAAACTAAACAACTTGGTTGGTGACAATAAATTATCAAGTAACTTTAGCAGGTTTGTACTTTTTGATGATGATGATGATGATGAATGTTTGTGACATGCCACTGTCTTTTACTAGTAGTTTGTTTGCCCGTCCTCGGTGATCCTATAAAGACACATCGGGAAATTGTTTTGATGCTCCTGTGGATTTCTTTTCATAATGATCATTTTCTTGGATAACTGTCGTGTTATCATCAGCTTGCGTTTCTTATTTAACCATTTTGGTGGCACTATGTAATATTTAGAGATGATAAATCGACCAGTGGGGGGCACGGTGGTTTAGTGGTTAGCACGTTCATCTCACACCGCCAGAGTCCGGGTTCGATTCCCGTCTTGGCCATGTGTGTGTTGAGTTTGCATGTTCTCCCCGTGTCTCAGGGGGTTTTTCTCCGTTTTCCTCCCTGGTCCAAAAACTTGCACGGTAGGTTGATTGGCAAAAAATTGGCCCTAGTGTGTGAATGTCTGTGTGAATGTGAGTGTGTGTGTCCTGCGATGGGTTGTCATTCCATCCAGGGGATCCAGTTAATTAATCCATTTATCCACATTATGCTGTTAAAGCTAAATACTGAATACAACACGGGGGCACGGTGGCTTAGTGGTTAGCATATTCGCCTCACACCGCCAGGGTCCGGGTTCGATTCCCGTCTCGGCCATGTGTGTGTGGAGTTTGCATGTTCTCCCCGTCTCTCAGGGGGTTTTTCTCCGGGTTTTGCGGTTTCCTCCCGGTCCAAAAACATGTACGGTAGGTTGATTGGCACCTTGGAAAATTGTTCCTAGTGTGTGAAAGCGTGTGTGAGTGTGTGTGTGAATGTGAGTGTGTGTGTGGCCCTGCGATGGGTTGGCATTCCATCCAGGGTGTATCCTGCCTTAATGCCCATAGACGCCTGAGATAGGCACAGACTCCCCGTGACCCGAGGGAAGATCGGATAAAGCGGTAGAAGATGAATGAATGAATGAATGAATGAATACAACACTTTTTTAAAACACAGTTATAATGTGGGCTGACACGTGTAATCGAAATGTTTTACAATTGTCATGATGTTGCAGTGCACATAAAGTATAAAGCCCAAAGTTTGGTGACGCTACACAACCTTTTCAAAACAGTAGACTAAAACCACACCCACCCCAAGTGTAACAATAAACCATACAGTTTGAAGTTAGAAGTAAAAAAAAAACGGTTATGTAAATATGTAGAAAAGTGCATAATTAAATGTGTATTTATGTGTTGAAATGATGTTGAATATGAATTTATCGAACACAAAAAGAGTGGCTTACTGTAGGGTCGTTTCCATTACAAATTCGCGTAAAAGTTTTTCGATTTTTTCCGAAAATGTACGATAAAAAATCTTTAGCGAAATGACGATAATTAAAACTGGTCCTCTCGCGAAATAAAATGTGCAGGCTTACTTATATCGCAGCCAATCGCACATATATCATGTGACCTGGAAATGACAGTTTTGTGAATGATCCCTTTTTTGCATCGTCTAAAAAAAAAACAGATTTTACGCTCACGGTTTTGCTAATTTGACGCGTTTCCATTAGACGTATTTTCAATTACTATTTAATTTTGTGCATTTCGCAGGGTGATGGAAACGCATCTAGTGTGTAAGAATGATACCCATATTGTGTGTGTATTATTTAATTTTATAGAATTATAAGCTTTAACATTATGAAGGATAACAAGACGAGTCCATCTGGCAGTAATTAATAAGCAAAGACTCTCAAATGGACATCATGTTTGATTATAACTACAAACATTTTATAGTGCATGACGTTGTTCCCTGAAAACAAAACCAATTGTTTTTGTTTCTATTGTCAGTCTGGACGCGGCGGCTGCTGGTCACCAGGGGAGTAACACTCGGAAAGGAAAGCATCAAAATTGGGACAAAAATGAAAGAAGATTCCAAGGAGTCAGAGACTATTGAAGCAAAATGTCATACAAGTTCCCAATCATGATTACGCAGTGATCCTCTGACACTGATGAAAAGGAATTTATTCTACAATCAGTTCTGGGCTCGACAATAACTCGCCTGTTATGGTTTTAAAGCTCTACAAAATACCATGGTGTTGACTGTTGTAATGTCAGATATTTGTTTCTGTTGGATTCTCCGTTCCATTTTGAAATAGCAGGAGTGTGTTTCTTGTGCTTATGTAGTTGTCGTCTTAAATGAAACTCAGCTTTGTTGCTTTGAAGTGATGCCATGTGTTATATTACGGCTCGTGTAAGAGTTTACTTTCTGACGTGAACCCAATTACATACAGATTATCAGTAAAAGAGTATTGTGATTATTGCACGGGAAAAACTATTCAGTGTACTTTATTTAATATGAAAGTGTTTCGGGTTTTTTTTTTTTCATTTCGTAACTCATTACGAACTCTTTATGCACTTCCTACTATCTTCCACAGTCGTATGGCACAGCATTGGAACCGGTACAGACAATGCCAAAGATGTGGAGAAAGCTGTCCATGGTTTCTGCATCAATGATCACAAAAGAATTCAATATTTTGCAAAAAAATAAATAAAAAAAGTGCAAAAATAGGCGATGCCAACCACTGTGTTCTGTCGAGCAGCATTCTCTCCACAGTTCTGTGCGAAAAACCATTAAAATAATTCACGACTGATTTCACCTAAACAAAAGACTATTCCCCTGCTTGAGGTCTGACATTTCCATGAAAAGTGTTATGAATTAAAAAAAAATAAATAAATAAATATATATATATATATATATATATATATATATATATATATATATATATATATAGATATATATATATATATATATATATATATATAGGGGGCACGGTGGTTTAGTGGTTAGCACGTTCGCCTCACACCGCCAGGGTCCGGGTTCGATTCCCGTCTCGGCCATGTGTGTGTGGAGTTAGCATGTTCTCCCCGTGCCTCAGCGGGTTTTTCTCCGGGGTTCTCCGGTTTTCCCCCGGTCCAAAAACATGCACGGTAGGTTGATTGGCACCTTGGAAAATTGTCCCTAGTGTATGAATGAATGTGTGTGAATGTGTGTGAATGTGTGTGTGTGTGTGTGCTCTGCGATGGGTTGGCATTCCATCCAGGGTGTATCCTGCCTTAATGTCCATAGACGCCTGAGATAGGCACAGACTCCCCGTGACCCGAGGGAAGATCGGATATCGAGGTAGAAGATGAATGAATGAATATATATATATATGTGTGTGTATATTAATTGATATGTTTCAGAGAGCAGTGGTGGTGTTTATGCTACCGTCATTAAATACATATTTTGTTCATCAAGAATACAGTTTATTACTGTCGTAGTCGTATGGAAAGTAGTATGGAAAAAAAGTCACCTTTTTAATTTACCTTTTAATCATTTTTTTCTCTTTTTTTTTAGTCTCAAACACAGCGTGAATATTGTGTGCTGTAGTCTGTCTTTCTCGCTTCCATTCTCTCCGACGCAGGCAGAGGGAGGATGGCTCACGTTAGCAGTCAACAGTGCCATGAAGAGCAGCGTGTATTTTTCAGACCAGTCATTTGGAATAAGTGAGGCAATCAGTCAGAACTAGCATAAACAAATGACTTGCATTTTACATGGTAGACGAGAAGATGGAGAGAGCTAATGCAAATGAGAAAACACATCCATCTACAGATTCTTGCGCACACACTTTATACAGAGCATCTAACCTCCCCACTGTGCTGTCATTTTTTTTTTTTACCTGTGTCTCAAACCATTACTCCCTTTTCCTTGCATCAGTAAACCAGGCACATCATAGCCTAATTGTCCTTATGCAGCTGTGAAATGATAATATTTTCCCCCTTTCTACATCCCCGTGTTCTATTTTTAAACGCAAGATCCCTGGCCTTGTGAACTCGCCATGAGATTTCTGGAGCTAAAGCCTCACTGCAGCCTCCAGACAACACAATAAAAACACAAAGTCCAGCTGGTTTTGGGCATTCGATTTCATAGTGACAGTTATACACACGTAGTACAAATAAAAAAGAGGTCACACTGACGCATGACACACTCTGTTTATGTAAAACAACTTTGCATCCATGTCATGTCCTACAGAGTGCTGTACTACTGAGCAATGTTCATATCATAATACGTATGCTATTTATATATTTATAATTAGTCAAGACCCATGTTTTAGTTTGCTGCTCTGCTGTATCAGAAGAAGGTCTGAATTATATATAAAATAAAATATAAAACTAATATATAAAGCATGTTTCCATTACTGTTTAGAAATCAACCCACTGTGGAAACTGTAAAATGTTTATATATATGTATATGCCGTAAATGCAAGGGGGGGCAAAAACAAACCCCTTGTGATTAAAATCCAATGCAAATGAAATTGCCTAAAAGCCAAAAGCACAATGATTATGATTAAGCTGTGAAATGTCGATGCAGAAAAATCATTTATTTATTCAAGTTTTTATTCAACTAAAACTCAGCTAGAACAAAAAAGTTTCATTAAGTCGTGACTTCTAATTAATACAAGCCTAAAGCCATTCCAACAAACCCAAGTAACACGCTAACAATAGCATCACTTCTTAAGAATGAAGAAAACAGGCATTTTCAGATACTTTGTGCTGTTGTCCTTTATGTATTTGTTTATAACTTTTTTTTTCATTTATTAGTGTGAGTGGTGAGACGTGCGTTTGACTCTGTCGTGTGTATGAGGCCTGAAATGCTCCTCGTCGAAGAAGTAGGCTCTGTATCCACGTAGATAGTATATTAAGGAGGTGATCATTTATCTAAATTAATGGTGGTAAATGTTCTTAATGTCCTTGCTGAACGAGCAATATTTAAATTGATTGTATAAAATGTAATGTAAATTAATGTCGCTTTGTTAATTAAAAAGCAGAGTCATTAAACCATATTAGCCGAAGTTAAGCAAAGAACAATTACTGTTCCAAATATTACAAACTTTGCTCACTTAAATTTGCACAAGCCAGTGCATTCTTAGTGCCGGTCCCACGCTCGGATAAAGGGGGGGGGGAAATGCGCTCGGAAGGTCATGCAGCACCAAACCAAATATGCGGATCATTAAACAGAATTTCATACAAGAGCAGCCGAGGCCGGGGTTAACAATGACCGCCTCAGTTATCATTAGCCAACAGGATAGCGGTAGAAATTGGGCTACTGTTGGCCAAAGAAGGAGAAGGAGAAGGGGAAGACGGTAGAGGCAGTAGTGAAAGGAAAAGTGGAAGTTAGGGTGGGCACTTCAAATGTTGGTACTATTACTACGGGGAGAGACTTCGCTGATATGATGGAGTGGAGAAAGGTAGACGTGTAGTGTGTTCAGGTGACCAAGTAAAAAACAGAATAAAGCCAGGAATATTGTAGGACGGTTTAATCACCCTTCTATCGTGATGGATGTGTATGGAAGAGAAACGGTGTAGGTGTAATCCTGAAGGAAGAGTGCAGTAAGAGTGTAGTGGAGGTGAAGAGAGTTTGTGATGGGGCGATGAACATGAAGTTTAAGGCGTGATGATAAATATCATTGGTGCCTATGCGCCGCAAGTAGGTTGTGAGACGGAATGTTTCTGGAGTTCGATGGAGTGGCGGACAGTGTATCTAGGAATGAAAGATTGGTGAAGGGAACAGAAATGATGAGGAGGTGATGGGTTGGTATGGCCTCAAGGAGAGGGATGTGGAAGGGCAGATGGTGGTAGATTTTGAGAAAAAGGATGGAGATGGTGGTGGTGAACACGTATTTTAAGTAGAAGGAGGTGTATATGGTGAGATAATATTGGAGGATGGTACACAAAGGTAGACTATAAGCTCTGCAGGAGATTTAGCCGGAAAAAACGGCACATACCCTACTTAGGAACATGTGACCACAATCTTTAAGCAAGATCGAGGGTTAATTAAACAGGGGTGTCCGAATACTTTTGAGCCAGCCAGGAAATTTCATCCCTACAAAACTAACGGGCGGTCACGTGACCGGCTTCCCGTTTCAAACAAACGGCAACTTTGAAAGCGCGTCCGTCGCTGCTATGACAACACACACTGTGTGAACGATGGGAGGACTGACACCGCCAGCAAGAGCTTCAAAATCACGACCACGACCCCGAAAAGCTCTGAAATGTTCCGTGCAACTAAAAGTCCACGCTGTAAGTTCACAAACACGCACGAATTGTCGTTCGTTTTGCGACTCGGGTAAGTTTCCTGTCTGCTGAATGCAACCATGCTAGTTGGCTAACCTAGCGTTAGCAGTGTGGCTAGGTGTTCTCCAGAAACAGAGTTCACGTTTAATAGTGTTTGTTGCGGTCTTTTTTTTTTTCACGCACAAAACACTCAAATTCTCTGTCCGCGTGTGGATAAATAATTTGTAAAAGAGTTAGCTATTAGCTCATTTATTCCTCGACATTTTCTGATGGTATGTGTAGCTGCTTTTCGATACATAGACCATATAGATAAATACTTTACCATTGAATAGTACAGGTACACAGCAAAATGAAACACAGCTGAGCATCTTATATATATATATATTATATATATATATATATATATATATATATATATATATATATATATATATATAGAGATATATAGATATATAGAGTTATAGATATAGGTATATATATAGATATATATATATATATATATATAGTATATATATATATATATATATCGATTGTATATATAGTATATATATATATATATATATATATATATATATATATATATGTATATATATATATATATATATATATATATATATATATATATATATATATATATATATATATATATATAGTATATATATATATTGTGCAAACTGATCATCAACTCTTTCGGCGCCACAGCGGATGTTCCGCATATCCATGTTTTACGCTGCCCTTGGTGGTGCTGGGATTTGAACCTGCAACCTGGTCCAGAGTCCAATTCCTTAACCAACTGACTGACCTCCCAAGTGCAAATAGAAATATTAATATATACATATATGTCAAGGCTCTGGGTAGTGTCATAATGTGCAGTAGCTCAAGTACACTAACATTAGTGCTGGGCTTTGCATTGGTTGTTTTTTGTCTGAATTCTAGGGGAAAGACGAATGAATGAAATTCACTATAAATGTATTTTAAGCTGCTTTGACTGAAATTTCCTCAGCTCAAGTCTGTTTTGTAAATATCCTTATATGTACATCCGTGACCAAATCAATCTGTCAGCTATTATGGAACGAATAAACACAATATATATTTGAGCTTGTGCAGTTTGCAGCAGATGTGCCCTCTGACCATCCAATTAAAGGACATGAAAATGCTGAGCAGACTGAATGCCTGCTCTATAGGTGTCCTTGGAGTGACCAAACCGCAGTCTGATTTGTTAAAGCTTGTTTCACTACATGATGATGACAACTGAAATCTGATTGGGCAAAAAAATACAGACGTGGACAAAATTGTTGGTACCCTTTGGTCAATGAAAGAAAAAGTCACAATGGTCACAGAAATAACTTTAATCTGACAAAAGTAATAATAAATAAAAATTCTATAAATGTTAACCAATGAAAGTCAGACATTGTTTTTCAACCATGCTTCAACAGAATTATGTAAAAAAATAAACTCATGAAACAGGCATGGACAAAAATGATGGTACCCCTAACTTAATATTTTGTTGCGCAACCTTTTGAGGCAATCACTGCAATCAAACGCTTCCTGTAACTGTCAATGAGACATCTGCACCTCTCAGCAGGTATTTTGGCCCACTCCTCATGAGCAAACTGCTCCAGTTGTGTCCGGTTTGAAGGGTGCCTTTTCCAGACTGCATGTTTCAGCTCCTTCCAAAGATGCTCAATAGGATTGAGGTCAGGGCTCATAGACGGCCACTTTAGAATAGTCCAATTTTTTCCTCTTAGCCATTCTTGGGTGTTTTTAGCTGTGTGTTTTGGGTCATTGTCCTGTTGCAAGACCCATGACCTGCGACTGAGACCAAGCTTTCTGACACTGGCTAGTACATTTCTCTCTAGAATTCCTTGATAGTCTTGAGATTTCATTGTACCCTGCACAGATTCAAGACACCCTGTGCCAGACGCAGCAAAGCAGCCCCAGAACATAACAGAGCCTCCTCCATGTTTCACAGTAGGGACAGTGTTCTTTTCTTGATATGCTTCATTTTTTCGTCTGTGAACATACAGCTGATGTGCCTTGGCAAAAACTTCGATTTTTGTCTCATCTGTCCACAGGACATTCTCCCAGAAGCTTTGTGGCTTGTCAACATGTAGTTTGGCATATTCCAGTCTTGCTTTTTTTTTTATGATTCGTTTTCAACAATGGTGTCCTCCTTGGTCGTCTCCCATGTAGTCCACTTTGGCTCAAACAACGACGGATGGTGCGATCTGACACTGATGTTCCTTGAGCATGAAGTTCACCTTGAATCTCTTTAGAAGTCTTTCTAGGCTCTTTTGTTACCATTCGGATTATCCGTCTCTTAGATTTGTCATCAATTTTCCTCCTGCGGCCACGTCCAGGGAGGTTGGCTACAGTCCCATGGATCTTAAACTTCTGAATAATATGTGCAACTGTACTCACAGGAACATCTAGTTGCTTGGAGATGGTCTTATAGCCTTTACCTTTAACATGCTTGTCTATAATTTTCTTTCTGATCTCTTGAGACAGCTCTTTCCTTTGCTTCCTCTGGTCCATGTCGAGTGTGGTACACACCATATCACCAAACAACACAGGGATTACCTGGAGCCATATATATAGGCCCAATGGCTGATTACAAGGTTGTAGACACACCTGTGATGCTAATTAGTGGACACACCTTCAATTAACATGTCCCTTTGGTCACATTATTTTCTGTGTTTTCTAGGGGTACCATCATTTTTGTCCATGCCTGTTTCATGAGTTTATTTTTTTACATAATTCTGTTGAAGCATGGTTGAAAAACAATGTCTGACTTTCATTGGTTAACATTTATAGAATTTTTATTTATTATTACTTTTGTCAGATTAAAGTTATTTCTGTGACCATTGTGACTTTTTCTTTCATTGACCAAAGGGTACCAACAATTTTGTCCACGTCTGTATATTAAAATCTGCCATGACATCTGGTGCCACCCGATGATTGGTTTCCCTTTTGGGTCTGGTTTCTCTCTTGAGTCTCTCTCAAGGTTTCTTCGTCATGCCGTCTCTTAAAGAGTTTTTTTTCTTTTCCACGGCTGCTACTGGGTTGTTCATTTCAACAAATAAATACTTGGAACAAACTTATACATACTTTTATAACCGCTTTATCACTATAGAAACTATACAAATAGAATATATCATCTCTCTATATCTATCTCTAACTATCCCTCTCTCCCACCCCCCCCCTCTATCTATCTATCTATCCATCTATAGCTATATATATATATATATATATCTATATATATATATACACACACACACACACACACACACACACACACACACACACATATATATATATGTATATATATATATACATACATACATTCATTTAAAATGCATTTTTATGACACTAATTTTATTTTACTGACACTGCAATTTAGAATATTATCTAGACTACCCTAGTAATGTACAATTATTTGTATCTATAATTATCCTTAAATCATTCAGAATGTCTAATTATGTCTAATCAGCACTACCATCCCTGCTCTATATCACACATTCCTACGTCTGGTTAGTTAGTGCTGCCTGTATTGAATATTTTTGTTTTTCTTTACTTTAACAAGCACACTTCATCACAGGAATGAGTAAATTGGTAAATCTAATGTGGTAGAAGCAGGAAAAACCATTAGGACAGGGTGTATTCCAAGGAAGGCCATTATAAATGAGCTCATAACTTGAAATAAACACTGACCTCAGACCTGTTTCTTTCTCTTTAGATCACATGTCCAGGGGTCTTGTTACCATCCAGTGAGGACATTTACTTGAGCGTAAGGATGATGGGACAATACCACAAAACAAAATGTGTCCCATGTGTCTTTCCTCTTCTGCTGCATGAAAGTATGGTGTTTACTAAGGTGAGGTGGATAAAAAGATCCTGCAGGCTGCTGAGCCCTTACACAAGCTGAAGATAAATGTTTGCCATTTGGATGTGTGAGATATATTGTATGTTGGTTCATGTGACATATCGGTGTTTATTTTTGTTATCATATAGTATTTAGTATACTGCAATATCAGTATATATTGCATAAACAGCTTTCGGAATGTGACACGGTGTGATACTGTTTGAGAGGGGTCCCTTTTTACTGTTGCACTGGTGAGGGCACAGCTGTTTATCATCACCTGCTTTTTATCGATTAAATATAAGATGTGTGTTGATCAGTTGCATATGTTTGTTTAGGGGGAATCTTGTGAGTAGCCAAAAAAATAACTACATGAAAGACTGAATTATTTGCAAAAGTGAAGCCTTTTATTTAGTAGCTTCTTATTTAGGCACCTCTGCCATTCCCATACCTCATTTCTTATTTTTCTGGTGCTTCTTGATGATCGTTTTGATTGGCATCCCCTTCTAGACTGAGTTGCGCTCATGTTGAATTCCGTCCATTTGTAGATTATTTGTCTTGCAGGGGATGAGTTTAAATCTCTTGGAGATGGTCTTATATCCTTCCCCAGACTGATGGTCTATGCACCTTCTTCCTGATGTCCTCGGATATCTCCTATGCTCTTGGCATTGTTTGACTCCTTGGCACTGCAGCGGTTATTTGGTTTCCCCTCTCTTTTAATCAGTGTTGCAAAAACACTTTGCTAAGGATTTGAGTGGTCTGATTAATTAACTGATTAATTAAGCACCCAATTGTGTTTCACCTGAATCTGTTGTCCACTTGACTTTACCAATGCAGCTCAGGCTTTACTTACTTTTGCACATACGATAATTGAATCTTTCCTGTAGTTTTTTAGCTACCCATGCAGCACTTTTTATATAGTTTTTTTTTCATATTCAAAATGGAAGCAACTGAAACTAAATACGAAAAAAAATTGGTACGAGGTAGTAAGTGCATTGAAAATAAAGCTACTTATATAGTTTAACTGGAAGCTTTTGCGGGGGAGCGGGAGAAGTTAATATTTTTGCTGGACAGGAGCCTTCACGAAGGTTCAGTTAAATAAGTAACTGAATTCTTTGGAAATTCACCAAGTCACACTTGTTTTATATTTTCATTTTAGATTTACAGAATAATCTGTAGTTTACCTTGAAGAAATAGTGTTATTAGTGCACTCAATCTACTGCGGAATTTCATCAATCAATATGTGGTTAATTCCCAGGCCTGCATTTAAAAAATGCTGTTATGTACCGTGAAACCGGACTTTTGAAAAATACCATGATATAAATGCCTAGCACTAGTGACATAATATTAAGTTACTATTTATTTGTCACATAAAAAGGAAATCTGATATAACATGGAGACACGGACATTTAAAAGATATTAAACATAAGGTTTTTCAGTTGAGAGGCATGGTGGCTTAGTGGTTAGCACGTTCACCTCGTACCACCTGGGTCCGGGTTCGATTCCCGTCTCGGCCATGTATGTAGAGTTTGCATGTTCTCCCCGTGCCTCAGGGGGTTTTTCTCCGGGTTCTCCGGTTTCCTCCCCTGACCAAAAACATGCACGGTAGGTTGATTGGCACCTTGGAAAATTGTCCCTAATGTATGAATGTGTGTGTGCGTGTGTGTGTGTGTGTGTGTGTGTGTGTGTGTGTGTGTGTGTGTGTGTGTGTGTGTGTGTGTGTGTGTGTGTGTGTGTGTGTGTGTGTGTGTGTGTGTGTGATGTGTGTGTGTGTGCGCCCTTGCGATGGGTTGGAAATTCCATCCAGGGTGTATCCTGCCTTAATGCCCATAGACGCCTGAGATAGGCACAGACTCCCCGTGACACGAGGGAAGATCGGATAAAGCGGTAGAAGAAGATGAATAGTTTTTCAGTTGGCTCTTAAAAGCAAAACAAATTTTAAAAATGAGATTCTTTTATCAACCACCACATTCTAGAGACGAGAACTCATATTAATGAGAACAGGGACTCTTCAGGACTTTTTATTGACATACAAATGTGATGACGTTTATGTGGTGACATTAGAGGACTAAAAGATTAAAACTTCACTTCTCTCTTTAGGTAGGTCAATTCTAATGCCACCATTACCATCAAGTCATCATAAAGGCATTATGTGTAATACAAGAAGCCAATACCGAGAAGTAAAAGTAGTATAATACAGTGCGTTAAAGCAAATAAATATATGGTGATGTCTATGGATTTTAACTACATTATTATTTATTTTTTTAATCTCTTGTTTCTGTCTCTCTTTCTCTTTATCTCTATCTTTCTCTTCATCAGACCTTTTCAGAAGCATTTGACCCTGGTGATATCGCTGATCATCTGGAGAGTAAGTGCAATGTGGGGCCGTGTTCGGTCCCCATACTTCTTTCACTCGTACACACCAGATCAATAAACTAATAAACACTCGTACACGCTTTTGTTTTCTCTGTAGATGATATGACCTGTTTGGAGCTCATCCAGCTTGTTCCCCCAGGTAAGGATCATCTGTTGCCAGATTGACAGCTGCACATCTGAATTGTATCTTAATCCTGATTTTAGATTGACTTCTTAACTTGAAGCCTACAAGCCTTTGTTGGTGTGATGCAATGTACTTTCGTTCTGTTTTTTATTGTTATTTTTAATTCAGTAAAAAAAACAAAAAACAGTTTTTGTAAATTGCACTGTTGTGTAATAAGTCTAATACTGTACAGTTTAATACTGTAGTGTATTAAAAACACTGGCGATGATGCTTGTAACTGTGGTTTTGACATTATGGTGTCTTGCCTTGCAATAAAAAACAGTCTAAAAGATTTCAGGCTGTTTAAGTTGGATAAAATTCTACCTTTGTGGAGCTATGTTGACAGTACCTATATCCACTAAAAGAACAATACCTCAGCATAGAAAGTTAGCATGAAAGGGCTGTTTTTTGCTTCTCTAGCTTCAATGAAAAGCTCCCATGAAAGCACTTCTTTTACTAACGTGTGAACTGTATTTCTCTCGGCAGAGGGTGAAATTCTGGCCACATTTGAGGAGAACACCAGAGATTTCCTTTATCCAGGCCTAAGCCTGATTCCTCAACCCCCAGGTTCAGATAGAGAAGTTCTCATGAAGAAATCTGCCTTGTTCCCGGTGTGTATCTCATCCTCTCGCTGCGCTGTGATATCTTTGACGTATCGTTAAAAAAAAAAAAAAAAAAAAAAAAAAAAAAAAGCCATTGCCATTTTCCTGCTATTTGCTTCAGGACATAGATTGTTTGGGTAAATTGATCTGCCAAGAGTGTCATTATCTTCCTCTGCCGACTGTCTTTTCATGATTTTTAAAGTTTCTGATTTACTTTCCTTCTGTCTTTCATTCCTTCTTCCGTTTTTCATCTCATTCCCTCAGGGGATTTCACCCAAAGTGGAATTTTCAACCATGTCTGTTATTGAGGAGTGTGATATGAAAAGTAGCCAGCCAGCTGCCTCAGTGAGTTGTGCTTCCCTCTTTTTTTATTATTCCTCTTATAAAATGGATAATATTAATGGAATTGACGTTTAATTTATATGCCAAACCAAAATCACATTGTATATACTGTATATTGCTAATGTTAGACATTGTGTTGACAAGCCAATTTTATCCACCACGACAATTCTGACCATCATCAAATAGCAGACATATTTGAACATCGTATTCATACATTCATCTATTAATGGGTTGTAATTTAAATCATTGTGTTTAATTTTCAGAACAATAAAGTGTTCTCAGTGTTGTACTTGATTATAGCAAGCCTGTGGGTTACAGCGTAATAAAAATCAACGTGTTCTTCAGTATTGTTAGGTTTAGCTGTGAATGAACCTGAAATGTGTATAATAATTACATCACATTACATTGCAATATAAGATTTCTTGAAATTGGTTAAGTATTAAATGCTATAAAATAGCATTCGGCCTGCTCAGGAGAGCTTTTAAGACAAGAGGACTTGATGGCATTATGTTTCATCAACATCATTTTTCTAATGGTGAAGAAACTAGAGAACTAACGTCTGTAAAGATATACATGCGAGGTGTTATAATGCGCATGATCCGTTCTCTTCCACAGTTGATTTGTTTCTGTTAAGTTCCTTTGTGTGTGTCTGTTGTTAAAAAGCACTATATAAATACAAAGTTTAAACTGAAGGCTGAGTAGTGTGGTGTCACTGTGATGACCGAGTACACGCCAGCTATCTCACCCAGATTGCCAGCAAGCATGACTAGCTTTTGTTCTCTTGGACCCTCAGCAAAGAATTGCACTGGAATCATCGGGATTTAAACTCATGATCTCCGAAATCCCAGAGGTTAATAATTTTGTTGAGATGGCCAGGTTTGCCCCACAGGGTTACGTTTACTGACTCTAGTTATAGAGACTTTTTTTTTCCAACCCGAAGCAAATTCTATTTGTTACATCAAAGCAAAATGCATTTTGCAATGTGTTTATTGTTTTACCAAGACTGGAATGAAGGTAAATAACAGGTAACCATGAACGGATCATATTCTGGTGATATTTGAAGGTCATTATTGTAAACCCGTTGATTTAGAATTGCAACTCTAAACGAGAGAAAAGAGAAAAGTGGCTTTTAAGGGACATTTTTCAGAATTATATGGTGACACACATAGAATAGCCCTGCCAATCAACTAATTATCTTCCCCTATATATATTTCATCTCTTTGGCTTTTGACATCTCAATGGTTTTAAAAGCACTTTAAAGGGCAAGCTTTTCCTGCGAAGATAATTACAGAGCACGGCAGTGATGAGTCTGATGTATGTTCCCCTTAAACTTTGTATTTTATTTGTTATGCTTAAAAAAAAACATGTGGTCTGTTATTCTTTTAATGCCAACGTCCACAGAAGAATAGAATTTCTATTTTAATTTCTCAAATGGAAAAAAAATGGTATATATCTTTCAGATTACAGTTTTGTATATGGTACTAACAGTATTCCTCATTGTAGTGCTTTGTAATATGTGTCTCCCTCAGCAGTGCTTTTAAGAGATACCATCAGAATGTCATGAATACTGGAGGCTACAGAAAAGAATTTCAGTGCACATATGCATAATGGATATGAATGGATTGGCAGGCAGGAATTTCGTACTGCTATAAGTAGGGCCTGATTTTTTATTTATTTATTTATTTTTTCCCTACAAAATTTTAAGGAGCTTTATAAGTCTTTTTCCCTAGCTGATACACTCGACTGTGATTATAACAGGCACCTACTCTCAGCTGGTCCATTTCTTTCGTTGTCATGTCACTGGGTCTATTTATGTGCAACTGTTCCTTTTGTGGACGCTTCTGGTTTGGAGTTGGAATGGCATGCGCTTAAATAGGGTTTTTTTTTTCCCACCGATTTGCATGCAGTTCATTTGAACAGGGCTTGTTTCTGCTTTAATAAGCTACTCTTGGCGCTGGCTTTGTTGTTTCAAGGACATCCGGCTTTATCTTCTGTTACCAATACCAGCGAAGCCACTAATCACATCAGACAAGCACGACTCGCGCTTTAAAACAAGCTCTTTGTGCCTCCACCAGCAGAAGAGAAATGAAACAAGAAAGAAGGAACGGAGAATGCAGCTCCTATTCCTATGTGGAGGGAGAAAAAGGCGGCTTTAATTCCATTAGATCTGTTCTCTTCAAATAGCAATCTCTGTCAGGATTTATTTTTTTCTCTGCTTTTTAAAAATGACTTAATATGCCAGGATGTTCCAATTAGCATTTAAATGATCTTTGTTTCTTTCTCTCTCTTTTTTTTTTACGGCCATGTAATGCTATTATCATATTAGTCTGAAACCGACCATCAAATGCAATTAACATTTTTAAAAACGTATTTATCTAAGCAGCGCCCACAGGAACCCCGTTATTGGAGCTCAGAATTATGTTAGCTGAGATTAAAGTTATTGAAGTCATTTTCCTGCGAAGGTGAGGTCGGAACCAAGAGAAGGTTTACATTCGGCCGCATTCGTTTGGGTTGAGCCAGATGCCGCGTTTCAGTTCATCAATGCGTAATTGAAACGTCAGGCAGCTCTCTCAAGAAATATTGCGAAACAAGGAAATGTATTCCTTGTTGGCTTTTTTTTTTAATGACATATTTCAATGTTCAATTTACACATACAGTGTAATGGAGTGTTTCATCTATATGTAAGCAATGAAAGACAGTGGGATTTTCTATTCAAATCGAAAATAATCAATGACAGGACGGTGTGATGCCATTACCACGTTGAAATGGATTATTTTCCTATAACAGCATAATCACAAAAAGCTTTATTCTTCTCATTCCAGAGTTGTTTGCCAAAGATAAGTTTTAATTATATCGCAATTAGAACCTGCGTAATGTGACGAGAGCTGTAAATTTGTTTGTTTACATTATAACACATATGATGTAATAGCGCTATTGTTCCATTACGAGGCTCTTTCTTTAAGATGAAACATTGCCGCTGGTCAAGACCCAGAGAGACTGTTTTAAGGAGCCGATTTTACCTTCACTGTACCATTTCAATAATTATGCAGTTTTTGTTGTTAAATAGCAACACGTTTAGTGGAAAGCCATAAACCACTAGTCACCATCCAAGAGTGGTTTATCAACAATATATTAGAATCTTTGCATTAAAATAAACCTTTTAATTAGTTTTACAGCTAAGAATACAGTCTGAACTGCAGTTATAGGAAATACCTTACAGTTGTTGCACAATGAATATTTTTTTTTGTTTTCTTTTTAGTCACTTAGAGCTTCCACCTTTAAAGCCGGTCATGTAAGCCCAAAAAAGTCAATGTTAAGTGCAGACGAACAATTTGGATACCAGAAGCCTACAGTTGCATCGCAGAACCGCTGCCTTTCACCATACACTCACCGAAGGATGTGCCAACTCTCTGACGATGCCACACAGCGCCTCCGCCACCTCCAACTCGGGCCCTACACCTTTAAGAAAGACACAGACCCTCAGCCGCCTTTTGTGGTGAGAAATAAGGGTTGATATTCCACATCACATTAGGTTTTGGAAAATTAATCTCATCATGTTCATTTTTAATCCCCCCCCCCCCCCAACCTTTATCAACAGTTGATGCACTTTTGTTCTTATACATGTATTCAACACTAGGTTTTTATTATTATTATTATTATTATTATTATTATTTGCTTCTTGTAACCTTAATTATGTGTTGGACACAAATGATTTTTTAGAATGTAACTTATGATTAATCTGTCAAAGGTTTACAGAGAAGTGCTGCTGAGTAATTTAAATTGCGGTCTCGGCCATGTCTTCGGCTCAGTCCACCGGCTCCTTTTATGACTAAAAAGCAGGAAAGGCTCCCCTCCTGTTTCCTTTCTGAACGTTCTCACCACACAAACAAGTCCTGAGGTGTAAATATCAAAGCTGTCATGCTCTGAAAGGCGAGATTCAAATCTAAGACATGTCATATCAACATGGCATTTTCCATTCTTAAACCTTTGAAAATAAAGTGCCTCGCCTTTTTCTGAGCAAGTCCTGGGGCAACAATTAACCCAAGTAACTTAAGAGCCATACCACAATTATTAAAGCAAAGAATATTTAACAATTGTGTGCGTTTCTGAAGTCTGAACACTTTTTATATAAAAGTCGGAATTGTCGTATGGCTGTTGAATTGCAGCATCACTGCCAGGTTATATGGCATATGGACGAAATGAACTCGCTCTGTTGCTGTGAGGTTTTTCCTCCTTGCATTAACCTTTCCAAAAGAAAGTCAATCATTCTTAAATGAAAAGTAAATTCCGCTGAATATGTAATTCCACGGTCGTTTTTTAATGCTCTGGTGTTAATAGTTTGCCGATTGCCTTTCTCGTTAAGCAGTGAATGGCTCGCTGAATGCATTCTGTATTTGCAGGTTCCTTGTAGTCCCAACTCGTCTCTGATTGAATCTCCATCATCTTCAGCTCTGCAGTCTTCACCTAAAAAAGTCTCCTTCCAGCAGACATATGTGAGTTTCACACACAGCCTTGAACATGACATAATGGTTTAATGTATTAATGGCATTAAATGAAGAGTAAAGGCATTTTTTCCCTCTCTAGGCCCTAAAGTATTAGCATTGTCATTTTTGTTCATAAAAGGTTGGCATTTCTTTTCTTTTTGATGCTTCTTATGGAAGCTTTTATGAGTTTTATGAGTAAGTAAAAAATAACCAATTAAGAATTTATTGTACAGTTAAATGTAATTGTGTTGAAACTTTAATGAGGTTATAGGTTACACGTATTCGTAGCAAAATTGTTCAGGTCATTACACAATACAGTGAGGAACATAGTTCCCTCAGGAACGTATTAAGTGGCAGACCCCGAGTTTGTTTTGTCTAGTCCTTGTACTTTTAGCGCCTATTTATATTATTGTTATTATTATTAAACTTGAAAACATCCACAACAATGCCAGAGGCATAAAAGGAAACTAGAGTTAGCGCGTTGTCACTGTGGCTACTCAATCGTTATGGGAAATTGTTTTGCTAGCCGCTAGCCACTAAAATGTTGGTCACTTCCTGGTTAGTGGCTATTAGATTGCACTTGTGCCCATAGTTTAATGTCCATCTTCAAGAATGTTTATTAAAAGGAGAATCCATTATGCTTGAATGAAGAAGGTGTTATGCGGAAATTACTAGAACAGTTCAAATGGAAATTAAATATCAGATGTAGAGCACACACTTAAATACATATGTACTCTGCTGTATTACTCAAATGGGGTCTAACAGATGTAAACTATTCATTTATTATTATTATTATTATTATTATTATTATTGTTCATTTATATAAGCAATTTGTTTCCAAAATCAATAAATATATAAATAAAAGAATTGTAATGAATTTGTTTGATTTGTTCAAATTTATTTGTTATAAAATATTATTTAACCAAGCAGGCATTTAAAATTGTTTTGCAAATGTTCAGATATTGATCACAAATGTCAATAATAAAAGTATGATTTGCAATTTTATGTTTTGCATTTCTTCTCTCTAACCGTACCGAAAATGTATGCAAACCGTGCCTTAAAACCAAAAACTTTTGGTGAACTTTCTGCAACCCTAATAGGTTCTCTAACTTATTTCATTGCAATTATTCTTTTTTTATTTATTATTAAGTCTTGATGCTTTCAGGTATCTCCTGAAGTCAAGTCTATACCGTTGCTTAGCAGTCTCGCTCACAGACGAAACGCAGCTTATCAGTCCACCCCTGTGCCCAGCAGCCGAAGGGACCAGAGTCCATTGCTTAGCCGCTCCACGCTCAGAGAAAGGTGAGAAGAATTTCACATTCGCACACGACAGGTTTTTCAAAACTATGTTTCCCATTTCATACCGCACTGCTATGATCCAGGTCTGTGCACTAAACTGTAAAAGCTCGTTCGATCTGATTTAGAAATTGAACAGAAAAGTTGATTATTATCTTGCTTTTTAGTTTCTGTTATTTCAAAATGTATATGGCCAAAAGTATTTAAGTACCTGCCTTGGGACACTTTTGGTTGGAACATGTTTTAGGTGCTGTGGCTATACATTTTCCAAGCACTTGATCTATATCATTCATTCATTCATTCATTCATCTTCTACCGCTATATCCCATCTTCCGTCGGGTCACGGGGAGTCTGTGCCTATCTCAGGCGTCTATGGGCATTAAGGCAGGATACACCCTGGATGGAATGCCAACCCATCACAGGACACACACACACACATTCATACACCAGGGACAATTTTCCAAGGTGCCAATCAAGGGTGCATGTTTTTGGACCGGGGGGAAACCCGAGAACCCGGGGGAAAAAAACCCTGAGGTACGGGGAGAACTTGCAAACTCCACACACACATGGCCGAGACGGGAATCAAACCCGGACCCTAGCGGTGTGAGGCGAACACGCTAACCACTAATCCCCCCCCCCCCCCCCCTTGATCCATATGAACTCATTGACCTTTAATAAAGCTTCATCTTTTGGGAATGTTCAGTCTAGAACAGGCTGCCTTCACCTTGCTGTTGCGTGTGTGGCTTAATGAACCCAAATTTCCTAAATGTATCGGAGCAACAGCCCACAAGAGTAGAAGTTATTGCAAAAGCAAATAAGGACTAAAATGTGGAATGGGATTTTCAAGAAGCACACATGAATCTTATAGTCATGTGTCCACAAACTTTTGAATGAACTTGTATATATGTGCTTTCTTTCCAACCTTCTTGCTAAAGACAGATTGGATATACTGAACAGTCGCCTCTACAGTGTCTCCCATCTGAAATACAAATCATGTTCTATTGACAAAACGTGGAGTTAAAAAAACACGATCTATATTGTAATCTTGGCCCATATGCGAGATGAATCTCCTCCTCCGCCTTCAAAGGATGAAATCTGCTGTCTGCTTGTGTTTGCTCATTACTTAAAAGTAAAAGACAAATATTCCTGAGAAAACAAGGGTAAAGGATATTGATTGTATTTCAGCGAGATCTAATGCTTCTGACCCGACGCACAGTTTAATAAATTCTGAGAGACCCTTGTCATTGATCTGAACAACAGCCTGCTAAACCGACAAATGTTTGTTTGCTCGCCTGTCTCAACCGCTATGTTTTTTTTGTTGTTGTTGTTTTGTTTTAATTCTGCAGAGACAGGAGCAAACATTTTAAATCAATAGACAATTTTAAAGCGGGGAGTAAATTGTAGAGTAAATACTAGGAAATGTATGATACTTTTGTGTAAATTGAAAGCATGACCAGAGTCGGAAGGCTGCAGATTAAGGGTAGCCCGGCAGATTCAGGCAATAAGAGAGAGAGCACGTCTTTTGGACGTTTTTGATGGGAAATGAAATGATGCTTTGTGAAGTTCAGCGTGTCCTCACTGCAGCAGTTGGCTTCTTGTGTGCTAATCATTTGGCCGAGGTAACCGTCTGAAGCACACCCCATATTAGGTTCATTAACCACAACCTCTCATCTGTACCACCTCTCCTATAAGACTTTATTTATTTATTTACTTATTTATTTATTTATTTATTGCTTTCCATTTGTCTTGTATTTAGGTTGGTTTTTTTTTGTCTTTTTAAATATTTATATTGACTCTCTCACATTAATTCTTATTTGTTTCGGTGTCTGCTATCTTTGAATCTGTCGGTCTATCTGTATTTTTGTTTACTTTTTAAAAGACATTTTTATCTTTTTCACACACTCTTGCTTTTTCTTTTGTATTGACTTTTTTATTCTTTCAATTCATGGATATTTTTTGTTCTTTTAATATTCTATATTTCTTCAATTATCAACTCAGAATCAGGTTTATTTGCCAAGTGTGTTTACACACACACAAGGAATTTGATTTCAGCTGTTTGTGACATTCAAAAAGTACAGAAATGTATTACACTATACATTTAACATACAGACAGGACTATACACCACAATACAGACTATACAAGACAACACAGGCTACACAAGACAGCATGGCCCTACGGATTTGTACCCGACAACAATATGGAGTATAGAAAACTATATAGACTATCTATTCATTTGATGTCTTTCTTTTTGTTTTTTTTTTTCTTTCCTTCTTGCTTTTCGTTCCTTTCGTTCTTTTAAAGGAACTGTTAAATGTCCTGTCTTTGGCCTACCTCTCCGAATGCCGAAATCAGGTCTTTTTTTTTTCCGCTTAGAAAGGGTTCACAGTACAAACCTTTTTTGAGAGCTCATAACCCTAATAATTATCCAGCGACCAATTAAAATGGAGCCCCTGCTTTAAAAGCACTTTTATGAAGCATGACATTTTTTAGATGCTTGTTAATAGCTACAAATTAATCCCTTTTTTCTTTTTATTCATTTATACTTTGATACAGTCTCAGATGAGAGATATTACGTGGTTTATAATATTACCTCTCACCCACTTGTGAGGTTTTTAAAGATATTAAAGTTTTTAATCTTTCTCACTCAACTGTTGTAATTAGTTTGTGTGTGTGTGTGTGTGTGTGTGTGTGTGTGTGTGTGTGTGTGTGTGTGTGTGTGTGTGTGTGTGTTTGTGCGTATCTGCTTACTTCATTGGTCCTTACTGGGTTAGGCTTAGTGCTGCAGATGTGCTGTGTTTATATTATATTATATTATTTATTTATTTTTAATATACAGTTTTGCCCGACTTTAAGGGACACAGCACAGACAAGTGTTGTAACACGGTACTGCAATGTAGCCACAACGGAGTCTGGATATTGTGGGAATATGACATGCACTGATATCTTTAGATTGTCCTTTTATTCATTGCCATATTTCCCTTTAAAATCTGATTTTTATTTTTTTTAAATGTCATTCTTGTAGTTTAATTTTGGAAGAATATCGTGCTAAATCACTAAATGACCCATTTTGATGTACTTGGGTTGAGAACTAAAATTTCACTATGAATTTCGCTTTTTTTTTTTTTTTTTTTTTGCAGGTTTCAGAGCCCATCAAGTCCCTCTCAAGAGATCCACAAACGAGTTCAGAAGATTTTACACACTCTTGCCATTCCCCGAAGGCTCTCCTTTGTAAGACATTTTCTTAAAAAATAAATAAACGAATGTTGTAATTGTTGGATACAGACACTGATGTATCCATGCATTTATATTCAGAATTTTCTGTATGGCGTAAGAAGTGTTGTTAAAATACTTCCCACATATCAGTCACTGCAACCCACTGGTGGTAAAATCAAAGCCAAGACGTGCTAATTATTCCGAAACCCATCCAATCCTTTTTATTTTAAGAAACATAATGTGACACGTGTGTGTGTGTGTGTGTGTGTGTGTGTGTGTGTGTGTGTTTCAATGGGAAAAGACTTTGCAGCTGGCATATTGTCTTTGATCGGCTCATCTTTTCAGATAATAAAAGTTGGAGTGCCACTGAATTTCAAGCTGAGAAAGAAACTACTGTGTACGTAATCCACTCGAAAGTAAAAAGAGGACTTGAGGAGGAGGATTTTTTTTATCATGTATGCATGGTATGATTGTGAAATGTGAAACAATTTCTTCTATTTAAAATTTAACTTACCCTAATTACCTCGCTTTTGCGCATTGTGATCCTGTTTACCACGGAAAGCAGAAAAATGACACAAACACTGGGGAAAGGAATTTGTATTATATTCCGTGTGTGTGTGTGTGTGTGTGTGTGTGTGTGTGTGTGTGTGTGTGTGTGTGTGTGTGTGTGTGTGTGTGTGCGTGCTTGCAGGAGCAGAGTGAAGAAGGAGAATCTGGTCGGAATGAACCCGGTCCCTCCAACCATGACTCACAGCGTTCCAGCCAGCCACAGGCAGACAGGTGCACACATCTATTACTCAAAACCAGCATTTATATTCAGTAAATTCAACACAAATAGTTTGTCTTTCTCTGTGAGAAACCAAAAACTGTTTAAATGCAGTTTGTATGTATATGTATATACTCATATATTTATATTTATTTATATATATATATATATAGTGTACTGCATCAGAATATACACAGGTCATCCATTACATTAAAACCATCTGCTTTATATACATATATATATATATATATATATATATATATATATATATATATAATATATATATATATATATACTATATATATATATATATATATATATATATATATAATTTATTTATTTATTTATTTTGATCCCACTGCTCCTTTAGAACAGCTCTGACTCAACAAGAGCGCTGAAGGTGTGCTGTAGTATTTGGCATCACCATGTTAGCAGCAGATCCTTTAAGACCTGTAAGATGTGAGGTGGAACCTCTATGGATTGAACATGTTTGTCCGGTAGAGCCCTCAGATGCTGGGTCGGATTGAGGTCCTGGGGCCGATTCAGCACTTTGAACTCTTTTGTATGCGCCTCAAACCGTTACTGAACAATATTTGCAGTGAGCCAGGAAACTTTATCCTACTGAAAAAGAGTCTGATGCCATTAGGGAAAAATGTTGCCATGAAGGGGGGGGGTGTTCAGATATGTGATTACATGTCAAAATAAAAGCCATTACCCAGGATTCCCAGTAGGACGTTTCCCAGAAAATCACACTGCCTCCATAGGCTTATCTTTTTCCCGTGACATCTCGCACTCAGCCATCCACAAGATGTAAAAATAAAACATGAATTACCCGAGCAGACCACCTGCTGTTTCCCTGTTTAATTCCGATGCTTCGAATCGCTCAGCGCTGGTCACGGGTCAGCACAGGGAACTCTGATTGGTCTATATCTATGCGACTCCATACACAGGCTGTGATGCACTTTGTGTTTCTGATATCTTTCTGTCAGGTTTTCAGCACGTTATCCTACACTTCTGTGTGCTGATTATTCTGTGCCAGGTTCACTGGTCACCTCTTCCTGGACCATTTAGAGCAAATCCCAAGTAATGAATATAGACAACGCCCTGCAAGACCTAGCATTTTCATTATGCTTTGACCCAAAGTTGCTCAGATTTGTCGCATTTTTTGTCCAGCTTCCATACAGTCACTTTTGTACTGTTAGAGTCCACACTTTCATAGGTGCTATTGTATTGAGACAATGATGTTTATTTACCTTGCCACGCCAAGTAACTTTAACACTGTGGCTGATCTGTTTATTCCCAGATCTAAAATGGAAGCTTTCTTGTGCTTTCTTTTCTCCAAACCACATTAATGATAATTTTTCCATTAAATACTTACATAAAATTCATTCATTAGTTGAATTTCAACTTTGTAAGGAGAAGCATTGATATTGTAAGGTCTTAGCATTTGCAGTGAAAAAGTGGTATTATCTCTAATATTATGTCACGCCTAAAGTAGATCAAAAACAAACAAATGTACACCTACCAGACAAAACATTATGACCATCTACCTAATATTGTGTTGTTCCCCTTTTGCTGCTCAAAACAGTCCTGATCCATTATAAGGATTAACTTATAGAAGTTTGAGCTACAGGAGCTCGTCTGTTGGATCGGATGACATGGACCAGCCTTCACTTCATATCACTTCACTTCACATCATTACCATTGTTCCGTCCTTGGACCACTTTCTTGGACCCCCCCCCCCCACACACACACACACACGCACACGCACACGCACCCCCACAAGATAAGTAATTATGGAGATGCACTGATAATTGCATTTATCCATCACAGTTTGGCTTTTTTTGTTATCCTCACTCTTACCCATTTTGAATGCTTCTAACACACCAACTTTGAGGACACGTTTGCTTTCTACCTAATAGTATTCCAGCCCCTCACAGGATGACTAATAGATGCCCTGATAAAGAGATAGTGTTATTCGCTCACTGTTCATAATGTTCTGCCTGATCAGTGTATATCGAAATGATACGATCATAGTTATTTCAGATTAATCCGGATGTTAACACTCGTAGACATTTATAGAATATTTTGCTGTATTTTACAGTCTGTCTAGAAAATATTTAGATCCTGCTTGTCTTGCTTGGAGCAGGTCGTGAGTCACCAAGTGAAGACATGGTTACTCATAGCGTAGAAGCATCAGGGCTGGTGTTGTTCTCAGGAATAGTTCATCATAATGACTTTCCTTGTCTAAACCAGTGTCCTGATTAATGTCTGAGAAGAGCAAGAGAGCAAACAGCAATGTATTTACGAAAGAGCCGAATGCGAATCCTTTGTGGAATAGTTTGTATTTCAGGATCTCGAACGGCCTGAAGGATCTCCCGCATCACTTATATGTTCACGGTTCAGACGGCCACAGTCACATGAATTATTAGAAATCCCATTGATGAAGCCGAGAAAAGAAAGTTGAAGGGTGTGAATACTTTATAAGCACCGTGAACTTTCGGTGACGCTCGACACTCTTATACCTCTTATATGATATTCACACTTGGGGGTGAGATATTTATCACCAGTAATTAATCACAGGCACATGCTAAAACTTCTACAGTGGCGTTGTCGCTGCATAATTTTGTCAAAGCATGAGTTTTCTAAAGTGAGAAGCCAGACAGGGAGGTACAAAACAGAGTTATATTTAATCTTGTGCCCTGAAACTAAATGCTACAGGCTTATAAGGACTGAGAGAAGTCGTCACTGATGGCAAGTTTTCTAGCGAAAGACTTTAATGCGTTGAAATAATTACATATATTAGAAGGAATGAGAATTATAGTACACATTTATAGCAAACAAATAATTGAAATAATAGTGTGCGCTGTACACTAATGTTGTTAAATAATAATATATTCCTGGTAATGTATAATTATAATGCTTTAAAGGAAACATCTGTGTAGAACAGTGTGTACCCGACTCAAAGCTCAAGTCTCCACATGCACACTTTAAAATCTATGGAACATGTGCCCAGGAGATGGATTTTATAATACCAGCAAATGAGGAGACAGTAGCTGAGTGGTTTAAAGTGCTGGGCTACTCATCAGAAGGTAAGGGGTTTGAGCCCCTGCTATTGCCTTGGGTCCTTGTGCAAGGCCCTTAACCCTTTGTGATCCCAGGGTCATGACTGACCCGATGATGACCCCAGCTTCAAAACAAGCTGGGATATGTAAAAAAGATTTCCATCGGATTGATTTCCATCAATAAAGTAAATATAAAATAAACTGCCAATGTGGACTGCGATGTTGAAAATACACATTTTTATGTTCAGGCGTCTACAAACTTTTGACCCTAGCGTGTAAATGATAAGTGTGGGTACAATAAATATAAATTAAAAAATAACACACACACTTGGTGCAATTACTGTAAATGATTCTTTTGGAGCATATCAGGCGATCATAAATCATCTATCGGCTAATACAATCACTAACCACTGAGTCTAAGGTTATCACATCACTGCAGTGAAACACAATTACTCTTTTAAATGCAGAGTGTAACTCGTGTGCTTCCATGTTGCAGGGTTATTCCTGGAGAGCCATCTGTTCATTTAGATAACGGAACATTCTGGACCAACAGAGCTGCCAAATACACCGGGAAGTCCCACAGAGCAGTATTTGAGGACAGCCTTGGCAAAATCTACAAGAACCTGTACAGAAAAGCATCAAGTCCCACACACAATGACTCACAAAGCACCTGGACATAGTCACCTCTCCAAGACGGCTCATTTTCCTTCATGTGAGTTATTACATAAGCCAAAGTCTATGTGCTCATTTAATGAAGCCATGATAAATAATAAGGTGCTAAATAAATGTGCCAAATAGGGTAGAGATGTGATTATGGCAAGATCATTAGCAGCAGCATTGTTTTGATGAAAAATAAAATGACAATGATGACAATACAATAACACCTTTTATACTCTTGTGAATTTATACTCTTTGCCATATTTCCAATTTGCACCCAGAAGTACTTTCTAAGCTAATGTTACATTTAAACTTGTACTTCAATACCTTGTTTTTTTTTTTTTTTTACCATCACTATATTTGAGAAAATGATGCACTTGGGCAATTTCTTTGTAAAGAATAATTGAACACAACTGAAAAGGTGACAGAAGTGATGTAGACGAATAAAAGTACAGCAGCATTTAAAATAACTTTAAGTACATCAGATTACCACGGTTTTTAAGCTTAAAAGCCCATTCAGAAAATGAACGCTTCCATCCACAGACCAGAGAATGTTCGTTCAGCTACAGAAAAAGCTTAAAAACCTCACTCGTTTCAAGTCTTACTTTAGAAACGGTCAATAACCTCCGATCTGAAGGTCTAAGGGAGCTCACCGGATTGTACTTGGACAAAAGGTCTGGTATTGAAGTAGATGATCATCTAAGGGTTTTACAACAAAAAAGAATCTGAAAATCAACAAAATCAGGGGTAATTTGATCATGCTTGTGTAAACACACCAAATCAATTATTCTGTATCATTGTGAATTGTGCATAGTGAATTGCAATAATTATGTCCGGTAGAAAAAGGCATAAATTACATTTTCAAAATGTTCACGTTTAACTAACATGAAATATTGCTTCCAACATTAACATCTAAAGAGACACAAACTGTAACAACAGTTTCCACATCGATCCCGCAAGAACATCTCTCCTGAAGAGATGCACAAGCATGAAAGCGATCTTCCCTCGGGTCACGGGGAGCCTGTGTCTATCTCTGGGCGTCTATGGGCATTAAGGCAGGATACACCCTGGATGGAATGCCAACCCATCGCAGAGCACAAACACACTCACATTCATACACTAGGGACAATTTTTCCAAGGTGCTAATCAACCTACAGTGCATGTTTTTGGACCAGGAGGAAACCGGATAACCCGGAGAAAAAACCCCTGAGACACGGGGAGAACATGCAAACTCCACACACACACACATGGCCGAGACGGGAATCGAACCTGTACCGTGGAGGTGTGAGACGAACGTGCTAACCACTAAACCACCGTGCACCTAGCAAAGTGTAATGAACAAAAAAAAACTACTTGTGTATTTTCAAAAGCAAGTTCTTTCCTACATTTACTCTAGTAGAATTACACTACTGCAGATTATCTCTCGCTGTGTAAAACTATAACGCCAGTGCGATCGGATGCAAGAGTTGAACCAGAAACCTGTTCGTATTATGATAATCTTGCTTTACGGACATGATGTGAGTGCATGCTACGACACAAACATGAATTCGGCTGGTTTGCATGATTTATTGATGATCAGTTTGAGGTTTTAAATGAGAAGTGTCGTCGTCGCGTCCTCCGACCCGGTGGCACAAGTCAAGCTTCTTCAATCAGGAAAACAAAAAGACAAAGCTACTGGATTTCATTTTGCAGCTTTTGTTTATAATGTTATACATTTTATGAGTAACATTTAAATACAGCTTTGAAAAAGTTAAAATAGTTCATTTTAAAGTGTCTTGCCGATAAAAACCTACTCTCACATGAGCTTTAACAATCTTACACGTATTTCTCCTAATCATCAAAAGATAAAATCCACAGAATCTTACATCATTTCTTTTTAGAAAATTTATGCCTCTTTTTATTCATCCTTCCAGCTGCTGCTGCTTTTTCTGCCATGATCTCTTTATACTTCCTCTTGTTAAAACTGAAAAAGGTGAACAAAACAAAACATTGGGCTTACAGCATGAGAAAAAGAAAGTACAAACAGGCTGTAAAATCAGATGGATGAAGAGAGAACAGACAGGAAAAACAATTCTACATCTGAACCGCCGTACCTTCTGAACTCTGCGTCACAAAGCAATTCCTCCACCATCGTCCTCTTCCTCTGTTTCTTAGGAACTCGGGAATGGTAGAAGTCTGCGGGGTTATCAACCACTGTTGCAACCTGTAGTGGATAGACGAGGGTACACACCAGACTGATAAAGCTACTAGGCTGTACACTTTTACCCCCCCCCCCCCCCCCCCCCCCAAAAAAAAAACACCATTACAAATTCCCCTCACATTCATTAGTTTTGGAAATTAATACGTCTAATAGCGCAATGAATCCAAAATGCCTGCTGAATGCTCACTTGAAAGTATTTAGGAAATCCATCTCTGTCGTTCTTCTTGTAAAAGCGCTTGGGGTCCATGGCGGAACGCATCTTTAAAGCCTTCAGATCGTTCTTCAGTTCTTCTGTTAATTCAGGAGCTCTCATGTTGAACCAGCCATCTCCTGAGGTCTTGGCTCTCTCCTCCTGTACCATGGGTTTAAAAAAAAATTAAATTTCAGTCCACATTCCAGGAATCGTTCCAAAAATGCTCTGTATCTGTTTACATAAAAAAGTAGCACTGTGTTAAATATGACGCTTATTTACCTTGCGCTTTAATTTAGCAGCATGTTTGGATTCCCTGTATGGTGGAACCGCGTCTTTCTGTTCAAAGTCTGCAACGAGCACGCTCTTCTTCAGCAACTGAAACAGAAAATAGAGGGATGGGATTTCAAAGAGCCAGACACATCAAATGCAAAGGAAGCATTAGTGACACCATCATGTTTCATGTGCATTATATTTGTTTTATACTTCCCTGTGCAATAGTGCCATATTTCTTTTCCTATTATTAGACAAATTCGCAATATCCATTTACTCACCTTAATTTTTCTTTCCATTTTACATTACAAATGTGCAAAACAAATCCCTTGCAAGTGCAAACCTACTTGGCAATAAAGCTCTTTCTGATTATGCCTTAGAAAGCATGCAGATCATCGTTTTGAGCACTAGATGTCACTAGCGTGCAACCATGTTGAAAAGCAGGAGCTTCAAAAAGCCACCCTTTTTTCTTAGAAAATATAATAGCCTTTATTTGTCACTTATGACATTCCAATCTAATGCACTAAAGGGTTCTGTGTTTTAAAGATTAATTGAGAACCATATATCAGGACATCTTAAAGTTAGTAAATGTTCCATGTAGGACCTCTGTAGAAATCTCAAAGCATAAATCACTGAAAGAAACCTTCCAAACCTTTTCTAGGTCAGGAGCAGTAGTGAACAAAGAACACAAATCATGCACTTGAAATTTCTCCAATACACGTGCTCCGTTTAAACTTTTAATTGGGCAAAAGTACTGCTTCCAAACTACTATGGTTTATAAAAATGGGTATAATGTTCCAATTATGATTTGTCACAAGACTTAATAAACTTAATTTTTTAAAAGACTAACTCTTACCACACCAATCTATTCATGTCAAATACTGATATTAATATTAATATTAATAATATAGCCTAAAACCAGCGTAGAGTCAGGAGTTTTCCCCTCAAAATAATAATAAAAAAAGTGACTGGTGTCAAAAAAAGTAGTAAAAAGTGTGACTTTCAAAAATAGTCAATTTAAAGTCTCTCCAAATCAAAATACATTTGGTAGGTGCCCTTATCCAGAGCAACGTACAACTGAGCAATGGAGGGTTAAGGGCCTTGCTCAAGGGCCCACTAGCGGTAGTTTGAAAGTGTTGGGATTTGAACCTGCAATCTCTTCTGGTCCAGATGGCCAATGCCTTAAGCACTGAGCTACCACCTCCCTATACTGAAATTCCTCAGTAAAGCATTGTTTAATACAGAAACACAGTACGGTTACTTCATTACTGTCTACCGCTGTTCAGGGGTGGCACTAGATTACCGATTCTATAGGTTACGTAACTGGTAACAGGTGAATATGTAGGACAATAGATGGTTTCCCACAATGAAGTGTTAATGTTCAATAGAACTTTAAGCCACTAAAGGTCTTTTAAATGTTTATTGATCATATTGACACTAACATATTTATCCTCTTCAAGTGAGAAAATAATTAGATACCTCATCCTGATTCTTCTGATCTTTCAGCTTTTTCAGGTTGTTGGAAGTGGATTTGGATTTGCTGCCATCAAAGTTGATATACAATCCACCAAGAGTCTTTAATTTCAACCCGGGATCAATATTACTGGATAATTCATTCCTGAAGAAAAGAAAGAAACGTCATGAAGTACACAGTTAGTAAGATAGGGGTGGGGAGAGGGGGGGTGCAAGTTATTGCTTGAGAACAAAGTGAAATTCATACGGTGCTGGCTTTCTGGTTGTAAAGAGTACTTTTGAGTCTTCATCTTCCTCGTCGTCATCATCATCTCCCTCCTCGTCAACAAAATCCTCTTCGTCTGCAACAGCTATGGAGTCGTCTCCTTCCGTCTGTGTCGTATCGATGTAGTACTTCTTGCTGGGATGACATCCAGGACGCGCATCAATTACAAACAGCCCATTACCTGGTGCAGCGGAGGAGGAGGAGCCTGGCTGATCCTCAGAACAGAGCAGATCATCCTCACTCTCCAGCCTCAAGTCCCCAGCCTTGTCTTTATCTCCATCCACAGACAGTCCATCATCGCTCTCTTCATCGTCACTGCTGTCCAGCAAGCTGATAAAAGCCTTGTCCGGCTTGCTCTTCTCAACACTCGTCGTAGATGCTTCCGGGCTCGATGAAGGTCCTGCCTTATTAGTCGCATGTTCCATCGCACCTTTTTCTGAAGGTTCATGAATTATAATGACATCATCTCCAGCTGCCATGTCGCTCATCATCTTGGATTCTTTCAGTTTGTCCTCAGGTTCCTTTATATTTACCTCATGTTTGGTTGGATCAGAACTTATCAGGTCTTTAAATTCCAGTTCTGTTGCGAGGTCTGACTGATCCTCTTCAATCCCTGAGACACTCTGTTCCATTGTGACTGATGAACTTAAATCCGTTCTAACCGCTGGGAGAGAGGAATACGTTTCCTCAGGCGTTTCCATGGTTTCATCGGGAATTATCTTACATTCTTCAATATCCTTCTCATTTTCAGGAGTGCCTTGTCTGTTCTCAGGTTCAACCTCTTCAGTCTTATCCTCATCAAAAACGAGCATCGAATCCCCCTTTTTGTCCTTAACAAGAAGACATTCTTGGTCTACAGCAATTATTGTTTTATTATTTGTGTCCTCCTCCATCTCTTCTATATCCTCCATGTCAGCCTTGGTTGTGTTTAGGGACAGGGAAGGAATATCTTCTGTACTTTCAGTCAGGTCTTCCACAGGTTCGTTCATTTTATGGTCCTGTTTGACACTTTTGCAGACAGCATCTGCTGTGACCCTGACCTTTCTTGAGCAGGATACTCGGACTGCACGGGTGCTGCTAGCTGAGCCTGTTCGGCTACTACAAGGGGTTCCCTTGTCCCGAGCAGAACATGGACTGTCGAGAGAAGTGTACGCAGCCGATAACGATTCAGAGTCAGAATCAGCGATTCTATTACGAGTCGTTCGTCTAGGACTTAAACTAGGGCCAGACTGACATCCATCAGAATCATAAGGCTGGTGTTCTCCATCTGATTTTGCGTTGCTTCTGCTCCCTCTCGTTCTCCTAGGCTCATTAGCAGCAGAAGCCTCTGCAGTTTCACTTCCCGTCGGGATCGGCTCAGTGACCTTCACTCTGCTGCGTGTGGACCTACGCACAGTGGATCCCTGCGGATTGGAAACTACAGATGAGCAGGAATCTGAGTGAATCACATCTTCAAGAGAAACAACGGGCTTCCTGAGCTTCAGGACCCTTGTGGACAGAGATGCCACAGAGCTGCACGATTCAGCCTCAGAGTGCTCTTCTTCCTGTGAAGTGGTGGACCCTAAAACAGCAACAGGTGTCTTCTGACCTCTAGTGGATCTGCGTGGCATCTTGCGCAATGATGGAGAACTAGATTCAGCCTCCCGCTCAGTCACAGCGGTAGGTTTCCTCCGAGCTGGCGGTTTCCTCTTGCTCCGAGAGGTTGGAAGGAAATCTGATGCCACCGAACAACACGATTCGGAGTCAGAAACATCTGCTTCATGTGTGGATTCTGGCTGATTGGCTGTGGGACGACATTTAGCACGTCTAGTTTCCCTCTTTGGTGGGCTTGTTGGATTCTGCACTTCTGCTTCATCTTGCTGGGAGTCATCAGTCTGTTTGGATTGGGACCGTGTAGTCGCGTTCACTGCTCGGGATCTTGCTCTTCTGGTGGTAGATGCCTATTAAAAGATCAAAACCAGACAAATTCTTATTAACAATGTCATAATTGCATGCATCACTTAACCTAACGGAGACCCAATTAACCAAATCTACCATTTTAGAAAATGAACAACCGTAGAGCCGCCTTCTTAAACGCATGCCTATCACAGATCATGTACGCGTTACCACTGACAAAACAGCATACAACTGCTGAAGACCATCGAAAAACAGAAACATGGCATTTATAAGTAAACAATGCCTTGCCTGCTCTTGTACATCTAAATCAGCAAATTTCAAGTAAAGGAAAAGATGAAGCAAAAGAAACAACAGGCAGGACAAAATGTTTTATCCAATGCATAATCCTCACTGTTAATCCGATATATACAAACACATATCATTGTGGGGGGTGAATTTTCAGTATTGACATAGTCATCTTTGCTTTTAAATATAATACAAAACATACTTTTGGAAGGGGCACGGTGGTTTAGTGGTTAGCACGTTCGCCTCACACCGCCAGGGTCCGGGTTCGAGTCCCGTCTCGGCCATGTGTGTGTGAAGTTTGCATGTTCTCCCCGTGCCTCAGGGTTTTTTTCTCCGGGTTCTATTTCTCTCTCTCTCTCTCTCTCTCTCTCTCTCTCTCTCTCTCTCTCTCTCTATCGATATCTATATATCTCATATATATATATATATATATATATATATATATATATATATATATATATATATATATATATATATATAATATACATATAACATATACATACATACATACACATACACACACACACACACACACACTTCCAATCTCCGTGTGTGTGTGTGTGTGTGTGTAAAAAAACTATTATTATTATTATTATTATACACACACGAACACAGCACAAATATTTCAAGTGTAATTTATCTCCCCACAAATGATTGTAACAGACCTAAATATTGTTTATGCTGTTTATTGTTTATAAACAAACACCGCTAGTCATGTAAAAGTTTGCTAGCTAGCGAACAGAGAGTTTGGTCTTTTTAATATCCGCAGATAAAAGTCACTGCGCGTGTGTTTGTCAATAACTTCATCCCAAATCACACAATGTAACACAAACACGAGTAAACACGAGTAAACACGAGTAAACACGAGTAAACACACCGGAGTTCCCGCGGCGTCATCGCTCGTGCTTCTCGGTGGGGAACTCGCGCGTGCTCCTCTCCTGGTGGCCACCATCTTGCCGCTGAAAGCGTGCGCGCGCATACACACACACACACACACATATACAGTTCCGGCTTTGGTCTCGTAAAGAGACCTCCCGGTACACAGACTGTACCAATCGATGATCTATAAACCGCCACTCCATCCATACCAGACTGTGTTAATCGATAAGTAACGACTCACGTGTGTATATCTCATGAATAAGTAAAAACTTCGCTGTGAAACTCATTATAAAGATGTTGAAATATTTTGTGCGGTTTTTGGTGATAATATAATTATATTTCCGTTATTTCCAAGAGAAGTAAATGACTGGGGATCCTCTGCCTTCACAACGTGACACGGTTCAGTAGTTTTGTCTTTGTGTCGCCTTGTACGTGCTCAAGGTCTTCATATTATATTTAAAAAATAATAATAATAATATATATATATATATATATATATATATATATATATATATATATATATTACACACACAACAATTGCATGTGTAGAAGAAAGAAACTAGTTGTAAAATGTGCAACAGAGACAGTCCTTTTTAATAAACTTGCAAGGGGACACAAAAATGACCGTCTCTATTAAATACAATAAACTAAATAAATAAAGATGCTTCCAAAAAGTTTGTGCCTATTCCTAATGAAATATGATGGACAAATCCATCCTCAGCACCATGCCCGGAACATAAAATATCAATGTGTGGATTATTTAAGTAGGTGAAGAATTTTATAAGATACTTTGGCCTTTTAGTATTATTAGCTCCAAAGTGTTTTTCCATGGAATGGAATGAAAGCCGATCCAAAAGAACACAGCATTGTGGAAAATAAATGTCTGATCATTCTGTCACTGCTCAGACTAGGACGTTGTTTTCCAGCACAGCATGCAAATTAGATTAAAATAATAAAAAAAAAAAACGTGGAAACCTGGATGACAGTGTCGTCTGAGCAAATCAGTTAAAGTATGACTTGAGATACAGGCCTGAATGACTATTACATTCAGTTTGAAGTGACAGTACAGCAACAGCAGCAGGCCACAGCATGTAGCATTAATGAAAAGTGTAGTGACGAGGCCTGTCACACTAATGATTATAGTGTTAAATGAGTGTCATATCGATACTGATATAAATTATTATGTGCATGCAATCAGGTTTCATACTGAATAAATAGACAGCAATAAAAGAAAGTAAAGTCTTTGTAGTGTTGGTGAAACAGGCCCAAAAAAATGTTGATCAGTGTGTAGACATGTGAAAGCAACTGCTTTATAGCCTAAGTAATATATTTACAGATGTGTTGAGTAATTATCTATATGACAACAATCACAATGGTGTTGAATTCAGACAAGATTACTGTAGATTAATTCCCACCAACACAATCAGAAGCACGGAGAAGACAGAAGGCATGTCAAAGACTAACGGTTTAAACAAGCAAATTACAAAAATCATTGAAAAAGAAATATTGGACACGACTAAACCTGAAAAAGATTAACCAGAAATAAGAGCATAAAAAAAAGTTTTTTTTCTTTAATCAACTGTAGGATCGAATTGCAGAATCAACTGGGTTCACATGCTTTGTGCAGTAGGAATATAAATACACTGAAAACCAGGCTTTGAATGTTTTCTTTATGAACGTAATTAAAAATGCGGAATGGGGAAACATTTTAAGAATATGTACAGTAGCCAATTCTGAAACCTCATGTATCTGTGAGAAATAAACAAACAAACAAGCATTATGTTGAAATGAAGCAGTAAAACAAAACACCATGTTATTAAAATGTGGTATCTTGCCATTTCTTCACATATAATAAACACGAGCTGGTTTTCATACATGTAAAACTTTTGCACAGGACAGGTGCAGTATTTGAATCTCCAGAATCAGGAAATGACAAGTACGTAATGTAACATAGTACACAATACAAATCATATAAAGAACCAACACGGTTTTAAAACAGACATTCTCGAACAGGACAAACTAAATAAAATGATACGCATGAATGAGGCTGAATATAAAAACTCGAACTTGGATGTACCAACCTTAGACACCAGGTCAAACGTCAAAGAGACATAATCAAAATGCCTTTACCTCAATGGAAAACTATGCTCTTTTCAAAAACATTTACACCTTTTATTTTATTGACAGCTTTGTCTTAATTTAGAGTTACTTAAAAGCCTATTTATTCTGCAGGTCATTTATACCCGCCCCCCCCCCCCCCCCCCCCCGATCAAATAAATTGACTAAATTGCAGCATTACAGTTTCAGAAACAAAGAAATTACATACAAATGCCTGACGCTCGTCTACATAAGTATGGTATGTTACTACCCTGCTACTAATTATCTACAGTACATAAAATCATTAACATAGTACAGGCTGCAGAATGTATACATGTACAAAGCTGGAACAGATCAGATTTCCAAAAACAAAATAAAATAATTCACAGCATAATTTAACTCATAATTTCAGCCTTCATTGACAAGGAAATATTAATCACATATACATTCGATCATAAACCTTATAGCACAGCTTAAAAAAACAAAACATAACAAAACAAATAAAGTATTTTGGAAAATTCCAGAAACAAGGCGCACCATGTCTGGAGCAGGATGTGTTATTTGGGGCTTTTCCGTGCATGAACGAGGTATCCTTTGGCTTTGATTATGCCGCGGCTTTTGACAATGATGGAGTAGCGCAAGACCCACTCGAGCCGCCAGTCTGCCACCTGCAGGTCGGTGCAGCTATCTTGCAGTGCTTCCTGAAATCCCGCAGAATTGAGAAGCTCTACACGTAAAGAGGGACAACATTAGTATTCTTATAAGACTTGAAAATAAAACCGGAGGAATTGTTTGATTAGGAATGAATTGTTAGAATTGAAGTACATTTTGGTGAACGATAACACCAAATACATGTTTTCGCCATTTATACAAATCGATTCTTCACAGTCTGCCCTCAATACATAAGTAACCTATTTATTATAGATCCAGAACATCACGGAACATTTCAGATTAAGAAAGTCTGCAGTTGTTTCCCTCCATAAAGACATTCATTCATTCATTCATTCATCTACCGCTTTATCCGATCTTCACTCGGGTCACGGGGAGTCTGTGCCTATCTCAGGCGTCTATGGGCATTAAGGCAGGATACACCCTGGATGGAATGCCAACCCATCACAGGGCACACACACATTTACACACACATTCATACACTAGGGACAATTTTCCAAGGTGCCAATCAACCTACCGTGCATGTTTTTGGACCGGGAGGAAACCGGAGAACCCGGAGAAAAACCTCCAAGGGTCATGACCGGAGAAAAACCTCCTTGAGGCACGGGGAGAACAGGCAAACTTTACACACACATGGCCGAGACGGGAATCGAACCCAGGCCCTGGCGGTGTGAGGCGAACGTGCTAACCACTAAGCCACCGTGCCCCCCATAAAGACATGTTTAAACACAAATGTAAATAAAAGCATTTTGTTTCCAGTGCAATAACATGGAGCTAAAGTCAAAAACAGTATCCTAACTAAATAGATATTTGGCATTCATTTCAACTGTGCATTAATGCACAATCATACACTGTTTAGCACATTTAATAGTGTACACTATTTACTTCACTTAGTATGACCTAGTGTGATGTTTAATGTTTATATCAACACAGCTGTGAACCCCGTGCCATACTCTTGCATACCCATGTTCTATTTTTTCTGTTTAGAGTAGTACATGTTTAAAAGAATCAAGGGCAGGTACTTCGGTAGAGACTGCAATAAAAAAAATAAATAAATAAATAAAATAATCACAGCCACGTAAATGAATAGCGATTCGAATCTTTCTTACAGAGATTGCACAAACTGTTCCATTATGTCCAGTCTTAAAACACACACTCCTATCTAGGCCATGTTCTATTATAAGCAACAGAAGAGGGAGGCAGGAAACGCGTGCTACCTTTGGAGTCATTGTGTGTGAGCAACTGGATGTCGAACTCCTTCGCAAACGCAGTGAGATCAGGCGGCATCACACAGCAGGAGGCCAGGTTTACCTGGTTACTGCTCGGCTTAACCTGAAATGGAGCACAGGAAACAAGCATGCTCAAGGAAAAACTAACTACATTTCTTAAGAATCCAGCCTGAGCAAACTATGCATGTGCGTGCATACAAACACACACACACACACACATAATAGTGCTGTCAAAGTTAATGTTTTAACGGAACAAATTTTATTAATGTGTGATTAACGCAGTGTGAATTACTAAGTGAGTGATCTGCTCCTTCACTCAGCGTTGTGTTGGCGAATGAACGAGACCCAGACAACAAAGAACAAACAAATAAAGAAAGAATAAACTTCTATACACTTAATAAAGAATAAACTTCAGCGCATCCACTCGCGCTTCCTAAATTTCCCTGAATTACGACTACTAGCTGAGCATTCACAACCGGAATGAGCTCCTCACTATATTAGCGCATATTACCTTACAGTAGCACAGTGAATTATCAAATATGTGTACATTTTAATATTTTAATCGATTGACAGCCCTAATATATACACACTTTATATATAATGGAATGGATTGGATGGAATGCCAACCCATTGCAGGACATACACACACACACACACACACACACACACACACACACACACACATTCATACACTAGGGACAATTTTCCAAGGTGCCAATTAACCTACCGTGCATGTTTTTGGACCGGGGGGAAACCGGAGAACCCGGAGAAAACCCCCTGAGGCACGGGGAGAACATGCAAACTCCACACACACATGGCCGAGACGGGAATCGAACGCGGACCCTGGTGGTGTGCCCCATTATATATATATATATATATACACATATATACACACACACACAAATATACATCTATACGTATATGGATGGATAGATAGGTGTGGGTGTGTGTGAGTGTATGTAAAAAATATGTAAATTCAAATTTTGTAATGCAGTAAAATACTTTTATGACCTTCCGATATGCATGAAAGTAAATGCATGAAAGTACATACAGTATGTAAAGAGGGAAAAAAATTAATAAACAATAAATATTTATTATTATTTCTAAGAGGGAAAATTTATTAATTAAATAAAGTATTATATATATATATATACACGAGGATGTTCTCTCCCTACTGCTCTTATCCCCGGGAGGTTAAACAGCTGTCTTTCTGTTGCAGTCAAAACATCTTAAACCTACTCAAAACAGTGGAGAAGATAATGCACTTCCACCCCTCGCCTTTATGAACAGCACAATTGCTGAAGTGATCGAAGTGATTCATCAGCTGAGGAAGTTTAACCTGCCAGTGGAGATGCTGATGCAGTGTTAGTCGGCTGTCATTGAGACGGTCCTGTGTACATCAACTACTGTCTGGTTTGGTTCACCTGCCAGATCAGAAACTACAGAGTACAAGCCGGACTTGATAGCTGGTGTTCCTCTGCCTACCTTTACAAACTGTTCATAGCCAGACAAAACGGGAATCCAAAATAACGTACACTGACTGATTAAGACATTTTAGAACTGCTGCTCTCTGAACAACACTAAAGACCAAAACATTATTAAACACCAAAACTACAAGAAAAGAACAGATTTTTGCCCTCCTGCAAGTTCTCATGATCAATTAAACTCCGGTACACAAAGAACAGCAATACAACAAAGTGGAATTGGTGGCTCATTGTTTAAACGTAGGACTTTGGATCAGAAGACAATAATAATAATAATAATAATAATAATAATAAGAGTTCATATCCCAGGCCCACCAGACTCAAAGGCCTGGACCAGTGAGCGAGGCCTCTAACTTTCAACTGTTCAATTGAATAAATGGAATACTTCTGAGTCGCTCTGCATTTGCCAAATGTAATAATACACTACATTTATTGTTTATTACATTGCACAGACTTGAATTGACTAAAACTGGATGTCTCATCAATATGAATCTAATGTAGCTAGAAAATGGTTTGTTATGGCAGCTATAATCTTTTTATATTTCATTCCACTATAACCACACAAGCCATCAGTGTTCCTCTGTAACGTGAGTGAGCATGATACATAACTGTCAAACTGCAGTAACAACAAGTGCACAGTGACAACCTATAAATAATCACCACAATCGCTAAACACATTACAAACAGGATATACTATATACAAATAAATAAATAAAAAAACAAACAAACAAACAAACAAACAATATATATATATTGGCTTTTTAATTCCTATCTGTGGACTCCCGTATCACAAGAGGATGACGAATGCAAATTGATTTCAAACTGCAAACTAAAATATAATATCTATTAATAGCTCACAAAGGCTCTTATATATGAATATATAAATATCACGGTTGACTATGCATTATAACATATCGTAAATTATAACTTTAATGATCCTGACAACAAATTATTGGTCATAAAATCAAATAATGAAACCAATAGTGTAGGTGTTAGTTTTTGTGTTGTAGCTTTACAAACATTTTAACCATTTTAATGACTTTATTTTTGCATACAAGATGATGTTATGATTAAATGGCGATTTTCCAACTTTGCCCCAAACAGTTCACAGCAATTGTGCAAATTGTAGGCCGGGTGATTCTCAGGACACACGTGTGCGATTCCTGATAAGTTTAACTGACAAACGACTGTTGTTAATTACATTACAATCTTTTTACCCAGAAGTGTAAATGCAGCTGTGTCATTGTCATTATTCTATTTTTCTCTATCTTAAATTAGTAATACCCAACTATCACCAGCGCCACCCTGTTTTTTTTCTCTCTCTTACTCTTTTTTCTTTCTCTTACCTGTGCCCAGTTATACAGCTCTTCTAGCTGAGTCTTGTCCAGATCTGAGGTGCCGATAGAAGCAGCTTTTTGACTCTGGACAATTTTTTCTAGCTCGGCCCACAGCGGCTGCAGGTGAGCCAGTGTCAGAGTCTCACCCTCGGGCAGCGGAGGTGGAGCGATGATAACTGAATCCAGGTGAGACACACCTAACGATAAGCATGCTATGAAAGAGAGAGAGAACACGGCATATCATGTTCACAGCTGTGGCAACAGAAATATGGCAGCTACACACATTGTTATTATTTCAATTGTTATTGGAAAAAAAAAGTTTGTTTTCCTTCGATGAAAGTTTGATTTTGCAAATTCCAAACTTTAAAATACATCAACACCATATACAATACAGTGACAAAATAATTCTGAATAAAAAAATATTTTGGAATAAAATCTGGAACAGAATTTTGAACAAATATATATTCATTATAATTTCTAATCACACTTTGACACACCCTCCATCAATAACCTGATTATAACCACAGCTACATTTAAACATGTTAACACTGATGTATAACCAAAATACAATGTGGAATTAATTTTACCAAAGATTTTCTATTTAAATAACCGTATAGTACATACAGATTTGTGCAAACGTTTGCAACAGTCCCACACATTTTCTTTAAATGTCAGGGGAACGTATATATAACTATATTATAAAACGACAATGTACAAACAAAATGTCATTTGCGGAGTGCGGAGTGGATTCTACTGCATAAAAGAATACGTAGTATGTTCCCAAAACTAAATTAGGGAGCCCATTGGTGACTGATGATCATTTATGTTGTCGGTATCAAATAGCAGGTCCTACATGCCTATATTAATTATTTATGGAAAGACAATTTTTGTTAATGAAGGAAAATCTGTACCGCACACTAAATGTCATGTTGCTGTAAATAAAACGTCTTTGTCTTGTAAGCGTGTGCAAAAATTTTAATTAATTTTTTTTTGTGTGCAGTAGTCAAAACATCGACACGCTCAGGTTCCTCTTAATAGTCATCATGCTTCAAATAGCTCTGATAACAGAAGGTAAAAAAAAGAGAAAAACCTTTCCACATCCTTACGTATCTTGTTCGTATTTCAACGAGCACTAACATGAATCTTATTCCTCGTTTCTAAACATTATTTGTAAACTGTCAATCCGTAGGGGGATAAAGTTTACAGTGGCATTAGCAGGCACTTACCCATATCCACTGCATTGTTTATGGACGAGCAATCAGACTCGGTGAGAAACAGCTTGACTGAGGGGGAAAAAGCGAAAGCAGCATGTGATGACAACACACTACCGGTACAAAGACGTCAATCAGCGACTGCCATGTTTGTTCTTTCATAAACCAAGGATTAAATGTTCTCACCAGACACCCTCAGTTCCTCTCTCTCCTCTGGTGTGATCGGTTCTGTATTCTGTGGGATTGTGCAGTCCAGAACGCTGGGCAACTCCTGCTTAAAAAAAAAAAAAAACACACACAACATTGAGGATTGAACAATAACACGACAAGGCGCTCGATAACATTATCTAATCTCAAATCCTACAAAAGTGAATCATTAATTATTTTTTTTACTGTGTGTTAAATTGTAAAAAGAATTGTTTATGCATGCGCAAACGGGACATTATGTAAATAGTCTGTATGTGAGGAATGTAACATTAATCCTTGGCTTTTGTAAGTTAAGACCATCACATTTTTTTTTTCTTTTTGTCAAGCACCCTAAGGCAGATCTGCTGAGCGCTGCATGATGGGGTCTGGGCAAATACACGCTGTCCTCACATGACACCATGCTTAGTTCAGCCCAGTGATCATTCATCAGTAAGGATTTCACTGTTACACGTCACATCTTTTCATCCCGCCTGCACTTTCAGTGTGTTTAGGGTCTGTGTATGAATAGTGCACTTACTGTTGTTTCAGGTACTGTCACTATCCACTCGCTAAGTGTTCCTTTGATGCAATCTTGAAGCTGAAATAATAATATAATAGTGAGCAGGAGTGAAACCATGAATGACTTAACAAACCACATCCTTATTTGAATAGATTACTAGTTCTGTAAGGATTGTTTGGTCACACTTTTATTTACTATGCTGCACAAATGCTGTTTACCAGTTAACTTGGATCTGTCCTGCTTGTGTCCTTTGACCTCTCTCAATAAGGGATTACACATCTTTTCTCTTTAATGTATTTTGGACTGTTGTGAGCAGCAGTTTCTGAAAACCCAACAATGAGTATATACGTAATATCTTATATAACTTTATTACACATCACATACATACATACACCTTATGCTAGGAACAGTATCTGTAAAGTCCACTGTGCTTAATAATCGATTTTAAGCAGTGTGTCGGTGTTTGGTCGAACGACTTCCTCACTGATAATGAAGACCATGCGATGTTGTCCGGCGTCGTGACATCACGAGAGGAAACAAGTGACAACATTAGAAAGGGTCTTTCACAAATCCCCATGCTAGCATGTGAATCCCCCAATACATCACATTAGACTGTGTACAAGCCGAAACACCCGTTTATTATCCGTATTAATCTCTTTTTATTTTACCTCCTCACTTGGTGAAGACAGACATTTATTCTTGAGGCGACCGCGGTTCACTAAGTTCCCAGTGTGCAGCTTCAAAGTCGTCGCGTGATCCAGCAATAACTTCAAGTTGGAGCTGACGTCCATTTTCGACAACCTAAACTGCCTAAATGATAATAAATAGGGAGGTTGGACCGCTCCTCAGACTGTTAATAATGCCGGTACAGCTCCTCTCACCGGTGCTCCGTCGTTCGGTATGACTTTGCGATTATGGTTCGTGTGGAGTTCATTCACCGAGGATGAAAACGTCGGGGAGCCGTGCAGAGCGCACGTGAAAACCCGGACTGGATCGTTTACACAAAGCAGCCAGATTGCGACTAAAAACACTTGGATTCGATCGTTACACAAAGCAACCGAAATACAGGAGAGGATCAGTCGAGCGTGCAACTGGAAAAAGTGGAGTGGATCTATACGCGAAGCAGGTGGAAAAACAGGAATGGATCATTGAAGTAAAAAAACCCCAGAGTAGATAGAGCAAGAAAGCGTATGAAAAGCAGGAATGGATCATTCTAGAACGCAAAAGAAAATCCCGGAGTGGATACAAAGCAGATGGATCTGGATCAGTCTGGAGAAAAAAATACAAAGAGTAAACCCCGGAGTGGATCAGAGGGAGGGTTATATCTTATGCAACTCCAATAGGCGTGTTACTTTGTGCATAATCAGCATGATGTGGCATAATCAGAAATATGAAAATAAACCTAGCTCAGTATATTTAGATTAGTAAATTTGTAGCATAGAATTGCAGTTCATTTGTAGTACATAAAAACCAAGTTAATGCACGGTATATTTCAGATTATATTCTTTATTACTATAAAAGTAATAATGTCATAATGATATTTCGGTTGTTCCGACTGTATAAATCTATGTAGCCAAACTATTAACAGCATTATAAAAACATATCCTGGTTTGACAAGTAATACAGTAACACTTTTATTTTAAAGAAATGTATTACACATGTGAAATCACAGTGTAGATTTGACCATAGCAAATATTTTTTTGAATGATTAATTACAATGGTATATAACTAATAAAAATTAACCCAAGGGTGTAAAATATAAGTGAATATAAGTGAGGAGTGACCTTTGAGTTTGTCCATTAATGTGTACATTATATATAATGTATTCATTTACATTTGACCCATATAAACAATCACCATGCTTTGCCCGTTGTTACCACTATATCATTATAAGTAATGCTGAATTTAATTTAATTCACACCTTATGTGACTGGCTTGTTTAATACTTGGATAGATTATATTGGATTTATTTATTATAAATAGCACTTATTTAAGGCTCTCTTAAGTGTCAATTGGTTTTATTCATTTGAACAGTATTCCATTTTCAAATTCAATATTATTTTTTCAATATTATGATATTTTGTTATTCTGTTTTTGGTTTCTCGGATAAATCTCATCGTTACAAGGCTCTTGACTAGGGCGGTAAAACATGTGAGCTCTTCTTAAGCAAAGTAGCCCCACAGAAATACATTTGCGGTGAGTAGAATAATAGCATTGATATTGCAAACATTTCTCCAGATGGGTTCCTCTTCAATGCTAGTCAGCTTTTTCTCCATAGTTAACTGTTCCTCTTGGCTTAGCTCCGGTTTGGCATCTTCAGACAATCCACACAGCCACATTCCCAATCGCTTCCACCACACGCGTCTTTCCATAATCATCTCAGGGTCAGGAGAAGCGGCAGAGGGTGCTGATGTGGGTGAGGTTGCCCAATGATCCTCCATATCTTCACGCTCCTGCTTGCTGTGTCTTGTCCACCAGGTTAGACGGACAAGCTGCAGAGAGTCAGGTGTACACATGAAATGGAAGTTCATGAGTGTCACTGATAAAAATGAAAGGCGATCGTTTGTAACTTAAGCAATCGATGAAATAAACAAAAATGGGGGTGTGTGTGTATGTGTAAGATTAAGTGCTTTACATGTTTCTCTGGGATAGGAGGAGTGCAGAGGCTGACTGTAGTAATAACAAGCATTGTCAGTGCGAGCAATATAAGAGCAAAGTACAAGTAGTGCACATCTCTAAGTAAAGACGGTCGCAGGTCCTTCTTTCCACAGGAAGGAGTACTGTAGGTAAAATCCATCACCATGCGAACGAGCCCAATCACCAAACCCACCATCAGCCCCCAGAACGCTCCCTAGACAACCAGAACCAACAACCAGATTTACACCACAAAAACACTCCCTGTTGAATAATAAAATGTTTTCAGAAAATTATACAGCCATTAATACAAGGACATTTTAACCACCTCAGACATTTACACGTCATACAGGATAAAAAAATGTTTTTCTCTTTGATAGTAATACCGAGGTAGCTCTCACTTGTTCATTTATACGACTCCAAAAGATGGCCATCAGGAATACAGCAGTGATTGGAGGGGCCAAGTAACTGGTTATAGACTGAATGTAATCAAACAGCTGCCCACTGTTGGCTGACTGAATAATTGGAATCCATAAAATGCTCAAGACCACCAAGAATAAAACAAACAGCCTATGGAAGCAAATCAGAACAAAAGGGTGAAAAATATAATCAGAAATATTTCATCTTTGATTTTGAAAAAGGCTAGCTGAACATTACACGAACTAAAATGGAAATGTTTTTATGCCAAGATTAATATGAATACAAAAATACATTTGAATGGTAATGTGTTAAAATTGGTTTATGTTACGTTTTTAAAAGCGAAATAAATTCTTCTACCTGCCCACTACCATGAGCTCCCTCTCAGATGCATGCCGTCTCATGCGCAGCCAAATGTCCAGAGTGAAGAGGGTGCTACTGCTGTTAAATATAGACGTAAGAGAGGACATGAGAGCAGCCATCATCACAGCAATCATTAGGCCTCGCATACCTGCAGAAAAAAAGACGGGAATGTATGGTATGCTTGCTCACCTCGTTTAGTAAATGAGTGTTTTTGTTTGTTTGTTTGTTTCGAAATGGAAATACAAATATGTTTAAAAATGTACTTAATAATATGAGCTTTTAATTGGTTTTACTTGTCGAATCACAGAAGGATTCGAATTGGAATATTCAGGAATACAAAAACACTGTATGATCACTGCACTGCACTGCGTTTTATGAACAATTCATACTTGACCTGGAAAAGGCAAGTTGACACAGATGTTCTCCGAGTTACATGTGCGTTGTTGAGAGTTTAAAAATGCCACTCACTTGAAATGAATTTTCTTTAATTAAAGCACTTGCAATGTTTTTCAGTTGTTATGCCTATCTTTCTTTACTTTCACTTTCTTGTTATTTGAAACAATATTTCATGATTCTTTTGATCCGTACATCAGGTATAACAGCATTCTTTATCTAGATTCATTCTAGTAGCTAACCAGAAAGTGTTCATTGGTCATAAAGTGAAAACAAGCAAAGGAGAAAAATCACAATCATCCATTTGGATATTTTATTCACGTCAATAAAGCATACATAGACTATTTAACGGATGGATGCAACGACTATTACTGTTTAATGTTTATGTCAGTATTATACCACATGCCTGTACTTGCCCATTGGATCGTGTACTCTGCCTATTAATCATGTCAAATATACAAGACTGGTTGTAGGACAGGGAGCGGCAGCCATACAGTACCTACTGGCATTAATTCCACCACCAGTTTAGGATAGGCGATGTTAGAACAGCCCACAGATGCTCCACAGATCTTATAGCACACATCGGGATCCACACATCCCACTTCATCTGTTTTATATAAACACACAATCATGTAGGTTGAGCAAATCATATCAGAAGACCCACGCTGTCCTGGAGAGATTAGACTTGAGATGTTTGGACCTGCCTGGGTAGAGCGCTCTGCTGATCATTCCTGGCATGACAATGAAGAACGTGGGGAGGATCTTTAGGTAGCCAGCTAACACAGACCCTCCTTTAGCATGGGACAGATTTTTGGCAGAGAGGGACCTCTGCACTATCACCTGCAAAAGCAGCACACACCAAAAATAGCTCATTTAAAGTGAACTTTTTGGCTTCATAATATTGCCTGATTAGTTTAAGTGGAATATAACAATCATCCATTTTTCTATTACAATAATTAGAAAAATACCAATAATATACTTACTCATGGAATTAGTGCTTCATTAATTAGAGCCTTCTTTTCAATCCTAAACACAGTACTATGAAACAGGAGACTGAGTTACCTGGTCCGTGCACCACACCCATATTGCCAGCACAGAGAGCCCGAAAAGCAAGCCAGGCCATGGCAGATCACCACTGACCGGATCCCGCAAGATGTGAAAGGCATCAGAGCGAGGAAGGTGACATGTGGTGTTCGGAACAGTGAGGGCCGGTATAGCGTTCTCATATTGCTCCAGCAAGCCCCGATACCATCCCACCTTATTAAATGCTGATAGAGACAGAAACAAAGAAACCGCAATATGCAAAAAGGCAAAGTTACTTTACATGCAAGTTTTTGTTGCAAAACCGTTCTTGTTACGTACATATGTCTCAATCATTACGTCACAGCGAACTACTCTGGAATCAGTGTAATGTAAACGCACTATTAATGTATTAGATTTTACTTCACATCTTGCATTGCACATGTTTTATTATATGCATCTTAATATTAAAGTGCAGACAGAAGAATCATCTACAAATTCAGTTTTTAAGTTATACAAATTATAAAGTACAATTGTGGTTATTAAAATCCGCTTGGGAATTGGGGGACATAATGTTACATGTAAGAACAATAGCATGGAGTGTAATGCAAAATGTAAAGATTCATAAAGATGATTCAATGAAATGTGAGTATTCCTATTGTTATTAAAAAGAGAACATTTGAACCAATCAAACGTAAGAATTTACAAGTATATGATATAACTTAAAAATACATACATATCAACATGAGAACAAATGCCCCAATGACCATAATGACAGTCTGCAGTGCATCAGTGTAAATCACTGCTGTCAATCCACCTGCAAAAAAATAACCATCAGCAATCACTTAGCAAACATATGCAGTAAAAGGGGTCAGTTCACCTACTATTTGGTATTCATTTACCAGCAATTGTATAGAGTGTTGTAACTGCAAGAAGCAAGATAGTGGAGAGGTACAGGTCCCATCCCAGTGAAACCTGAATGAACAGGGCTCCAGAGAAAATGTCTGTCTGTAACGGATAAAGTGAAAGTCAATAAGCCTGAACATGAAGCCTCCCTGTACTGTAGCACCACAACCTCGAAAAAAGTCAATACTTTCTAGTTACGGAAAAGTATGGAATTTTACAATATATTGGGAAAGGTATAGTCATTCATTCATCTTCTACCGCTTTATCTGATCTTTCCTCGGGTCACGGGGAGTCTGTGCCTATCTCAGGCATCTATGGGCATTAAGGCAGGATACACCCTGGATGGAATGCCAACCCATCGCAGGACACACACACTCACATTCACACATACTTTCACAAATAGGGAGAATTGTCCAATGTGCCAATCAACCTACCATGCATGTTTTTGTACCAGGGGAAACCGGAGAACCTGTAGAAAAAAACCCTGAGGCACGGGGAGAACATGCAAACTCCACACACACATTTACATTTGTAGTATTTGGCAGACCCCCTTATCCAGAGCGACTTACAACTGAGCAATTGAGGGTTAAGGGCCTTGCTCAAGGGCCCTGTAGTGGCAGCTCCTTGGTGGTGGGGTTTGAACCCATGATCTTCCAATCCAGAGGCCAACACCTTAACCACTAGGCTACCACCTCCCTACACATGGCTGAGACGGGAATCGAACCCGGACCCTGGCGGTGTGAGGCGAACATGCTAACCACTAAGCCACCGTCTCCCCTGGAAAGGTATATTATGAATATAATATGTCAAGCTATAGTCAAGAAGTTATTTTAAAGCACATAATGTATTGCGCACCATTTAAAGTAGCCTCCTTAAACATACCACAGAACTATGATGTACCCTGAATTATTAATAAAAAACCAATAGAGTTTGTACTGTTTTAGCTGCAATGCTAAGTTGAATATACATTACAGAGACTACAATGAATTTTGTATGTGGAAAAAAAAACTATAAATTTAAATAAAATTTCTTCATGTTCATTCAATCATGCTTTGGGTTCTTACTGATATTTTGGTAAAGATGTAAAGGATGAGAGATAGAACACTCATGTAGATTCGGATGCGCTGGCCTCCAAACCTCTTCTTGAGATATTCAGGCATGGTGACGACTCCGGCGGAAATGTACACGGGCACGAAGATCCAGCCCAAAGCCACAAGGACCCAGGCTGCCTATCACAAGCAGAACATTTTTACACATCACTACATTTGTTGGATATTTTATAAAGAAAACATCAATCTTAAATGATAAATAGATAGATTATAGATACATTAAAATACATGGAAATTGTTTTTATTTTGTTCTTATCTCCCCTTGATTGCCTTCAAAGGTTACATGACTAAAACGTGTCTATATATATATATATATATATATATATATATATTAATATAATATATATATATGACACAAATGTGTCATATACATATATACTTTTGTCAAAGTGTATAGTTTTCAGAACTCTCTATAGAAATGAATGTTATTGTGTGACAGGTTTGACCAGACAGCTATACTTCTGCAACCTGACGTGAACAAATCCAGGACTTACATTCCATTCAAATCCCCCCACAGCGAGCCCCCCTGCTGCCCCGGTACCAGCTAATCCAATGAATAAACCACTGCCAATATTGCTGGACATCAAAGAAGCGCCAATCTATCAGACAAAAACAAGTAAAAGTCTTACATGTAGTTTAAATAAACTGTAATATTGAATTTATCCAAGTTATATCTGTTCTTGGTTTTGCTAATCCATTGTATTAAATAATACCAATAGAAACTATAAGGTTTGTATTTTTTTCTATCTTGTCTGCGGGTGATAACACTAGAAGCACTTTTTCTTCTACAGCTATGCAATGCCTTTAAAGAACAACAAATTGTTAAACATTTCATAGAACTCACTGGCCACCATGTCATGGATCTTCCTGCTAAGAAGTATCCTCCAATGGTTCCCCTGTTGGCTTTGACAGATGACTTAAATTAAAAAAAAAGAATTAATTACCCCATTAGTTGCCGTGTTATTGCACTCCTCAACAAAAAAGACCATTAAACAGTCAACATACCCATATTCCCACTGCTAGCACAAATATAAAGTAGACCACCACGACCACAATATCAGCGATCTCCAGCGTAAGAATTCCCATTTTGTCCCAGCTCAGCTGCGCCTCTAACCAGCTCAGATGCGGATATAATTTTTGAAGTAAAAAAAATGCTAGATAAAAGAGTGTGAACTTTGAGGCTAGGGCTGATTCAGTGAATGATTAATGTCACTGTTATCAAAGCCTGTGAGAGACCTTGCAATAAAGGTGAGAAACAAACAAGGAAAACCATCACAGTGAGATGCTGAAATATCTGAACGGTAACGTGAAGGTTTTTTTTTTGTTTTTTTTTTAGCTGAGCTGTCTTTTAATGTATTCTTTAAATTGAGAGGTAGCGAGTGTGGCGACCCCGTGACCGGCTGTGGTTAATAAACAGCACTGTCTGGAAATATTTTGCCTATGAAGCAAATGGACAAGGAAAGGTGAAGAACATTAGCAAGCCGATATGTAAGACACAGTGCAAACAAAATGCGCTAACACCACTGACTTAGCAAACCACCTGAAAAACAGACACCCGCAACTATATAAAGAATTTCGGGAGGTTGGTGACCGTTCACATTTTACATTTAGAGCATTTAGCAGACCTTATACAGAGTGACGTACTAGAAGCGATGTGTGTCTCTTTGAATAAATGAACAATGGTTTGCTAGGTTACAACCTTACGCTACAACAACCTTAAACTCTGTTGAGAGGGGTGTGGGTTTTTTTTTTATCTCAATCATTATCTAAGATGGAGGCACGATGGCTTAGGGGTTTGCATGTTCACCTCACACCGCCAGGGTCCGGGTTCGATTCCCGTCTAGGCCATGTGTGTGTGGAGTTTGCATGTTCTCTCCGTGCCTCAGGGGCTTTGTCTCTGGGTTCTCCGGTTTCCTCCCGGTCCAAAAACATGCATGGTAGGTTGATTGGCACCTTGGAAAATTGTCCCTAATGTATGAATGTGTGTATGAATGTGAGTGTGTGTGTGTCCGGTGATGGGTTGGCATTCCATCCAGGGTGTATCCTGCCTTAATGCCCATAGACGCCTGAGATAGGCACACACTCTCCGTGACCCGAGGGAAGATCGGATAAAGCAGTAGAAAATGAATGAATGAATGAATGATCTAAGATGGCCTAGTATTGTTGCTACTATGAGGGTTGTCCTGTTTTTTCAGCGTAATTCTTAAAGTTAATATTATCTGACTGGGGTATCTTATAGAAGTAAATGCTTTAACTGTGGCTTTAAATTTAAACGAACCTGTGCTTGTTTAACTTCAACAAAATTATTACTTTAATTCTGCAATTCTTTTTAATCCACTGAGCAACTGAGGATTGTTTTCGCACGCACATTTGCATGAGTGGTTCGGTGGTTATATGTGAATCCAGCGTTAAAAGCTGTTCATCAAATCATGTTGATGTATTAACCGAAATGAGCAATGCATTTGTTACAGTATATTTCATTTGTTTGATCACATTAGTACAGTGGATCATGAACTTTGGATTTTAATAATTTCATGTATTAGTAAATGTTAGTTTAAATTAACGAAGATTATAAATGTTTTGGAAGTACGCTTCATTGTTTATTCATGTTAACTAATTCATTCATCTTCTACTGCTTTATCTTCCTTAAGGTTGTGGTGAGCCTGTGCGTATCTCAGGCGTATTGGGGCATTAAGGCGGGATACACCATGGATGGGGTACCAAACCATCGCAGGACACACTCACACACACATTTATACAATAGGGACAATTTTCCAAGGCGCCAATCAACCTACCGTGCATGTTTTTGGACTGGGGGGAAGAAACCGGAGAACTGGGAGAAAATCCACTGAGAACATGCAAACTCCACACACACATGGTGGAGGCGGGAATCGAACCCGCAACCCTGGAGGTGTGAGGCAAACGTGCTAACCTATTGTTCTATTTATCTTTAAATAAAAAAAAGACCCCTTCATATTGCACCAGTTATTTTCTCCATGGTATCGAAAATGGTATCGAATATCGATATTTTGAAATCGCTTTCAGAACCATGTCAGGCCATTTAAGAGAAATTTGAAATTGTGATACACTAAATATTAAAATTCTTCATTTTAACACTTGCGTAAAAAATAACTGTATCAGTTATATGATGAAATAAAAACCGGCACACTGGTGCAATATTGCAGAGACAAGTCTCAAACAAGCTCCATAAAGATCTTGGTTTACTTATAGAGATCTGACCTCAACTGTATTGACTCCTATTGGGACGAGCTGGAATGCTGACATTCCAGCTCATCTGGAATGCTGACTTTACTAAGGCCATACTAAAACCTAGAGGAACCTTTTCCCAGAAAATAAAAAGGAAAGCATAATAAAAGCACATGTGAAGTAATCATGGAATAAAATGGAATTCAAACCTTAGGGTTTTCACAAACATTTGCTCAGAAGACAGTAATTAAGTTTTTTGGTATTAAGGATCTTTAATGGTTCAATAAGTAACAAATGAGCAAAACAGCATAAGAGGCGATATCGCATAAATATAATAAATGAAATATGTCAGGTCTGATCATGTTTTCTTCCAGAACTTGCTGTAGTCCTCCACTTTAAAGTCATCCTGAATATCATCCTCCTTTCTTTTAGTCGGTCCCTTCTTCGGATCCCTCTTTCGACTCCTGGCTTTTCTCTCCTCTTCTGACAGACTTGTAATGTCCACAGGCATCTATGAGAAAGAACAGGTTAGGGAATTGAAATATATATTTTTTTTGTCCAATACTATATTTTGAAAGGTGAAACCAAACAGTTCACATCCCTTCAAAAAAAAGCAATATCCCTTATCGCATGAAGACATTTTCAAATAATTGTATAATTATAGAAGGTAACAATGCAATACAATGCAATGCGATACCAATAGTGAAAGAACCTACATAACAATGTAAAGAATACGTTTCCTTATGTAAATATGCAGTCAATTTAACTGCAGATTTGTTTCAGGTCTTCATGTGATCTCATGTTCACTTCAATTGGCACCTCTGTCACATACTTGTGCTTCAAAACACAAACAAGATCGAGTAAACTGGTTTATTAGCTGTGTATATTCGATATGTGTACAAGAATGTGTCAAAGGGAATGCAAACTTTAGCACTTGTTAATGAACTACTGTTTGAACACAAGTAAAGTGGTATTCATGGCATTCAGTTTCTGTAACACTCAAATTTGTTTAAGCTTTAAAAATCAGAAACAAATTTTTCCTCATGCATCCACAAACAATACAGATACCATAACGTGAGTAAGTGGGATGTGTACACTAACCATTAGAATTCTCCGAGGTTCTTTGTATCTGATACTAATGGTTGAGCCGTCGGGACGCACAAGCAAGACGGGGTACGTGCGCTCATATTTCTGCCTGCTGCAGCGAACCACAGAGGATCTGTTGGAGTTTGACTGAGTAGGCGTTGCATGAAACGAGGACACAGAAAGTAAACATCTCTGAGATATCGCATCCTGGAGACACCTAAAGTCGAGGAAATGTCACAATTTAGCATAAACAGAGAAGAGAGAGAGCGGAAACATGTGCACGTGACCTTGGAGTAGCAAATCCAAAGCCAGTCATTTTGTATACTGTCTAAAGCTGTGTGGGTGCAATTACTTTCGTTTACATACTAAATGATCTAAGACATGTGGATATTTACATTTGAAGTATTTAGCAGACGCCCTTATCCAGAGCAACGTACAAGAAGTGCTTTAGGTCTCGATCTAATGATAAGATTTGTTCATGAAGGGTAAATACAAACTTAAGTACACAAGCATAGTCAGTCGACTTTATTTATTTATTTATTTGTTTTTTAAAAATGGACAGTGAGATATAAAAGGAGAATAACAAGAAATGTTAGGATGTTAGGATATGGATGCCATATGGGCCTAAAGGAATATAAAAACCGATATTAGAGTATAGCATAATTAAGTAAATTGAACAGAATTATATATATATATATATATATATATATATATATATATATATATATATATATATATATACACGCACAGAAAGTGCTGACACATAAGACTTGAGTTAATGTGTGTATATGCACATGCTAATAACAAGTCAATTCCAAACAGATTATTTATTTATTTCCATTTAACACATTAAGTAATTACAATACTCTCTTATTTCCGCGGTGTAGGTGAACTTAAATTAAAACAATGTAAATTATAACGCTTTAAAAACAAACCAAGTGTACTTCAATCTTGTCGGCACGTTTTGAGGGATGAAACGTTCATCGTGTTACTCTGGCACTGCCACTGTGCTTATGTTAGCGCGCTTGTGCTAAGCTACACTAACCGGAGCTCCATAACAGCGTATTCAACATACCTGAATAGACTCCGGCGACTGGTCAGAATTGTATTGAGAGTCATATTTCTATCTTTAACACGACATGTTTTCCTTCTACACGTACACAAACAAATGACAAATCCACGCAGGGGATGGAGAAAAGGTCAACATGTGAGCGAGTGTTCACTGAATTACTACCGTGCAGAAACAAGTGGCAAAATACTACATGTTCCTTCGTCATTGACGTTGTATTTCTTTTACAAAAAAACAAAGAACACAAAACATACCGAGTAAGAATATTAAACTTTACTTTATAGTGCATAAATATAAGTACTTTTTGAATAGTGTCAAACACACAAACACACACAGTTGGGGAGTAACTAGTTACATGTAACAGCGTTGCATAATTTTATTACAAAATAAAAGTAACAGTAATCCGTTACAGTTATTGCGAAATGACATGTAATTAAATTAGTTACTTTTGGAAATTACACATTAAATTACATATTTTACAGTTTAAATTACAGATTACACATTCCAACGACCACCGCCTAACACCCCCCCCTCAACAATTTGATTCTGAAAAGCTCAGTTAGGTAAGTCACGTTTTCCAATCGCCACCTAGTGGACAAATAAAAGTAACGGAAAAGTCATCAAACGTAATCAGGTACTTAACTTTTATAAAGTCATTGAGAAGTTACACTACTTACTACATTTTGAATAGGGTAATTTGTAATGTGTAACCTATTACACACACACATACACACACACACACACACACACTCACACATATATATATATATATATATATATATATATATATATATATATATGCAGAGATGGAAAGTAACGAATTACATTTACACTTCCACTTTTTCAAATATGTACTCTTGCTTATGCTTTTTATTTTAATATTGCACTTTGCTATGTTTTACATCACATTCGTTACAGAGTAAAAATATATAAAGAAAGAAAGAAAGAAAGGAAAATCACACCCCGTAATGGTTAAATGATGGGTGGGAGATTAAAGCTCTAAACTCACAGGAATGATGGAGACGGACAAAATAGATGCAGTGATGCAGGTGTAGTTTAAAAGCGAAATGCCATCACATTCTTATGAAGTAAAAATCACTGTTTGTGTTTTTTTAATGTGCATGTTTGCTTGAGTTCAATATGGTATTTTCTCCAAATGCGCATTTGTGTGAGAGGAAATTGCCGTAAAGTTTCCCAGTAGTGACAAGATCCTTTAAGTCAGCGTTTCTCAAATAGAGGGGCGCAACAACGTAAAAATATAACGAAGCGCATGTAGAGTTTTAACCCAAAACCCCCGTCAATAATTCATGGCACGACTTGGTAACACAGTAAAAGATGTGGCTCTTGGTCTCTGACTGGTAGTCAGCCCTGCATTGCATTTAAGCATTACTATATAATATTAGTCAGTGTTTTACCTATAGAAGACATAGTTCATTGCTCAGCACTCTTCCAGTCTGCGGAAGAGAGTAGAGAGCACTGCAGGGACAGAGGGTACAGGGACAGCAACGAAGCAAAAATACTTTCATTTGTAAAATGTTCCTGCAATTAAAAACAACTCGTTTGACATTTATATTCCATTGTCCTTTTTTTGAACTACATTAGAATCCCACACCCCTGCTTTTAAAAAACTTTTATTCTCGGTAATTTATGAATAAGCTACTTCTACTTGAGTAAATTGTCAGTACTTTTACTTTACTTTCCACCTCTGTTTTATATATATATATTTAAAAAAAAAAAAAAAAAAAATAATATATATATATATATATATATATATAAAAAAAATATATATATATATATATATACACACACACACACACACACACACACACACACACACACACACACACACACACCACACACATATATATATATAGTGGGTCCTTGGGTTACAACGTTGCTTCATTCTTAAGACGCGTCGCAAACAGATTTTCAGTGTAAGTCGGAACATACAAAATAAAATATACTGTAATGAACTGTATGTACAGTGTAAGTACACTGTATGTATAATAAATACACTGTATGTATAATAAAATGTAACAGTTAATGAAAGTATTTTAAAAAGAGAAAACAATTCCTTACCACATGAATTAAAGTAAATATTAATAAAAAAGAGAGAAGAATCCCTTACCTTTATTTATTTGGTTGGCTTGCACACTGTGAAGAGGAAGCTGCAGAAGGTGCTGGAAAAGCTGGGGCAGGTGAGTCTGGAGCAGTAGAGGCAGCTGAGGTAGAGGGTACAGGATCTGTTGCAGGCCCCTCTACCTTTTTAAAATACTTCTCCAGGTTAGTCTGAACAGAGAGCAACCTCTTCTCATCCAAGATCTCCTTGTAACATTGCATCAAATCCATGATGCCTCTGGAAACCCTAGTGAACCTTTCCAAGTTGGGATCCTGAGCCTCAAAAGTTGCCAACGCTTGCTGCATCTCTGCGAAACCTCTTGCCAAAGCCTGCCTTGTAAAAGCCTTAGGCTCTGGGCTGGGTGTTTCTTCTTCTTCCTCTATGATCTGCTTCTCCAGTTGTATCAGGTCCTCAGCAGATAACTCCTCTCCATGAGATTCCAGCAGCTCTGTAACATCATCAACCTCCATCTCCAAATTGATTTCCTTACTCAGGGCAACAACATTCTTAATAACTTGCTGAACCGTGTCCTCAAACCCATGGAAATCATTCACAAAATGAGGACACATTTTTTTCCAAACACCATTCATGTTTCTTTGCTTAACCTCCTCCCAGGAATCAGCAATGTTCTTTATGGCATCAAGGATGTTGTAGGATTTCCAAAAGTCCCTCAGAGTCAAGTCCTTCATGGTTTCAGTTGCCTGTAAAGCCATAACAATTGTCCTTCGGAGGTAGTAGGCCTTGAATGAAGCAATCACTCCTTGTTCCATAGGCTGTAAAAGGGCCGTGGTAGTAGGTGGAAGGTAAACCACCTTGACATTAGGGTTAAAGTCTCCCAGCTGGGCAGGGTGTCCAGAGGCATTGTCCAGCACTAGCAACACCTTAAAGGGGATTCCCTTGGAAGCGCAATACCTCTCCGCACTTGGCACAAAATAGTTTATGAACCAGTCCTCAAACACCGCAAGTGTCACCCATGCCTTCTTATTTGACCTCCAAATTACTGGTAGTTGACTCTTCCAAATGCCCTTGAGCGCCCTTGGATTTTCAGCCTGATACACCAGTAAGGGCTTCAGTTTGAAGTCGCCAGCTGCATTTCCCCCAAGAAGTAAAGTTAGCCTCTCCTTGCTGGGTTTATGACCGGGTGTTGACTTCTCTTCCTCGGCGATGTACGTGCGGCTAGGCATACGCTTCCAAAATAAACCTGTCTCATCCACGTTGAACACTTGCTGAGCAGAATAAGCCCCCTGCTTAATTATCTCAGCCAACACTTTAGGAAATTCACTTGCTGCTTTCTCATCCCCACTAGCAGCTTCACCTTGCACTTTAAGGTTATGGTAATTGGACCGAGACTTAAATCGCATAAACCAACCCCTACTAGCCACAAACTCTTTACTTTCACTTCCTTCCCCCTTTTCTTTTTTCAACGCTTCAAACAATCTTTTCGCTTTCTCCTGAATCCCCATAAGGCTCACTGGAATACGCCGTTGATTTTGATCCTCCAACCAAAGCACCAATAACCTTTCCATCTCAATAATTAGACCACTACGCTGCTTGGTTATCACTGTTGCTTTCATAGGAGCAGATCCTTTCACATGTTCAACGATGCGCTCTTTGATAATGGTAGCAACAGTCGAACGGCCAAGGCCAAGTGACCGGCCAATGTTTGTTGGCGTTTCTCCCTTTTCAGATCGCTTTATAATGTCCACTTTTACTTCCATGGTGATGGCCTTTCTTTTCTTTGATGCACTACCATCAGAAGAGTCTGCCTTAAGCTTGGTAGCCATAACTAAGGGCAAAAAGTTGGAAAAAATAAAACACGGAAGAGAGAGAGAGAGAGACGGTGTAAACAATCAAAATGGCGTATGTACTGAGACTGGACGTAGTCTCTGGATGAGACTGGATGTACTGGATGTACTGAGACTGGACGTAGCGACACCGTCTTCTTCGCCCTACAACCACAACAAAGCGTATTCTTCTGCCGTGAACCCAAAACTAGTTCACATTTGTTTACGTCGCTAAACTGCGTAAGACGGAATGACGCGTTATATTAGTTTTTATATCTTTAAGGGGGCGTGTTCGAAACCGGTGTAACTCGAGGACTCCCGTTATTAACAGGCGTCGTAACCCGACTTTCAGTGTACAGTTGTGGCCAAAAGTTTTGAGTATGACACAAATATTAGTTTCCACAAAGTTCGCTACTAAACTGATTTAAGATCTTTGTTTCAGTTGTTTCTGTGATGTACTGAAATATAATTACAAGCACTTCATACGTTTCAAAGGCTTTTATCGACAATTACATGACATTTATGCAAATAGTCAGTATTTGCAGTGTTGGCCCTTCTTTTTCAGGACCTCTGCAATTCGACTGGGGATGCTCTCAATCACCTTCTGGGCCAAATCCTGACTGATAGCAACCCATTCTTTCATAATCACTTCTTGGAGTTTGTCAGAATTAGTGGGCCTCTTGAGGATTGACCACAAGTTCTCAATGGGATTAAGATCTGGGGAGTTTCCAGGCCATGGACCCAAAATTTCAACGTTTTGGTCCCCGAGGCACTTGGTTATCATGTTTGCCTTATGGCACGCTGCTCCATTGTGCTCGACAATGCATTGTTCTTCACCAAACTGTTGTTGGAAGAAGTTGCTGTTGGAGGGTGTTTTGGTAACATTCTTTATTCATGGCTGTGTTTTTGGGCAAAATTGTGAATGAGCCCATCCCCTTGGATGAGAAGCAACCCCACACATGAATGGTCTCAGGAAAAAAATCGGAAAGAGGCTTCATCTGAGAATATGGCTTTGCCCCAGTCCTCATCTGTCCATTCACCATACTTTTTGAAGAATGGATCTGTCCCTGATGTTTTTTTTTTGGAGAGAAGTGGCTTCTCTGCTGTCCTTCTTCACACCAGGACAGCTTACAAAAGTCTTCCTGAGCAAGCTCTGCACTGGTGGCACTCCGATCCTGCAGTTGAATGCTATTTGAATAACATTCTGGAGTATATACAAATTGCTATTATAAAAACTTAAGCAGCAACTTTTCCCATTTCCAATATTTGTGTCAGTCTGAAAACTTTTGGCTCCGACTGTTAGTCGGAAGATAAAAAATAAAATATACTGTAAAGTACGGTACGTACAGTGCTATAATTAACAGTTAATGACATTAAAAAGTATTTAAAAAAGAGAAAACAATTCCTTACCACATGAATTAAAGTAAATATTAATTTAGAGAGAGAGAGAGAGAGAGAGAGAGGAGAGAGAGAGAGAGAGAGAGAGAGAGAGAGAGAGAGAGAGAGAGAGAGAGAGAGAGATGAGAGAGAATCTGGAGAGAGAGAGAGAGAGAGAGAGAGAGAGAGAGAGAGAGAGAGATGAGAGAGAGAGAGAGAGAGAGAGAGAGAGACGAGAAGAGAGACGGTGGTGTAAACAACCAAAATGGCGTATATACTGAGACTGAGCGTAGGAAGAGACACCGTCTTGTTCGCCCTACGACCACAACAAAGCGTATTCTTCCGCCGTGCGCCCGAAACTAGTTCGCGTTTGTGTACGTCGCTTACGACGCAAAACCGCGTGAGACGGAATGACGCGTAATATACGTGTTCGTGTAATATGTTTGTGTGATGCCTGACCAATGATGCTTGTCCTTTCATTTTTTTTACTTCTTTTACTTTTACTTCTTTTTTTTACTATTTAGTTCTGACCATAAGACTTTGAGATTAGGGCAGTGTCTTGTTTGTATAACCTTATTAAAATTACAAATGCCATCTTGAAGATATGCACCAGAATTGCAGGTCATGCACACGTCTACACAGAAGGAGTACAACGAAAGAAAGAGGGAGGGAAATAGATAACTAACATGATGATGCAAACATGATGCAAAGCTTTTCTCGTAACTATTCACTAGAGGGCGCAAAAAACTCTTCATGATCACAGACGTAAACCATTTCTCTCTGCTTAGAAGGTTCAAAATCCTTTTGTACCCTTAAACAATACACATGTTTTTGACTGGCTCCTTCACACTCTGCCTGTTGTGCATGGCAAAGTCCTATAACACAAGAAAATATAATAACATCAAGAGCTAGGATATATGCAGAAAAAAACATTGCATGAAAAAAGAAAAGGTTTAAAGGCTGAAGGTAAAAAAAACAATCACTCCATAGACAAATCCACGTTTGATAAGATGAATGATTTAAAAATTATTCTGTAAGTTAATTAAAATTAATAAGCAATAATACCTCTTGAATTTTCCCTGGCAGTCTTTTCAATCAATCACAGAGCACGTGAGTTATTTCATTTTTTCTCCAGATCCTAATCAAAAGAGATTTATTGTCGGTGCCCATTTCTCTTCTGTCACGGCCTTCTATGAAGCCAGCTTCAATTGAATTGGTGACCTTAATGTGGCTTCAGTTTGTCATCGGGATAATTTATCATTGTTCTTGTGGTATTATATGCAGTCTCAGTTTCAGTGAGTTTTGGCAGCGGGGGCGTAGAGAGGCCTGGCCATCAGGCAGGTGAGAGTGGATGTGATAAATGGTGGCTGTAGGGGAAAACCCATAGATGGTAAAGACAGTAAAAAGAGGGATGGGACTTTTGTTTTGGTTTGCATTTTCTCCATGACTTATGAATTGATATCATTGGTATAGACATTGAAAGATACATTTTAAAACCTTATTGATATTTCCAAACATTTCACAGTCAGCACAAAATGAAAAAGGTTCCCAGTTGAGTTGTTTTCTTGATTAGAGTCGTTGCAAAAATGATATGGATCTCAACATGATTTGCAGTGTACTGGTGGCACAGATTTTGTGTGTAAATAGTAGTGTTGCTTTATTATGGCATGGCTAAGACTGTGCCTGGGCAAGTACACAACACTAATATGTCTTGTTACTACAAACAGAGTCTGGGTGGCGTGAGCTGCACGCACAGTGAATGAAGTAAAAAGCAAAAATTACAGCAGGTCTCAGGATAATAAGTGGGTGCTCTTCTCTCCTACTCCAGTAAACAAAAATGTACCAGTAACAATACGACGTTTGTGTTGCATCTCACTGGACCCATTGTGAGGCACTCTCATCTACACACACACACACACACACACACACACAATATGATGACAGCTTTGCCTGTCATGTCATCTGCTATGGTCAGTGCATCAATATTTTCAGCTCCAATTAGGGCGGGCTGCTGAGGAAAAAATCCTGCCTGTGTGGGCTTCTTCTCTCATATAGTTCTTGTGTGCCTGTGAAACTGTGTATGAGAGGCATGAGATTCCATACTAGAGTTTTATCCTCTCACAAAAGAGTCGGTCTTCCAGTGATGACTGGAGGACACTAATTCATACACTCCAAGTGTAATGGTAATTTTAGTGCTGAATTTGCAAGATAGCACTAAAACAAGAATGCCAGCTACAGCATTTTTAAAGTCTTGGTATGCTAATCACACTCTTTCTATGTGGGCTTCCACTAGGTACTTTGGTTCCGTTCCAAACTTTCCGAAAGCGTGTCAGTAGCTGAACTGGAAAAAGTGACTGTGCGTGTGTAAAGGGTGGTTTGTGCTAGCATCCCATCCCTGGTGCATTCCCAACCCAATGCTCCATGATAGGGCATAGAATAAGATCTGGATTATCTATGATCAAAAAGAAGAGTATGTACAAACCGGATTCCAAAAAAGTTGGGACACAATACAAATCGTGAATAAAAACTGAATGCAATGATGTGTAGGTGCCAACTTCTAATATTTTATTCAGAATAGAACATAACACACGAAACAAAAGTTTAAACTGAGAAAATGTACCATTTTAAGGGAAAAATATGTTGATTCAGAATTTCATGGTGTCAACAAATCCCAAAAAAGTTGGGACAAGTAGCAGTAAGAGGCTGGAAAAAGTAAATTTAAGCATAACGAGGAGCTGGAAGACCAATTAACACAAATTAGGTCAATTGGCAACATGATTGGGTATAAAAAGAGCTTCTCAGAGTGGCAGTGTCTCTCAGAAGCCAAGATGGGTAGAGGATCACCAATTCCCACAATGTTGCGCAGAAAGATAGTGGAGCAATATCAGAAAGGTGTTACCCAGAGAAAAATTGCAAAGACTTTGCATCTATCATCATCAACTGTGCATAACATCATCCAAAGATTCAGAGAATCTGGAACAATCTCTGTGAGAAAGGGTCAAGGCCGTAAAACCATACTGGATGCCCGTGATCTCCGGGCCCTTAAACGACACTGCACCACAAACAGGAATGCTACTGTAAAGGAAATCACAGAATGGGCTCAGGAATACTTCCAGAAACCATTGTCAGTGAACACAATCCACCGTGCCATCCGCCGTTGCCAGCTGAAACTCTACAGTGCAAAGAAGAAGCCATTTCTAAGCAAGATCCACAAGCTCAGGCGTTTACACTGGGCCAGGGATCATTTAAAATGGAGTGTGGCGAAATGGAAGACTGTTCTGTGGTCAGACGAGTCACGATTCGAAGTTCTTTTTGGAAATCTGGGACGCCATGTCATCCGGACCAAAGAGGACAAGGACAACCCAAGTTGTTATCAACGCTCGGTTCAGAAGCCTGCATCTCTGATGGTATGGGGTTGCATGAGTGCGTGTGGCATGGGCAGCTTGCATGTCTGGAAAGGCACCATCAATGCAGAAAAATATATTCAGGTTCTAGAACAACATATGCTCCCATCCAGACGTCATCTTTTTCAGGGAAGACCCTGCATTTTCCAACAAGATAATGCCAGACCACATTCTGCATCAATCACAGCATCATGGCTGCGTAGGAGAAGGATCCGGGTACTGAAATGGCCAGTCTGCAGTCCAGATCTTTCACCTATAGAGAACATTTGGCGCATCATAAAGAGGAAGGTGCGACAAAGAAGGCCCAAGACGATTGAACATTTAGAGGCCTGTATTAGACAAGAATGGGAGAGCATTCCTATTTCTAAACTGGAGAAACTGGTCTCCTCTGTCCCCAGACGTCTGTTGAGTGTTGTAAAAAGAAGGGGAGATGCCACACAGTGGTGAAAATGTCCTTGTCCCAACTTTTTTGGGATTTGTTGACACCATGAAATTCTGAATCAACATATTTTTCCCTTAAAATGGTAAATTTTCTCAGTTTAAACTTTTGTTTTGTGTGTTATGTTCTATTCTGAATAAAATATTAGAAGTTGGCACCTACACATCATTGCATTCAGTTTTTATTCACGATTTGTAAAGTGTCCCAACTTTTTTGGAATCCGGTTTGTATACCGTATAGTTATATCATGCTTAGTCTGTCTCTAAATCCTATTTTACTGAACAGTTAATCAGGGAGATGATTACATGACTGCAGAAGATATATCTATGACATAGCTGTGTAATTAAACCTTGGCTGCCTCATACCCTTATAATAATGTAAATGCTACAAGGATGGAGTGTATCTGTAATCCAGGTTATGTGAGGTTGCGGGTATAGTTAGGAAAGTGTAGCTCAAAGAGTAAAAGTCTGGGTTACTGATCAGAAGGCAGGGTCAAGCCCCAGCTGGCACTTTATCATGTCTCTGTGCTGTGATATGCCAAGCACATATTTCACAATAAAGAATTTTACAGGAAATCTTTCTCGAGTAATTGCACTTTACAATGTAATAGTTTCACATACAGTATCTCATATATTCACATACTCATATACAGTATATTTCACTCTCACACACACTAAATAAATAAATAAATGAATAATATATATATTTGGGCACGGTGGCTTAGTGGTTAGCACATTCGCCTCACACCTCCAGGGGGTTGCGGGTTCGATTCCCACCTCCACCATATGTGTGTGTGTGTGTGGAGTTTGCATGTTCTACCTGTGCCTCAGGGGGTTGTTCTCCAGTTTCCCCACGGTCCAAAAACATGCACGGTAGGTTGATTAAGTGTATGTGTGTGTGTGTGCGTGCGTGTGTGTGTGTGTGTGTGTGTGTGTGTGTGTGCCGTGCGATAGGTTGTAATTCTATACAGGGTGTATTCTTGATACCCCAAGACGCATGAGATATCCACAGACTCGCTGCAATACTACGGAAGATCGGATAAAGCAGTAGAATATGAATTAATTACATATCTTATTATAATTATTATATTATATTTATTTATTTAGGGGGGCACAGTGTCTTAGTGGTTAGCACGTTTGCCTCACACCTCCAGGATCCGGGTTCGAGTCCCGTCTCGGCCATGTGTGTGTGGAGTTTGCATGTTCTTCCCGTGCCTCAGGGTTTTTTTCCTTTTTTTTTTTCCGGGTTTTCTCCGGGTTCTCCGGTCCCCCCCTTCCTTCCCACCCCAGGAAAACCGGGTCCAAAAACAGTAGGTTGATTGGCACCTTGGAAAATTGTCCCTAGTGTGTTGTGAGTGTGTGTGCCCTGCGATGGGTTGGCATTCCATCCAGGGTGTATCCTGCCTAAATGCCCATAGACGCCTGAGATAGGCACAGACTCCCCGTGACCCGAGGGAAGATCGGATAAAGCGGTAGAAGATTAATTAATGAATGAATTTATTTATTTATTTTTACCAAAAAATATTTCAAACGAATCACAATCAGAAAGAGGTTTATTGGCAAGTAGGTTTGCACTTCCAACGAATTTGTTTTGGTGACAGAAGCTTCCAGTTGCTTTTTTTTTTATGTAAATGAAATGTAAATAAAGGTAAATAAAATAATAAAGGGTCATTGCACATTTTCTTTTTATAAGAAAAAAAATACACGCAACCTGATATTCAATTTCTTCACGGTTGAATATCATGTATGAATGCGTCAAATCCCATGTACAGTTTGCAGAAAAGGGGGGGGGGGCACCAGCGTGCGCGTAGCCCGCAGGCACGACTCGACACGCGCACGCAAATCGCAGCGTGAGGGCGGGAAGGGTTGCTGGGCGGCGCTGTGTAGGAGCGCACGTGCAGCAGCATCTCTGCTGCTCTCCACTATTCGAGTGAAGGAGGTGGAAAGGCGATGATGATTATCGGACACATCGCTGTATGATTGGATGTGTTCCTGCGTCAAAGGAAGACTCTTGCACAGACTGTCTCTGTTCTCTTGGTGTATCGGAGTAACCCAAGGTTTCCTGTCGGCTTTTGTCAGCATCACCAAGTCGTGCTGCATTGTGAGTTCACAGTGAGTTCAGTCAAAACCAACTTTTTTTGTTGACCTAATCAGATTAACGCTGACGCACTTCATTGCATTTCTCAGGAGCTCAAAACTGTCCCCCCCCCCTAATAGTGACTATTGACTGGACGATTTTAAGTATGCATATCAATGATAGAAACAGTTCAATGTCTGCATTCCATATTGCCATTGACTTGAAATGCATTTGAGTAATGACTGCTTTGCATTTAAGCACAAGGTCAAATGTTGTGCAAGGAGCACAATGCAAGGATGAAATTTGAATGCATCTGAGAAAGTTAATGCATTTTCATTTTGATTGATAAAGTCCAAAAGGCAGAAATGATGTAGCCGCTTGATTTCTTGCAGGATTCCCCAATGAAACATGTTTATGCCAAGTAAAAAAAAAAGACATTTTTGAGAAATATTATTTGTATGAGTGTATAAATGGTGCATGAGTAGATCTGTGTTTTGTGCAATGCATGTGGTTGGGCTTGTCAGAAATGTAATGGAGATGCAGAATATAATACAAAAGTGATATGCAAGTCATGCACTTTCAGAGAAAGAAAACATGCATGACCACTTGCCCTTCCTTCATGCTAAGTATTGATTTACACTCAGAGACTAAATCTCAAGGTCTCAGTCAGTAAGAGTGTTATGTAATTAATACTTAATCTTTAGTAATTAATATTTTGTGTCAGCATAAACAGCTTTTTTTTCCTTCACAGAACCACTTGGAGCAACCCAATGTGCCCATGATAAAAAGTTCTGGCATTGGATCTTGACTGCAGTAATGCCCCATTGCTTTAAAAAGCTTCCATTAGAGAAATGACAATCTGTCTGGCCAAGCGGCCAAAACTTTTTGGACTTGATCAGATTTTTTTGTGACTTTCACTTTCCGAGAAGCATGTGCACTGCAGATAGATGGAGAAGCATTTATTGCACTTGGTTGCAGTTAGTAGTCATGAAGGGGTAGTGCCGTAAAGATGAGCCAGACATGAGGAGTCTCTGGCAGTATTTAGGCTTCAGTATTACCACGGAATTCAGCCATGCTGGCAGCTTTCTCATCTAATCTATGATCATAGCATCGGCAGAACGGCAGATATAGTGTTTCCTAATTCAAATTCCAGTTGTATTTCTCACATACACATACTTACATAGTGTGAAATGCTTTACGACCGTCTAACATGTAAACATAAAGGGAAAAAAAGAAAGACTTTTATAATAAATAAATGGAAAGAAAACACCAAATAAAAATAGTGTGTGTTAAAGAAAATAGGAATGAAGTAAGAATAAGGCGACACTATTTAGTGACACAATACAAAAGCGAGTACAATAATATAATCATGAACAGATTATCACTAGTTAATAAACTGCATTATTATTATTATTATTATTATTATTATTTTAATATAGAAGACAGCTTTTCAAAATATTGATCTGTTAATTGTCTTTTTCCAGCCTTACTTTTTCTTGGCCATGGTCAAGGTGGATCGAGAGCCTATTCTGGGAACACGATGCATTCACAACAGGCATGAGCCTCTTCACTATATTACCGTATATTATATTTGATCCTGAGTTTTTGTCTGTGTACACTGAAACTCTACACAGACAGAAACTCAGGATCAAAACCAGTGAGCCTGAGTAATTAATACAAGTCATTTGAATTGACTGAAAGACAGAAGCAGCGAGTGGCTGATTGGATAGCTTAGTCGTTTTTGCAGTTTCAGAATTTAATTTGAGTTATTGATGCACTATTTTGGCATAAGATAATAATCAATACTAGATGAACTGATTGTTCTGGGTTTGTATGCACAGGCTTGTTGTTCCTCGGCAGGCAGTGGCAAATGATTTTTTTGAGGTCATGTTGAATTGTGTTCTAGCAGAGTACATGCTGAATGAACAGACAAGCAATATATGTATAATGCATATTGCCTTGAGCCTTGAATATGATCTAGTCTGACGCAAATGCTAAACTGCCAGGTAGAATCAGAATGTTGTGACATTTCAGTCATGCAGCAACTTGTATTCACAAGTTCTCGCTATATCTGCATGGGTGTCCTCATGGTTCTCCAGGTCCGTTCCACCTCCCAAAAGCATGCTAGAGGTTAGATTATCTACTCTAAATCCTTCCTAGGTGGGGAATAGTGTTGGCCTGTGATAGACTGGCATGGTCAAGCATTAGGAATGACTCCTCTACCTGTATTAATCACACATTTTCAATGTACCATAAATACCATTCAATGTACCATAAATATACCATTCACTCAAAATCTCTCCCTTTAATACAATTATTGACTATTTAATATTTATTTTACTTTGGAAATTATTTTTATAATAGTCATTTCTTGTTAATGAATTAATTTCATGTTCATTTCAATGCTACAATGTAAAATATGGGACGTGGCTCCTTTAAGAATTATGTTCCGGTTTCTGTCCAAATAAAGTGGTGATAAGTTTAGGTTATACTGAAGTGCATGGTTTTCACAAAAGAAAAATGCATTCACAAATCTATTCACAAGTGCGATGTGCTTCCGTACAATTACACACGGTAATATTCACTAATATAGTGAAGAGCTCATACCTGTTGTGAATGCAGAGCTAGTAGTTTGGGGAAATTTAGTGAGTGGATGCACTGAAGTTTCTTTATTCACATTTGTTCTTTCTTGTTCTTTGTTGTCATATAAAATTAATTTAATTATACATTAATAACGCATGAACTTTGACAGCCCTATTTAAAATATTTGCCAAGAAGCAGATTACGGACACTTGTAAGACTTGTATTCACATGACAAGACACAATAATCTCATTCTTAACATCTCCTGAATATCAGACCTGTAACATGCTCTAAAACTCTTCACCATACACCCTTTTGAACCCTGGGCCTCTTGCCAGTATTAACTGTTACCTGGACAGTTGCAGTAGTAGAAGAATTTGGCAGCGTGTTTGTGAGGATGAGTCAACATCTGTGTGATTCAGAACTGGGCTGTTTGCCCCAGTACAGGCCTGGCAGGCACATTTTAAAAGGAGCAAAAACATTCCTCTCTTGCTTTATTACCCGTAGTTACCAAGTGAAACTGGAGCCTGCTTTGGCTATAGAAGCAATAAGAAAGGAAAAGTCCTGGAATTGTGGCATTCAGGATAATATTTAGTATCAGTATTAATTTAGGGCGACTATTGATCTACTTTATGCAGGGGTGTCAAGTAACAAAGTACAAATCATTAATTACCTTACTTAAGTAGAAATTGTGGCTATCTATAATTTACTAGAGTAAGTATTTTTACTCCTTACTACTCCTTACATTTTCACGCAATGATCTGTACTGTCTACTCCTTACATTTTATAAATAGCCTCCTTACTCCTATTTCATTTCGGCTTATTTTCAATGTCATTGTTCGGAAAAATAAAACCTATCCAGATAAATCGCACCATCTGGATATAGTGAATGTGATTGTGTTTGGATGAGGAGTATAAACATATACCATTCCATAAACATATACCATTCCATATACCATTCCAACACCCTATTGGTTTGTACATGATCCATCGCACCTGCACACAACACAAATCACGTCACACTCCAGCAAGGACATAACCAGTGTTGGGGTCGTTAATCAAAAAAGATTATTTCTTAAAAGTGATTATTTCTCCACTACCGGCTCATTTATCAAGCTTTCTCTTCATCTTCCGCAGTAGGGAGTTTGGTAGAGAGATGTTTAAATAAATTAGTCATTAACGCAATATAAGCTTTTGTCCTTAATGGCAATTTAAATCCTTAATGGTTTAGTTTTATTACCAGTATTTTTACACTTTTACTTGAGTAAAAAGGCTTGAGCTGATACCTCAACTTCTTCAGAAGTCTTTTTAAACCCAAGTATCTATACATCTACCTGAGTAATGAATGTAAATACTTTTGACACCAGTGACTTTATGGTTGCGATCACTTTGTCATAGGACTAGATGCTTGTTTTTATATACAGCTATCTATCTCATCTCATCTATCTCACAAGTGCTTTTTACGACCTTTACTATGGAGATACAGTGAGCTGTTATCTTTCTCATAGCAGAAGAATCACAGAGGGAGAGAAGAGAGAGAGAGACTCGTGCCAGTCTCCTCAGCAGCTCCCAAATGTCGACGCATGGGTCAAGTATCTTTAAAGCCGGTGTAGGAGTGATTATAGTGGGGGAGAATGTATTCACCTGTTACGAGCAATACTCAGGGTAAAAGTGCTTCATAAAAGTAGTTCTTCACTGTCCGTTTATATTCCACACTGTATCCATAATACCTTTAAGCATTTGAAGTCACACCTTAGTGTGCAGATAACGGAAAAGTGTGAGTTGCCCCAAGCGAAAAGATTTACAGTAACAACACATCCTGAAAGCATGTCTCACATTTTATTAGTTTAAAATGATTTTTTAAATATGAGAATGTCTATAAAAGTCATTTTGTAGAGTTGTGTTATAGGCCTATTTTTAGTTAATAAGACCACGAATGCAGCTTGTCATTTTTCCCTTGAAAACTGTGCATTGCCATTAAAAAACCCCACATGTTTACCTTGAACTGGCTCTCATGCATTATTCAAAAAATGCAATAAATTACAGAAAACATGAAACCATTTACTGAGATTACAATAACAATGAATGCATAAAAAAGCAGTTTATGACCTTAAAAAAACCTAAAAAAACCTAAAAAAAAACCTAAAAAAAACCTTCTGACCTTAAATATGATTTTACAGTACACACACACGCACATACACACATATATGTATGTATATGTATGTGTGTGTCTATTAGTTTCCATTATCTTCATTATCATCATCATTGCTTATCACATTTATCATGGAATAGCCTGACATTCTCCAGTTTCCAGTACAGTACACATTAGTTTTGCACAAATTGCAAAAAAAAGTGCAAATTAGTTTTGCACTTGCTTCAGATGTGTAATGTTTGGTCGTATTTTTTTTTCGTCCCTGTTCTTTGTAGAAGTTTCGACAGGAGACAAAAGGGCAAATGCAATAGACTGTTTCATTACATGCACTGTCATGAAGTAATATTTAATACTAATATGACTTAAATCTACTGGAGTCTGCTAAAGACAAATTGTACTGAAGAAAAGAAGAATTAGTTCATCTCACTGTTTAATATTTAGCTGGCCAGCTCATTTAAGGTAAGTAAGGGTTAAGGTATGTCAAATAAGATGTGTGTGTACTAATAAACATGTATACATATTAACCTATGGCTGGGCATAAAAGAATAAAAATATGTTTACACAAAAAATACACAAAAATGTGCTTATGGTAACTATCTTATAAGTAAAATCATACATAAAATATGTAGTTCATGTTCTTATGTGAGAATATGAAAAAAAATCACATGCAGAATGTCGGGTTTGTTAAGTGTGTTTGCAGACATGTACAAATCCAAAGAAGACAAATTGTTATGTCTGATTTTGTAAATCTACATTGAATCACTTGACAAGAGCAAACTATTAAACCGGGAAATACGTTGACTCAGGTGTTTTAGAGTTTGGAAATCCCCATAATTAGATGCGCAACTAATGCAGACATGTCCGCCCATGTTCTAAAGTGGGTTTTTGGAAAGTCATTTGGAAATAAATGATCTTTTATCCATGTTTATACAAGGTTGAAGAAAATACTTCTTTCTTTTTTCTGCAGTACAAACAATAAGTTAAATAAGAGTTATAGTTATAGTGATAGTGATCGTTCTCACTTATGTGTTTACTTTGTAATGCTTCAAATACCTTTTGAGATATAGTTATTGGGGGAAAAACGTTTCATAAACATGTTTAAGCTAAATGGTAATATACTATATTTAATAGGCATTTATAAATTCACATGGAACTGTTTAATGGTGTATAGTAGCAGTCTTGGTTGGGACAGATGGTCTGGGACAAGGTTGAGAAGAAATCTCCACTGAGTCTGGTTATGTGGTTAGAAGTATTTAAAATATAGCAGTATTATAAATATAGTATTTAAAATAAACTTTGACCAGGATAAAACATTTAGAAAAGTGAACTAATCACTGAATGTATGTAATTGAATGAACACATTTGTAAGTGAATGACTATAATGGTATTATGTAATGAGTTATGTTCAACGCTGTATAACAGGAACAGCTGAGAGAACATACGAACTACTACCACAGTTCAAGCGTTCATGGTCTGCCTGTTTTTCTTTTGAATATTCCGGAGGTTTGCTTGGGACTCACAGGAGAAAAACCAATGGCAATAAATTTTGTCTTGGATGAAGATTAAATTTTTAATACACGGAGTTTCTGTAATAGTTCTGTTTGTGAAAACAAGAAAAATGCAATTTCTCCTCTTGGTCTGCATGTAGCGGGTTAAGTAATTACCAGATGAGTTAAATCAGGTGTTTTAGATGATCATGCTATTATAATGTCTATAAATTATCTGTGCATGTGACAGATTATGAAATTGGCTCTGTAGATTGCCAGGACCTTGGAACATTTTTGCCTGACAAGGTTAAACTGTCCCCACTCCCTCCCCATGACACACACACGCTTACACACACACACACAGTTATCTAATAACCATAATGGCCACCTTGCACATCTTGCCAAGATATAAGACGTTCTACATTTTGTCTCCTTTTTCATTTTACTTTCTCAGCATTTTTGGTATAGGAAGGCTTGTGTTGAAGGTGATTTGTGTCAGTGCATGAGGATGGTTGAAAAAGAAATGTTTTATATCTTTGGCCTAAAAAAATTAATGGTTCCAATGTAATGTTTTTTAATGTAAAAGCAACCACCTTTTGATGTGATTGCTTGTAAGTGTGGACGAGAAATACAGTAGAAATGCAAACCTGTCCAAATGTATCTATTAGACAGACAAAATCTAGTTTGTACAGTGATTAGTGTCAAGCTAAGCGCATTAGATTGCAATTTAAATGGTGTCAGCGGGAGCACAGGCACATACCTGCCTACACCGATACTGTAATGCATACGCATACTGTATCACCACAGAATTTGAGATCATTTTGCATAATCATATGTTCGTGTGGATGAGAGTGTTTTTGAAATAACATCGGCGACATTGAAATGGTCTCTGTGTGGGATTTAGGAATGCTTTTATGGCCACCCTGACTGAGTAGAGACATGTTTAACCTGAGCCTTGTTTTCTTCCATTTTATGTGAAGTAAAAGCACATAAAATAGAATGGAATTTGTGTCTGATACAGGATTCTACCTGCTCATGTCCTGGGTCTTCTTTGTCATATTTTCTTGTTATAGCAAATGTTTCAAAAAGGTGAAAGGTATGGACTGAACACTGAAGTCTGCTAATATGAAGCCATACTATTGTAGTATGTATTTTAGCACTGTCTGGCAGAAATATGCAAAAAGACCTTTGAAAAAGACATCAACTGGATGGAAGAACATGTTGTTGAGAGCATGCAGTGATTTTCATTACAGAATCATTTCCATTTTAGGACTTAAAGATAACAAGTATTCATTATTGATTTTCACTATTTCCCCTTGTACAGAGAGATTTCTCCATCTTCATATCCAGATTCCAGATTTGATTATTATGTACTGTAGATGATGTGATACTCAACGTATTCACAGTTTTATATTGGGGATTATTATTCTAAAATTCTTCCATGTTTTTTATTTATTTTTAATTTTTTTGAAAATTGATATTTCCGCCTCTCTAATATGCTCTTTTTATACACAGTCATATTACTAATTGGCATATTCCCAATTACCTAATTAGTTGCAAAGTGTTTCTTTTTAGACTTTTCAGCTTCTTGTAGCCCCTGTCCCATTTTTTTAGATGTGTTGCAGCCATTATTATTTATTTTATTTTTTTACTCTGTTAAAATAACTTTCAGTTTAAACATTTGATATGTTTTATGTGGTTGTGTGAATCACTTCCCAAATAGAAAGAGAACTTTGCATTTCAAATATCTCTCCTATCTATACTGCAGTGTATTTACTTGTGTATGTCTTAAGTTTGTGCAAGATAATATCTGTATATATGTTTAAGGCAATCTATTAACTCTTCCATTTTAACAACCCTTTCTTAGACTCCAAGCTGGACGCGTTGTGAAGGAGAGGGGTGTGTGGTGGAGGATCCACCATGAAGCACCTGCCCATCTCTAAATGGCTTAGGCATCTTGGTTTACCGCAGTACTGCTCACTGTTTGATGAGGAATATGATGGAGTGGAGGTGAGATTCTCAAATCTACATGTTCACATTCTGTGCAATCTTTATGAAGACTGTGCTTTGACACATCAAATTTGATGTGGCTGTATGATTAATCAACATAAGAATGTCTTTAAAATATTCTGACATTATTCATAATGTGACAATGAAACAAACTAAATTCCAACAGCACCATTATCATGTACACACCCTTTTTAAATACATACTTGCTGTTATCAGAGTTTAACAGTGACCATTAGGAAAGATAAAAATACTGAAGACATTGGGTTAATCTTGAGGCACTACGAAGATATGGCACCATACAGAAATTGCTTAGACTAGGACAACCCTCCTAACTCGTGAACAGAAAACTTATCAGCGAGGCTACAAAGGTCTACAAGCAACACTATCTCATAACAAGAAGGGAGCAATTTCTTGGTAAAAAAATTGAGGCTGTTTAAATTTGACAAAATGTATTTTTACAGTCCAAAGTGACAAAGGCTACATATTTAAGGCCCCATTCACACCTGGTATTAACATCTGTCTCACAACAGGACAGTCAAGACACATAGCTGTTCACACCTGGCATTAGAATGTGTCTCCTGTGTCCACTTGCTTAGGAATGCAAGCATTTTTTGCAGGATAAAGGGTGTCATATATGTTATTACATTATTTTCAAATCATCCTTCCACTACAAGTATTTGTAGCAGAACTATCCCACCAGGTTTTTTTTTTTCACTATTTTGTCCGGAAGGAATCAAGATGATGCAAAAGACCGTAACCAGCCCAGGACCACCTCCAAAAGTGGTTTAAGTGATGGATCAAAGTGTGTATATTTAAATTTAACACTGACCACAATCTGATCACCCAAGATACACGTTAACGCCAGGTGTAAACGGGTCCTAAAAGATGTGTTAAGAGAAAATATAATGCAGGTATTTATCCAAATAATACCATTCCTAATTTGAAGCATGGTGATGGTAGTATCATGCTCTGAGGATTTAGCCGAAACAGGTTCTATAGTTAATAGCAATGAGATTAGGATCAGCTAAGCCATCTGGTACAAAACCTGCATGCAGAATGCTGAAGTGCTTCTTATCATCCAAACATGGCTTCAGGCAAAGGAAGATTAAAGTCTTGGAATGAACCTGAGCCCATAGTAAACCTGCAGAATGGCCTAAGGAGGGCTATGCAGATGGGATTTCTTGGCACTGCGAAGGAGTAACATTTTTTGGAAGCAATAGTAGGAATTCTAGGCATGCACAGCTGATAGAAGTCCCTTTAAAATATGCCATGAGTCTCTTTAACAAATAACTTTTTAACAAGTAATGCTAAGCACACAGTCAGAAAGTATCAATAGGGGGTGGACACTTATGCAATCTATTGTAGTTGTTTCTTCATTGTGTTTCCTAATAATCTTTTTTGATCACCATAAATGAGACATTTCTGGCATTATTGTCTCATGATTTTTTTTCACAAAATCATAAAATATACAATGGATTGTGATTTTTCAGTTTTTTTTTTTCTTCTGTAGTTATTCTTTTGTGCCTTAGTCTAACCATGTTTGAGAATAATATGTAGGATTGGGTTGGAATGGCGCTATCACCATTCTGGGTTTTTACAAAAACCGTACAGCTAGATGGTCTTATCTCTCCATCCAACTCTCACGCAAACATGCACACGCATATGCAGGCAGGGGAATATTATCTTTACAAGGGTTTGCTATTTACTACCAGGCCTTGCAGAGGTCTACAGAGATTTCTATGCTATCGCTGAAGAGTTTAGAACTGTCTAATCCCAGTATGAGTGAAATCTGGCAGAAAGTCTTTGTTTAACGTCATTAAATCCATCAGCAACCGACACTCAAGACTGACAGACATGTTTTGCCTGCCCTTTTGCTTGTCTGCTTAATCTTCATTCATCTTCTTTTAGCCCCGAGCTTAACCTGCCGAACGAACTCTCGTTCAGTGTCGGAATGCGTTGTTGTAATGACGGGGGCATCCAGAGATCGTAAACAGTAGCAAGCAGGAAAATTGGCCAACCTCATCATATGCACACACACCTTTCTACACATATACCCTGAAAGAAACATGCTTTACCGCTCCTTTTTGGTATTTGCTGTGTTATAAGCTGTTCCCACCCAGCCATCATAGAGACAAAAGCATGTATTCAGGTCGGATGCGTTTGTTTGTCTTTGCAGTGTCAGTGCTGGAAATAGGAGGAGAGGTTCATGCTTAGACCAAAGAAGGAGATTTATGAATGGATAATTGCTGTTACATTGATGTGAAAGAAGATCATATGCTGAGGGTTTGCATAACTATTACATGTCAGGTTGTTTAAACACGTGAAGAGGAATCTCATGTCCCTAACAGAGATGAATGCTGGTTCAGACAGGCTGTCATTGTTATTTTTTTTTCTTTTTACTAAAGAGTGGTTAGATTTCATGTGTCATTCCAGTTGAATTTTCAGTTTAGGTACATCGTTTTAAATGCTCTTTAAAATCCCAACTTGCACACGGCTGTAATACAGTGGCTTTAAGCAGTCATGATAATCAGTGCTTTGAGTGTAACACTTTCACACATGACATTGACACATGCACCAGGACATTTTAATGCTTAGATAAACACTGTCCTGCCCTTAAATCTATTTTGTATAATCTGTACTTTCAATGTGTGCTTATTTAATTAGTTTTTCTCATGGACAGGCAATTTGGGGGGAAAACAAGTAAATAATACACCTTATTTATTTTTATTGCACCTATCCCTGCGTGTTACATTCACTACATGGACTATATTTTATTATATTTTTGTCTCGAAACTGTCACAAAGTTCAAGGCATGTTTAAGATGATTGGGGTAACATTAACATTTGCCTTAGACTAGGAGGCCTAAAGCATTTCCAGCCTGACAATAACTTTACTAAGCACCTTATTGCTGAATGAGTAAAGATCTCCAACCACACTAAAAACCCTATTAGAAAACCCATCCCAGAAGATGCTAATAGGGACTAAATATGGAAAAGCACATGTAGATCTTATTTGCCAAAGAAAACTTACCCTCTATGTTCGTAAAGCTCCATGACTAGCTAGCGGTGCTTTTTTTTGGAATCCGAACAAATTTTACTTTGTGCACACACGTTTGTTCGTATCGGCGGATGTTTGCTAAATGTTTGTTTGTGAGGTGGGGAGCGTCTGTATATGTAATGTTTAGAATGAACAATTGCAAACACAGTTAGGGATCATTAAAATCAAACAACCATGAAGAAACAGTTATTATTAGACAATTAGTAGTTGTAGTTGTTTTGTTTTTGAAATCTTTATAATTAAAATCTTTTTGCAGACTTTGTTACTGTGTCCTACATTGGCCTGTACAAGTTTTAGTAACTTAATGTAAGAGTGTTAATTCTGGTAATAAAGTGTAAAATTGATGATAGACAAAACATTTTTTCTTTTGTCTCGAGGCGATGTTTAAAGATGGCTCACTCGGTACGCTTGGGTCCTCTGTGTCTGAGTCAGAGAGCTACTCTTAGCAAGAGAAGTAATGTTTGTCAGCTGCTGTCTGTGCTGCCGTTACTCACTCACTCCACTCAACACAACCCGTATTTTACTTATAGTTTTTTGACAAATACAACAGTTTTTCAGGGATGACTAAAGCGAGATATAAACTCTTTTCATTCGTCAAGGTGGGGACCAGGTGGCTTTCGCACAACAGTCTTGTGAAATACCCATTTCTTACCTTAACAATTTTAAAGTAAATGATCTCAATAATCATTTTACTGCCTTCATCTCCTCACCACATTTCCACAGTAAAATCTACAGTAAGAGCACCAAAGACAACATCTTAAAAAGATTCAAGATTGAAAACCTCTGTTCACTGATATTAACAATCATATAAAAATGATTCACTACAAGTTGCCATTTTGTAAGTTCAATGCTCCTTTTAGTTAAGCTGTTCCTAAAAGCACAGTTGATTTATGGGCTTCTTATCACTTCTGCAATGAATCTCCAGCACCACATGGCAGTCCCCTAAAAGAGGCAAAGAGCAAATGCCCATTACTGATCCATTACTGCAGCAAGAAGAGAGGAAGAAAGAAAAAAAAGCAGATGCTATTTTCACCCGTGTGTAAGAAAGCTATATCAAACTTGCCTGTTGGCGTCAAAAACGTAGTAAAGTAGCAGTATCCTACGAGCATATTTTGCTATTGATTTAATTCCCGAATGTAATTAATTGTTAGTTAATATTGCTCATTCTCAGTGTAGAGGTAACATGCCTTACAAAACATTAAATTGCTAGTATTCTAGAGTTGTCAATATATACTGTAAAAAAGCAAGTATTTTTTTGTTAAACAGCATAGCAGCAAAGACTAGTAGTGATCATTTTCTTGTGAAATGAAGTATCCTGTGTGGGCAGTTTAAGAAGGATCAGTATGTATAGTAGCTACCTGATGGTTAAGAGAAAAAGGAGAAGCCCATACAAGATTAATGACAGTGGAAAACACATTCCACAAGTTTCTTGATAGCAGAGTGAAAGTGATAAGTTTGATAAATGTATTATATTCGGAGTAAAGATGTATAATGACAAGGTCGTAACTTGCCCTGTGATAAGTCCAGTCATTAATGAGTGCTGCCTCGCTGTTCCTAATTAGCTTAACAGTAACTGGTCTTATCAAACTTTGGTCACATTCTGAAATGCTGTCTAAGCAGTTTTGGTCACCTGGAAAGCCTCAATTTGCAGCCAACCCACATATACAGTATCCAGACTCAAATAGAAACAGGATTGGGAAAACTATGGATAACTATAGCTTCGAAAACTGTTATCCCAAGGTTTGAGGCACACAATTATATATGTTTATACCATATAGTTCATACCATATAGGTGTCCTGGTGCACAAAGCAAGCTTCATGTATAAATCTTTTAGATGGGTCATCTTCCCAGAAGTGTGGAGTTTAGTGTAACAACTCATAGGAAATTGGATACTCAAAAAGCACAATCCAATCTTATGGACAAAGATCCACAAAGTTTGTTCCATATAGAATAATTTAACTAAAAAGGTTTTCTGTCCAAATTTTACTTAAGCAAAGTATACAAACAATATTCAACAATATTAACAAGAAAAAAAAGACACTTTGTTTTAAATATACTCACGAATTTAAAGTAAAAACGTAAATCATTTGAACTTAAATTTAATAATGAGATTTACACTTATGGCATTTAGCAGACATCCTAATCTGTAGCAAACAAGATATTTAATATAATGAGGTTCGTATTTGACTAAACCTTATATTGTTTATCTAAAACTAAAATCCTCTTTCAATCTTTATTTTTCAAGGCTTTATGCATGAATAACAGTATGCAGTTTTTTAATGAATTTAACAGAATAAAAATCATGTCCACAGCCATTATATCAATCATGAACCATTAGCTAGAACATTATGTTTCTTCCTCAGTTATTAAGCTAGTGGAATTGACTCTAGTCTAACCACAATAACAGTTTAAAAAATTCAGATAGTTTAATAGGGGCAATGGAGACATACATTTTTCATTTGTCTTTGGGTTTTCCAGCATATTAAAACATTTTACTGAGGCAAGATGCGCTCAAATTCAGGTTCACTCAGAAGATTAGCTGCACCCGGATAGTTATAATACAGTGTGTAGCTATTATTATATAGTATAGCACAGAACATGACAATTTTATTTAGACAATTGTTAAATTGATAATTCTATTACCAATTTAGAGTATATAGCTAAATTCTGCTCAACCTAGAGTATAGAGCAGAAAAAGACCATTATAAGGTCCATTATGTAAGGACGTATCATTATGATTACAAACAATACTGTATAATTATGTAGATGTATCTAAAAAAAGTATAATTAATTTATAATTACAAACATATATACCTGTACTAGACACATACAAAGTTAAAAGCAACACTGGACAAATTTGAAATTATGATAGCATCCAGTAAACAGTGTTGACCATACAACATGGCATGTGCGTATGGTCGGTTAAAAGGCATCAGAGAGACTTAATAATTTCATTGTCCGCTCAAGTGTCTATTATCAGAGTAGATTCAAACAGAAACAGTTTGTGTTGCATATTTGGATCGAGGCTGGTTTTAATCATCGCTTGTTAAACGTGGCTGTGATCAGGGAAGAAAGCGTATACACAATGAACCCTTACCAGCATAGCACACTATCTGCTCCTTCTGTTGTTTTTCTAACCAAACAAGCCTGAAAAAACAGAACATGATGAAAGAGGGGGGAAAAATGAGAGAATAGTTGTTGATAGTAAGGATTCAGCCGGGTTGTGATAGAACTCACGGGGCTTGTCAGATAAAATGCACAATGAGGCTAATGCGGCATAAGATCCCCCGCTCTTACAGCTCGCTGCATCATTTTTGCGCTCACAAAGTCTACAAACACAGTGTGGGAACTATGTACTATGGGGACATGAAATAATATAATATAATGTGGGAATCACATGTAGTAATATGATTTATACTCATAGCATAAAAACATATTTTTATACCAATTTTATTTAATCATATTGTGTGCGGTTTATTGGATGTACATCTCTGTAGAAGTGCGACTGCCTGAGTACCGGAACGATGCTCTGCAAATGCTAATCTGCAGAAAATTGCTTACATGTTTCACAAACTCCTCTTGTTTTGTCTCGTTGGAGCATTTCATAAACAAAGCAGCAGACTGTTTTTTTTCCCTCCAATTTGGCAAGTGTTCACTATTATCGGAACTCAGACAACGTCAACCAGGCAATACACACAAAAGTAATGACAGACTAGTGGCTCAGCTCACTTATTTAGCAGTGTCAATAACAGTGATCAGGTGTAAGTGTGCATGGTGCCAGGTAGACTGCAATAACCGAAACTATCCATCTATTCCGTGTAGGACCTGTTGCACTTGACAGAATTGGACTTGTTGGAGTTGGGTGTTCACAGTCATCTCCATCGCATCCACATCCTCTCAAGCATCCAGGTTTTGCAGGAGAGCGAGTCCAAAAGAGGTCAGTGCCATTATCAGGCCAACACTTTACTCCCTGCATTCCTAGAAAGGTAAGGCTGGATGTTTGTTTCTACTGCATTTCCATTTGTTTTTCACAGAATGTTCACACCTTAATATATAACTTAAATATACTTTATCTAAAAGAGGAAACCAAGACTATGACGTACAGCATTAAACGATACAAACTGCACAATGGTTATGACCTTTCAGCAGAAATAACCACATTTGTACATTCTTATTTAATACTACTTTAAAAGGCATGTTTAACATAAAGGAAAAGTTTTAGATTTCCCCATAAAAGTAATTGGTAGCCCACTTCTTCAAAGGTGGGTGAGTTCAAATCTCAGCACCAACACCAAAAAAACATTGCTAAGACTTTGAGCAATATTGAATGCAATAAAATATTATGCATAATATATTTAATCGCACAGATCAAGATAAATAGGTTTAGATGTGATATACAAACACTAATGTTAGTCACGACCATAGTAGTGGCCTGTGCTGTGGATGAGTATCTACATTAAAGATTTTCTAGATTATTTTAACTTCTAGCTTTAAATAGGGTTAATAAACAAGGCATCAATTAAGTTCACCCAGAGAATGCACTGCTCTCGAACTTTGAGGAGTTGAATACTTTTCCCTCCCTTATCAGTCAGAGTGGCACTAGTCAATTGTGCACAGCTGTGATCCCATGTTAGTAAAAATAAGGGTGGATGGAGGTTTTTTCTTTGTGTTATGTTGCCCTGTGGTGTCCTAAGCAGCAGTTTGAAAAGATGCAGTTGACCTGCTTCACTAGTCCTAGAGGAACCATGTGTTCGCCCTTACCCTCCCCAATGACTATCTGTATGAGAGGTTTGGAAAGAGGTGGGTCCGGGGAGGAAAAAAAAGAGATGGATGAGTTCTACTTGTAAACTTTTCTGAAGCAACTCTTTTTTTGTTTTGTTTGTGTGATAAATAACATTCTTTAACGTGTTTATGGTCCAGAAAGGCATACAACCGAAGAAACAAAAGGTTCCAGCTGTAGAAACATGCCTTTATTCAGTCAGGGTAAATCCATAGCTATACAGTTCTTTGTGTGGAAATGTGAACTCTATGCGCCACTCTGAAGAGTCATATGTCTACTGTGTGTCACATGATAGACTTGGCCTTGCTTACGTGTTTGTAGGACAAAAAAACAAATATTATACCCCGTCTTCCTCTTTTCCAGGTTTCTTACGATGTGTCAATAGAAGCTCATAGACACGAGCACAGCCACGCTTCGTTTCCCACCCAAACAAACTTCATCCCAAAACCCCACAGGCTGGCTAAACAAAAGCAGGAGTTATCATATCTTTGCCAGTTGGGATATGACACTGATGGCTCTCACTCTGTCTTTGTCATTTGTACAATCTCTGTCTGTCTTCGTTTGTTTGTATTGGACAGCCTGTGACTTTTAGGATATAGTGGCTGCATTAATTTTGCTTGAAGAGGAGAGACAGTGTGTCTGTGTGGTTTGGGACAAGACATTAGGCCTTATCCTACTAACAGGCACCATTTCACTTGGGTTATCAACAGGGTTTAGTTAAGAAAACTAACCAACAGAGTGCAGAGAGAGAGAGAGAGTGTGTGTGTGTGTGTGTGTGTGTGTGTGTGTGTGTGTGTTTGGTGTGTGTGTGTGTGTGTGTGGTGTGTGTGTGTGTGTGTGTGTGTGTGTGTGTGTGTGTGCATGTGTGCCTGTGTGTGTTTTTTTCCCTCTGCTTTTTCCCTTGAAGCCAACTCAGCCTGCTTGGAGGTCTTCATCAGAGAAAAGTGTAATTAGGTATTATAGATTTCAGGACAGAGTGACATGAAAGAGATTTGGAATTATGCAGCATGCACGAATTAAGATCAGACAGAAGCTGGGCTGGCATCAGTGCCCGGGGAATACACAGTAACACTACACTGATGAGTTTACTGTCAACACAAAAAGAGTGTCATGCCAGGCTTATTTCCGGCCAATGTGTGTATGGTGCATTAACATCAACAACACACACACACACACACACACACACACACACACACACACACACACACACACAAAATAGTTGTTAGGGGGGGAATAAAGGAGGTGCAGGCACACGTTTGTAGTGTTTAAACTCTTCTCCACTGAACCACAAACCTTAGTTACTGCAGCCTTAGGGCAATAGTTCTCTGTGTGTAATTAAGTCTCTCTCTCTCACACACACACACACACACACACACACACACACACACACACACACACACACAATCAGAGTGCACAGACAGGCTCAAGCTTGTTTGCCGGCATTAAATCTCCACACTTTTGCTATAGCTGCTGTCTTTGCATTTACACATACACGTGTTGTGGTACGATTTGGATCAGCACACAGGTGGGGTTAATATTGCGGGGTTATGGTGGGGTTAATATATTACTACTATTAATACTATATTAATATGGATGCACATTTGGGAAAATGTGAAATCTTATGTAGTTTGTTTCACAACAAATTGAATTGCTGGTTATTACCCATTGCCTGTAACCCAAAGTACACACTGCTATTCAAAGTACTGGCTTATTCCACTCTTTAAAGTCTTTTGCTGTGCTTCAATATTACTAATGAGTAAAGTGCTATACAGCTTGTAACAATACACTCTATAACTTATATTATGAAAAGAGAACTTGTTTTAGCATGACTAATGTGCAAACTTATAGTAAGTTTGTTGGAGTCTGGAGAAATTAGATGCTTCTAAGTGCAGATACATTTTTTTCACATGATTATAAAAAGCATTTGCTTTTATTTTTATCAGGCAGCATACCAAACACACCCATCTGAGTCTGACTATAAGCAAGTAATTATTTCATGGGTTCATGACAAATACCTTATGACAAGTCAGCATGCAGAGATTTAAAATAGCCTCAGATTGCAAAAGCTTGGTTTCACAAAAGAGACTTCTTCTTTTTTGAAAAGGCAAGGACAAAGAATATCAATAAGCAGGAAATAGTCTTAGCGAATTGCTGAGGCAACGCACAAATGTTCATACCCTTCATATGTCTACAGGCCCATAGGCCTAATCTATTTTAAATACTTTAGTCCTTACATTTAAAAGATACAGAGCATTGATTCTTTCTTGAAAGCTGTTTAGTACATGTCTTTCGGTTCATACAGATCATACTTTTTTTGAGTAATGAGAACAGTTTGAAGTCAACAGGAGGTCTGCCCAAGCTATCTTTAACACCTTTAATGGTTCATCCTGACTGCTGCTCCACCTAGCCTCACATCCTGTGAGAAATGCAAACGCTTTCCACACAAAAGTGTCTCAGGAGCCACATAGAACAAACAGCTCCTGTAGCTTCCCAGGTGTCTTTGGATGGACAATCAGAGGTCAGCATGGTCTCTGAGGCGGCTTCCTCTCAAAACAAATGATAATGCCACTGTTGTGGCTGTTTCTTCATTCAAGGCTACCTACTGCTAATTTTTTATATCAGCCTTTGTTTGAGATGTTTTTTTCTTTCCCACAGTGCTTTTTAATTTGACCAGTCTGAAAACACCCAGAGGCATGGATGTGATATGAGGAAGTACAACTTCTGTGCTTTGGTGTTACATGTCAAAAACTGTTTAACAAATAAGGAAAATGTAGGAAACCCAGAGGAAAGGTTTTTTTTTTTTGAAAGAGCCCAGCTTAGTGGCTTGGTTTTAAATATGTGGCACATGACTATAATTGTTACCTGCACACACCGATTAGAGTTCAGTCATCACCAATGGGTATAAAATGTACCCTTAAAGAGACACTTGGTATTGCACCAACCCTGCTTTTTTATTTTTATTTTATTTTTTTTTACAGATTGCTGATTTGTAAGCTAAAGTGGCAGTTTTTGTACATTGCCTCTTTTGTGAAGAATAATTTCAGACCAAGACAAGTGGACAACCAGGTCTAAAAAACATAACCTTTAGAAGTAAAGAAATGGATGCAGTGTTAAATTTGGCAAACTAAAGCATTGGTTTCTACAAAGTCTAGGTACTGAACTAATGATTGCACCACCAGAGAGTGACTCTTTTTACTCAACTGCTTTAGCATTGTATTTTAATGTATTTCATCCTACTTGTGTGCTAAAACACCCGAGAATACCAGAACCACCAAAATATCACTGCTGGGCCCTTGAGCAAGACCCTTAACTCTCAACTGCTCACTTATAAACAAAAGATAATGGTAAGTAATTTAGTTGTCAGAAGTTCATTGTGACTATCTACATGTTTAATTTAGGTATTGATTGATTGTTCAGCGCTAAAGATTAGTCTATCTAAAGTGCTCTCTCTCTTTCTCTCTCCCACTCTCTTTCTCTCTTTCTCTCTCTCGCACTTTAATTGTGTGAAGTTAAAAGTGTCCTCTGTCACTTCTACCCCAGGTTCTCTCTGTCAGACCACTGCTAAAAATGTCTGTAGTGTTTTTTGAATCATATTATTATATTGGAAGCACATGATATGTACATTACATTATATTACATTATATAATAATAATAATGTATGTAATGTAATGTGTATAAAGCCGAACATTAAATTAGAAAATACTTACATGTATTATAATATATAAAATGCAAAGAAAAACCCATTTTGTTTGCTTTTCAGATCAGGTTGATTGTACAGATCACTCACTGATTGATTTAGAATATCCTGAAAATGTATATCTTAGCTGTGGATTTGTTTTCTATCTTATCATAAAGGTCACAGCAGCTACCTTCAGCAGGCCCTCTTGTTTATTTGATAAATGTCACTTCTGGAAGTAGGATATTAGTCTTTAGAAAACATGGATAACAGTCATGGAGTACCCAAGGCCACGTATGTAGACTTGGATACTCAGCATGCCGGCTGATATCACCCTCGCTGACACTGACATCCATCTTTTAAACTGTGCATCGAGCAGCATAGGTCATAGTTATCCTGTTTCTGTATCGGCATGGCCTCTGACCATATAGGGTCAGCTGGTCTCACTCTGTCTATGTATGAGCTCTAAAAGAGAGCACGGTGAAATGTATTACTATGCTCCTGGCTTTTCTGTCCATCACCATGGACAACATGTGCGAATAGTAGCTAGACATAAACCTGCTGACAGCACTGTTGTAATGTGAGTGGGAGGATGATGTTCAGTTATGTCAGTCATGTAAGCTGTCATTCCTTCCTGGCGGAAATCACTAGCCATGAAGAACTTGTTTCACACTGTGTCACAATGAGAGACAAACTCAAAGTCAAGTTTATGCCTAAAAGAGAGCGTATTCTGTTATTCTATATAAATGTTGAATAATTAATAGTCATTAATATAGGTCCCTATACAACTTAAAATCTTGAAAATAAACATTCAATTGAAAATGTAATAATGATTTCTTTAAAGAGATCTGTCAAGCTGATGATTTCAAATCGTGGAATGTGGCATTTCTCAAAAACAGCAGCACAGTTTACATTATATGAACCCGACAAATTGCTCTTTCCTTTAGCCTTGGGCAGAGCACAAACTGTGAGTTTCCTCCCTGGAATGAAAACATGCAGAAGGAGATGGTGAGAGACATCACAGGAAGGCGTGCGTAGTGGAAACCGACTTCCGCTCGTACTGTTCGGTTTGATTGACACTGTTACGCTTTGCCAACCGAAATGAGTAATCCGGAGCAGATAACAGATTCGAGTTGGTGACTCAGCAGTAATTAGTGTCAGGGAGATTCCATGGGCGTGGTCTGCGAGAAATGCTTAAATTTAATTACAGAGTGCGAATCATTTATGTATACATGTTAGACTTTATAAGGATTTGCTTTTGGAGTGCAATGCATGATCAGGCAAAAAGTGTTTAGTAACTTTAGTGTCCTAAAATCTTTCAGATTGATATGCAGTCCTTTTAAGGTTACTCCAAAAGTCCATTTCATGGTAATTAATAAGTTGACAATGAATGTATGTCATTGTGACATACAGAGCTCATGTTAGACTGACGTGTGATTGGTTTATAGTGTTTAGAGTAGTCTAATGAGCTAGAAAACTGCATCATTTATATGTCTTTAATGATTCTCTAATCTATTTGATCAGAATGCATTGATATCTTCATATAATATATATATCGTATATATATATATATATATATATATATATATATATATATATATATATAAATTACTTATTTTGGCTGTGCAGCATAAGTTTATATCACTTTTAATATTTTAATATTTCTATCACAGTTTAAATGCACTAATTTTAATACATTACTGACACATGCAGGGACCTTCAAAAAATCATGCACTAATACTAAATAACCTATACATTAATAATAAAGAAATAAAGTAAAATTATTCAATAATAAATATTAGGGTTCGTAAAATCAACAATTTATTCCGTTTCATGTAATACTCATTACTTTGAATGTGGTACAAATAATGTCTATAAATACATGTCTATAAATAATGTCTTTTATTATTGATAGCACTAATGTTGTGGGGACATTGACAGGACAGTGTCAGAGTCGCATCAGGGAGCAGGAGGCTAGCAGCTGCGGAGACTGACTCATCACATTAATCCACCTCCTCATAACAGTCATCCTTCATTTTATGGTTCATAGCAGAAATGTGAACTTTTGTTTTAAATGCATGCAATCACAGCAGTAGTTTGATTTTATCATTGCCGTGCTGTGACTTCTGTGGCGTCTGTGTCAGATACAAATCTCTACTTTCGTGAACGTGTCTCCACCTGACTGATCAAAATGAGTTATGGGATTTTAGGTAACATAAGAAGATTCATCTCAATCCAGGTGCATTCTGTCGGACAAATTCTACATATAATAATGAGTATTTTTGATTGTACTGTTACCTTGCAAGTAGGGGTTCTCAAAGTTTTCATTTGGACCCATCTAATTCTATTGCAGCCATAGAATAAGTATTTCATCCATAAAAAAACCTTTGTACTTGTGAAACTTCTTCCAAAAGCACATAAGGTTCATGATCAACATTTATAGCATTTCTGTTTTATCTATTCAAATGACCAGTGACCATGTAATCCTATTCCTACAATCTATATACACTGTAATTCCGCAGAATTCAAATTCAACATGAATATGAACGTGAGTAAAAATACACAGCTCTGTAAATAAATAAGATTCCGAACATTTGTGGATCCCAGAACAGTCTGGTATGTGCAAGGAGGAGAGAAAGAAAGGGGATCAGGGTCATGGGGTCGTGTCTGAATGCAGCCACAGTGAACACAGCGATAATTGGAATTGATTAAGATGCATTGGTGGAGAAAGTGATAGTAAGTGAGCACCCAGCCCATACAAAAGGAAAGAATCTATGCTTTATTTGATTGAGCAAATACAAGCTGCATTAGATGAACCACTTTAGCTGGGTAAATTGTACATTCCTTTTATATTTGGCAGAAATCTCATCCAGTGAGGATATATTTACTATATTAAAAATGTTCATGATATGTAACCTATCTTGTCATTTAGATTGACAGTGTAACAGAAATTATGCATCAGTAATAATGTAGACACCATATTTAATACTTGAAGCATACAATGAAAGAATATCCTAATATACAGTACATCAACACTATACTAGTGAATAGTACCCATGTGAGTTCGCTAAAAACGAGCATAACTATGGATTAACTAAAGATCACTGATTGAAGAATATAGATAACACAATTGTGGCTCTTTCTTTAAGACCTCACAAGAAGGGGCAGAAAAGTAAAATACCTGCATCTGCTCTCCTCCTCCGTCTGTCTTCTTGTCTCATTCAAGACCACTATAGGCAGGAAGGGAAGCTCGTAGCTCTGTTTGTTATCATTCTACAGACAATGCGGAGGAATCTGAGGACAAAGAGAGGGGAAAGTGTGCTTTCCACAAACAACAAGAGAAGGCAATCTGCTCCCCCACTACTCCTGCACTTTATTAGCTCACATCCACTTACTCAGGCACTTTGGGTTGCGAAAGGTAGTAGTAAAAATGAAACAAATTGTTAATCACGGGTAAACAGATGCTGCAATAAATGCATAGTTACATAGGACTGAAGATTATGTTTGAGGCCGCTGACGTGACGACATACACAAACACACGTACTGAATGACAGGCTGGGGTTGGGGGGGTGGGGGGGGTTTAGGGGCCGGCCAAGCTGACTGGGCGTGAGAGAGACGGCTCCTCAAGTTCTTCCCAGTGTTGAGGGTGTGTCTGGGAAATCCTAAATCACTCCCCTGAGGGGACAGAGAGAGAGAGAGAGAGAGAGAGAGAGAGAGAGAACTCCTAAAGAGAAAATCGCTGGCACAGCTCATAGCGTGAGGCCACTGGCAGCATAACAGGAGTGTTTGTAGGGAAGGTGAAAGCTGTTTGCAGGGTTCATTAGTCTTGTCAGTGGAAGTTTTTGCACTAGTTGATCATGTTTGCAATGGAGCTGTGACGGGGAAAAAATACATATCTGTCTCCTTACCCGGATATTCCATTTGACCCACGAACCGGTAAGAATGAGTGTTTTTAAGTCATAGTTTTTTGATACAAGGTAATTGAATATTTCAATCCTATAGATAAATACAATTGTCAAATAATTAAATACAAATAATTAAAATGTAACTACATTCAGATTAACAATGGACAGATAAGTAGGCATAAAACATAAATCTAGTTTCTGTATGTTGCTGTGTTGTTATTGTGAGTTGAATGGATATGAATGTCCCAGAAGTAGTGGCCACAGGTTGTGTGTGCGTGTGTGTGTGTGTGGAAAGGGGGGGGTGCACTCCATGGCAGACTGGCAGACACCACTGTGAGTTTTAATAACTTTGTGACAGATATGCCTCCCATCTCTTGGCTTTGCTCATGCCCTGTTTCAGACACTGTGGGAAGCATCATTGCAGAACGGGGGTGGCAGTGTATTAGGGGCAGGGGGGTTTCAAGATACCCATGTCCCCTCACAACACCCTGCTAAACACTTCCTAACAAAAGCAAGGATTCATGTATTGTCTGTGTTATTGGCTATTAAAGACTCTAAACACAAGACATTGTTTGCAGTCGGGAGCAACTTGTCAAAACTTGCTGTTGGGGACTTTGGAATTATGTTTGGGGGGTTTTGGGGGGTCTGTGTGCTTTTTTTGTTTTTATTATTGCCAGTCATTGCATTTGTTCATTTGTGGTGTAGTTACAGGGTTATGTAGTGATGAACAAACAGGCGTCACATGTGATCTCAGAGTGCAAAATGCCCACATTAAGCACGAGAAGTGTGATGTGCCCACAGACCAGCTTGTATTTTTTCACTTCCTCAACTAATAAGAGACAGAGAGTCAACAGAAGCAAACTACATAAAGGACATAAAGCTGTGATTTGTGTCTATCAGCACTTGTGGCTATGTATTATAGGCAAGACAAGCTGAATGGAGAAAGTGTCATGGCTTGCATCGGGGAAGCATGTTGATGTATTGCTGCCCATATGGTCTGTTGTGTGTGTGAATAAGAGCAATGGGCTTCAGCTTCTGTCTGTTGATTTACAGCCCTTGTGTAATTTAGGACCTTTACATTGAATTTTGCTAGATCCATGCCATTGTTTATGATGATGCATATAATGCATGTAGTAATGCATGTAGTGATATCTTCATGATGTTTATGATGATGATAACATCAATGATGATTTTCATAGTGAGTTTTTGATTAGGTCTCTGGTGCCAGTATATCACTGGCTATGGTAATGCCTAAGGATCAGGTAACGCCAGATTTAACCGTATATTGTTTCCGAGTTGCCCTCCAGCCCATTTATAGTCATACATTTATAAAATCCTTCTGACCCTTTTGGCATACCAGAGTGGAATCTTATTTACAGCTAAGTTGCTAAAATAGAAGATTATCAAATCATATCCTAAAAGTCTGCCAAAGAATTTTGTTTGAGTCTTGTAATAGACATAAGGATTGCATTAGTAGAGCAAGCGCTGCGTAAAATGAATTCCCCTTCATCTTTAATAAAGCATCAATAAAAGTATTAGCTTTGGTCTTGGATTTGCTCTTCTGTTATGTCAGTCTCAACTCCACTGTTTCCCTCTTTCAGTCTGCCTTGCCTGATGCATGACTCTGGCCTAAGAGCTCTTTAAACCCACACACTCACCCAGGCTTTTGTCCCCAGTGAGCAGGTCTGAATTAATTAAAACAGAACTGCATTATTCACAAGATTCCCACCAGCTCTCGTGGGGGGTTAGACGGCCCGTGAGAGGACGGAGACTGAGAATGGCAAGACTTGTTGTTTGGAAATACACCGAATTCCCTCCTCCGTCATGTATTTAACCTTTTGGTGCATTTGCCTCAGTGTTTGTCAATGTCTCTGTGTTCTCTGGAAGCTCTTTATGCTGCAGAGAAATGACTGATTTGTGTTAAGTGCATGATCTGACCTAGTGTGTTATTGTTGCTAATCCAATCCGTGCATGAGAAGATAATACAAGGCAACATGTTTCCCGCTAATCCCTAAAAGGATCAAGAAATGGCAAGACAATGGGTTCATGTTGATCATGCTTTGTAAAATGCAAATGCACTGAAATGACAATGTATGGATGCCTCTCTGTGTGTCTAGTGTAACGTATGATGCCCGCAACGAACGTGGAGAGGAATGAAATCAAAATCAAACACTGCAATTTGCTAGTTAACTGATTAACTGGTGTAATTCTGAGCTGCATTCCTTTGGAGCTAACAGCTGTCTCTCTGCCACACACAGCGAGGAGTCCTCTGGGCAGCACCATCTCAGATACCAGCCTGCAGTTATATAAAGCATGGTGCTTGACCCACACTGCATTCCACTACAGGAAAAAAAAAAAAACATAATTACTGTACATTTCAGGCATGCAGAGCACTAAGTATGTGTACTGCTTACAATGAGAATGCATTGTTAAGGCAGGCAGGTCAGTGTTTTGGATAAAGATTAGGAGCTGCTACTGATTATTGATATTTATGAACATTCTCATACTGTGATGATCCCTGATACGTAGGCGTGAGCTATATCCCATTGCTCATCTCCTCTTGTCACAGTCCTGATGATCCTGGATTGAATGAGTAATATAGAATAGCTCTGACTCATATCCAGTAACACATAGGAGATATGATTTTATTTTGCCGTTGCAATCTTGTTTTTATTGCAAAACCTTGTTCTCTTTTTCCCTCCTAAACTCAGGAAGTAGGCGTTTCTCCTTTAATGCCAGCTGATGATTCAATGATTATGTAGAGGACATTTGAGCCTAAAGGACTGCCGCTCAGTCATACGACTCTGTGTGCATGGAAAAAGAGGCAGGGGATTGTTAACCAGCCATAATCATTGCTCAGGGATCACTCATAGGGATCTTGGGATGTTACCATAAGCTACCTGAGCCACACCACATGAAAAGCTGTGGGAGTGAATGCAGGAAGGTGTTGCATTTCAAGGCTCCGGACACTCCAGGTGCTCCAGGTGTACAAGTCTGATGTGTAAACACACACACCTCAGGTCTTTAGAATGTGTATGGGGTCCCTGGTCATACAACAAGACCTCCGGTGAGGTTTATAGTGATTAAACATATGGTTGGATAGATAGCAAGAAATAAGGAACAGGACGCACTTTGTTGAGATTGAATAGACAGAGTTTATTGTGCGGCATGATATAACGTTTCTGTTTCAATCCCATATTTGTATCTATGATGAATAAAGAATAGCCACTAAAATGAAAGGTGTTGCATAGGTCCAGGGAAATTAAAAACAAAGTGCGTCATGTCAGGCTGGAATCTGCCAGTGGTCTGAATGAGATCATGAGTTAACATCGGAGCTTTAAGAGAGGACCTGTCATGTCAGAGATTGAGTTTCAAACACAAACACACACACAAAAGGAGAAAGGGTCATGTGGCAGCACAATCTCTTCTATATGCTTGTGTGTGTAGAGTGAACATTGATCAATATGAACGAAATTTCGGTATGTGTCTGAGGCAGGGAAACCCACAAGTTTCACCTGATACAAATATGTGCCTACATTTCATTACTAACTGTGGCTTTAAATTTGCTGAAATAATATATATATATATATATATATATATATATATATATATATATATATATATATATATATATATATTTTTTTTTTTTTTTTTTTAAAGTCCTGTATATTACTAATATAGTCATTATTATGCTATTCATATATACAGTGGGGTATGAGATTCAGAGACTACATTGAAATTGTAGGGTTGGGGTTAGAAGAAGGATCCTAAGGATTGTACAAAATGTGCAATGTCCATGCCAAATTCAAACTGTAATGAATGCTAAAAGGGGACATATCATGTACACCCCAGTCTGTTGTCTGTACCGAATTATATTGCAGGGTTCATAAAATAGACACCAAATGAATGGAGATAATGCACACTGGACTAAACAAAATCTAAAGCTGCTGTGTTGAGCTGATGTGTAAATAATATAGCTAGCAATATACGCTTAATTTCATGTGATGTGTAAACCCCATAATAGACTGTATCCTATTGATTATCACAGTGAGCTCTTCTAAACATCTTGTGGGCCACATTTGTTTGTGCTGTAAATTAATTAACCAATCACATCAAATGTATTAAATAATTTGATGACATGGTATAGATAATCAGTGAATGGCGTGTACTGTTTTTGTCAACCAAAAACACACACCAGATACATTTCAATCTCAGAGCTGAGAAGATTATACATAGAGACACACAACAGGGGTGAACACTACATGTAATATTTATGCACAAAACATTTATTGCAACTACAAAACTACAAAATCAGACAGATTTTGAAAAAAAAAATCCTGGTGCAAATATCATAAATCTTATTAGATTTGCTCTGTTTTTTTTTTTATTGTTTTCTGTTTTTTTACAAAAAGACAAACAAACCTTGTGCTTGTATTTTGGATCTGTGTAAATACGTACAAGAGTAAGGTGTTTGTGGTTGGGCTTGCGAGAACAAGTGCAGAGATGTTATCAGACAGTGACTGTGGATCTGCAAGTGAAATGTGTCTGTCTCATGTTAAGTGCAAAAAAAAAGCCTCACTTTTATGCCCAATTAGTGGTCCCACAGGCAGACTGTGGAATGCTGAGGTAAACAGTTTTTTTTGTGGAGAAAATGTGCTGGTCTAAAACGATCCCTTCTAACCAGTCATATTCCTGTCAGAGCTCTGTAATAGGAGTAACAGCTCATTTGTGTATTTTGTCTCCTAGCTTTTGTTTTTAGAAACAAAACACAACACTGTTTTGACCTTATTTTGATACATACAAGATGTGCTTATCCATCAACACTATATTACACACTTGTTCATATGACCTATTAAAACACCAGTGCAAGATACACCCAACAGCTTAGGCAGGTTTTTCCCTGGAGCCACAAAAAAAAATCCTCACACATACACACACACACACACACACACACACACATACACACACACACACACACACACACACACACACACACACACACACACACACACACACACACACACACACCATTTGAACCTGACAACACCAGCAGCACCATTTGCTGTGGGCCCCTGAGCAAGGCCTTTAACTCTTTTTAATGTCATTCGCAGAACTGAGAATGATGGCCGAAGGGAAGTTTGCCAGCCTTCCCCGGAACCTGCACATGAGCCGCCAGTGTACCTTGGCGTCGTCCATGGACCTGCTGAGCTCCGGAATGACAGAAGTGCCTTCCACTAGCTATCAAGGAATCTCTATCCATGGCACCCTGCCTCGAAAAAAGAAGGGAGGTCCTGCCGCTCATTCTAGGACGTGGGAGATGTGCGGGTCGCTTCAACACCCGACGCGCTGCCGCCTGCCCTCTTCTCCACTTATACACAACATCATAGAAGAGAACCAACCCTTTCACACACGGAGGGAGGACTACACAATACACAGGTACCAGCAACATGCAACAACAAGGAGTCTGTTTATTCGTACATTCATTTCATCTTAGCTCTGTGACATTTTATAGACATCAAACAAGTCAAAAAGCATGTAAGTTGACCTAAAGCTCACAAATATAGGGTTCATGAAAAAAAAGAATTTGAAGTATAATGAATTTATCTGTATGTGCCTTGTAGTCAAATTGCATTGATAAACGGAGTGTCTATTATTGGTTCATGTGCATATTATAAAGAACTATTTTTCATTAATCTAATATTACAAAAGCTAGCTATTTGACTTGCCGACTTTAAAGTTTAAAAACATTGATTGGTTAAAAAACATTGGCTTGTTGACTTGCCATTTTAGTGGAACACAAAGCACTACTAATCAATACAAATGTTTTTTTTTCATTGCTTTAATACCATGATGAAATATTTCCATTCTGTTGAGAGTGGTCTCTGGCAGTAAGGGCCAAATTTCATCCACAGGACATCAAGTTTCACTGAAAGCTTGGAGTAGTACAAATAATATAGATTATACTTTATATCATTCATAGTCTCCTGATGTTTTCCAAATGCACAATGGGATTTTGTAGCAAAGTCTTTCCAAGCCACAAATTCTTCTCAAATCCTAGAATGCATTTGAACAGAAATGGAAAAACACAAGCAAATTAGAAACATGTCTTGGTTATATCACTAAATTAGGTTTGTGCCCATACATAAATAGAAGCCTAAGTTTGCTAATTGACACAGTACAACAGATTTGGCAGGCGGTAGGATTTCTATTTTTTTCCTTTCCTTTTTCAGCAATAAAGCCTAAACATGGTCTCAGTTAGGAGATCTGGTAAGCATATTCTTTATGCATATTATGCTATTTAAAAAGCCAGATGTTTGAATGGCCTATTGTACTTGTTAGTCAGTGTATGTGTGTACTGTACAAATATAAGCGTACATTTTTATTATTTCAAGTGAAAATTAAGATTTACAGAATATGCTAACTAGCCCAAATTTACTTCTTAATCTAAAAGCCATTATATCAAATAATTGTTAAAGTGGGCTTACAATTGCAAGACAGTTTGCTGATTATAAATTACAACCACCTCACAGGCCTGCATCAATTGTTATCGATTTTTCTATCAATCCTGAATTTTTATCATTATAATCAGAAGTTGCCCCTTGCATTGGAAAAGTATTTTCTTACTCCTACATGCAGTAACAATTTATTTTAATGTGGAAGTTTGAAACACAGTGAACCAAAGGTTAGTGCCCTGCACAGATCCCTGACCTCAACCCTATTGAACACCTTTAGGATGAAATGGAATGCTGACCGAAGCCCCAGGCCTTCACACCCTACGTCACTGCCTGACCTCACTAATGCTCTTCTTGCTGAATGGCCAAAAAAATCCCACAACCACCTTTAAAAAGTGTGCTGGAAAATCTAGACAGAAGAGTAGAGGTTGTTATAATTGTTATAAGAACAGGGGCAAAGGCTTTGGAAAAAAGGTTTGTTTAGCAAGGACATTTGGTTGTTATGGTCAAGTGTCTACAAATGCTTGTTCATAAAATATAGATATCCATAGATATTAAAAAAAAGAAGAAAAAAAAGCACACTCGTACAAACAAGGTCCTGAACCTAACATGTTCTCTTTTGATTACCAGATTTCAGGTGCTATTCACTAAGTGCCTAAAAGTAGTAGATTGGTAATAATAATAATAAGGCAGTTATAGCCTCATAGGTTGACTTTGGTACAAATCGCACTACGCACGTCATTCCACAATTGCTCAATTGCATTTCTTGACACTCGACACTAGTCTAGAGTACATTCAGGTTACATTTATGATGCAGACACCCTTATCCAGAGTGACTTACAACTGAGCAATTGAGGGTTAAGTGCCTTGCTCAAGGGCACACTAGTGGCAGCTTGGTGGTGATGGGATTTGAACCTGTGATACCCGTGACACCAGGTGAAACACCTTTAAACACCAGGTTACACCGGAATACGTGATGGAGGGATAAAGCATATGATCGCAGTAGATTGCTTTTGCAGGCTTTATGGGATAGATGATCTTTAAATGATCTTTCTTAACGAATCATTTCATAGTTTATCTCCCAGTCGTACATCGAGCCACACGGTGAAATCATGACCTGCTTACCATGTGTGCACGCTTAATGAGGAAAAACGGGAAGATGTGATGCACATTCCTCATTACTCTGTATTTTAACTGGGTAACGTGGTATGGAATTCATGGTAATTGCTTAGTGTTTAAATGTATGTTTATCAGCTGTGGCAGTGAAGGCATTACTTCTCTATTGTTGCCACGCAGTCAAAGCTGCAGTACCACCTTTTTTAGCTGCCGCTCTTTTCCCGTAACAGTAATAAATACATGTGAATGACACATGTTGGTGTCAGAGAAGGCCAACCTCTTCAGCGTGCTTTAGTATGTTATTATGTTTGACACATCCTCCCCGTCACCACTAAAGTGCTGCTCAAAGCAATACATTCCTGACACATCAGTTTCATTGCTGGAATACGTCTGGCTTGGAGAACTGCTTAAGCATTTACTAAGGAAAGACCTTACAGGACTAAGAAGATGTCCTTGGTATTCACCAGGTTAATATTCTTGATATCGGTAGTAATATAGGGTAGTGTGCAAAAGTTTTAGGCAGAAATATAAGTAACTATATAAGTAATTAAATATAAGTAATTTAATTAAGTTATTTTTGTCAATTTTCAAAAGGCAAAGTGAGCGAACGAAAGAAAAATCAAAATCAAATCCATATTTGATGCTATTAACTTAGTAGTGGAAGTGATGGCACGCCCCCCCACAGAGCCCGGATTTCAATATCATGGAGTGTGTGTGGGACTCCATGAAGAGACAGAAGGATGTGAGAATGTCTACATCCACAGAAGATCTGTGTTTACTTCTCAAAGATGGAACAACCTACCAGCCGAGTTCCTTCATAAACTGTGTGCAAGTGTATCTAAAAGAATTACTGCTATTTTGAATGCAAAGTGTGTTCACACCAAATATTGATTTGATTATGATTTCTCTTTTGTTCACTGCATTTCATTCATTAATGAAAGTAAATAATTAACACTTCTTTTTGAAAGCATTCTTTGTTTACACCATTTTTTCACACCTACCTAAAACTTTTGAACACTACTGTATATTTGCACATATATTTTTTTTCCTACAAAGCAGTCTCCCTTTGGCCCTGTTTCTCTGTGACCTTGTTTTTATACCTTTCATGTCTCAGTCCTCCTGTCCCTGCCTGACTGCTACACCTACAGACTTGTGTTTCTCATCTCTAGTGATATTATCACAATACATCAACAAAGCTTGCAGTGTTCTCGTTTGTCCTCTACTTAACCAGGTCGCCTTTCTCTGATAACATCTCGGTCTCAAAAGAGGAGACCTGGCCGGAGTGGCAGTGCTCTAAACGGGCTTTAGAAGCAGCACAACAGCATTATGGGGACCATGCTTAAAGCTTCAAACTCAATTTGTTCTACGTCATGCGAATTTGTCTGCTTACAGGATATTTATGGCTTTGGTAAAGGCCGAGTGAGGTAGATATTGTGCTTTCTGTCTCCTTTGTTTTTTTTTCTATTTTAATAAGAGGAGCTACATGTGCAAATTTTTGCCAACAGTCGAGATAATTACATGCAACTGGACAGTTTTCATTATGCGATACAATATCACACCAAAGACATTTTTTGTTGAGAAACCTTGTCGATGGTTACACAGCTATAAATTATTCATTAGTATTAGTAGCTGCCATGCTAGCCTTTACAAATGAGTGGTAACATATAGAACTAGTGGATTAACGCAACCTGCACTACACTATGAGCTGCTGTTATAGGAAATGAATCAATAGCAAATAACCTGTGATGTGAACTAACTCATGAAATGGAAATAAAAATGTTTTTGGTGAAATATATTCTGTGATGCTTATCTTAGATAATAGCCGCTCATATTACAGTTCAGAATGATTATGTAGTCTAGACATGAAGTCTGGTAGTGTCTTGTTATACAAACACAACTTCTGGATATATGCCAGCCAGGTAGAGTTCTAGTGCTCCGTATGTGTGTGTGTGTGTGTGTGTGTGTGTGTGTGAGAGAGCTGACATATACAAGAGCATATGTCAGCTGACATGTAGAAGGTTAACTAACAAATGTCTGCTATTTTATTGTCATTGAACGCTGAAAAGGTGAAAAATGGTTATCGCGCACAAAAGAGCAACGCTGACTGTACAGCTAGCAACGACCTCTCATCACCATAACAACACCTGGTTGCAACTCAGTGTGACAAACGGAAGAGGTGATGAAGGCTGTGTTTAAGAGAGAGAGAGAGAGAGAGAGAGAGAGATCCAGAGTAGACAAGAGAACATAGAGGAAGCACACACAAAGCAAGCTTTCTTTTTATAAATATATATTATTGCTGATTTACAGTTTTAATGCTTAAACGTGGATTTGATGGAGATTAACACAGGACTTTGACTGGCTTTTGGGAGGTCTGGTGTGATATCCGGTCTGTCGTTTGGAGCACGGGGGAATGTATAGGTTCAGGTGAGTGTTTGGGAGAATGGTTAAAAGCCCTGCCTTCTTTTACCTGTAGACTGAGTGTAGACGAGACGTTTGCAGGTGGCCTGCTTGGTATATTAATTATTAATGTTTTTTTTCCTGAAGTGACTATACTGAGAGTGGTACTTAATCTAGATACAGAGGAGTAGACAAAAAGATCTGCATTTGTATGAATCTATCTTGGCTTATAAATGGGAATGTAAGAGAACTCATTGAGAGAAAGCAGGAGAAGATAATGGGATTTCAGCAAGTTAAAAAAAGAGAGATTGTATTTCATTTGAGTAGGAATATAGTATACTTATAAAAGTATTTTTAATACAGTCAGCAAAACTAAAATATAAAAGACAAACTAAATTACTACTTAACTCTAGTAATACTAGAAAAAGAAATTGAAATTGAATAAATAGTATAACTAGCATTAATTTAAATGTATGCAAATATGAATAATAAAATTGATATAAAATAAGAGATTTCTGACTTTTTCTGTCTGTACTCCTGAGAGGGTATAGCTCAGATTCCCTGATATGGCCAAGCTGAGCAAGGCCCTTAACCCTCTGCGCTCCAGGGGTGGCATATAAAAGCATCCAAAACAAGCTGGGATGTGCAAAGAAACAATTTCAATGTGTTTTAATATGTATGTGACAAATAATGTATGTGATAATGAAATCTATATGATGTGTTCCCTGCATTATGGGGAGTTTAAGTACCTCATTAATTGCACATGGTAGATGTCTCCTTTTTAACAGTGACTTTTTAAAATCTATTGTATTTATTTTAACTATTTATCTCATTTTAACAACGGAGCGATGCAAAGATAAGGGCTTGGCTCAAGGGCCCATCAGTGGCAGCTTGGGGGGTGCTGGGATTGAACCAAAATAAACGTCGTTGAGCTACCTAAACGTCCCTAACGAAGTGGTAGAAATAGTGCACCCTGTAGTAAATAAGGTGTAGTTTCAGATGTATAGATGTATGACATTTGTGGCTGCTTAAATTTCTTGTAATCCTGTAAACTTAAAGCATATTGGAGATATATTTGCCTAGTAGGTGAACTTTTATGGGAAAATCATTGGACTTGGATGGAAGTTTCTTTAGATTTTCTTTTAGTGCTTTTTGTTTGTTCACTTAACATTATAATTCATATTTCCAATTTTTGATTGTGTGTGTGTGTGTGTGTGTGTGTGTGTAATGTACGTAGATTATCATGCGGGGAAAAATAACCCCAAAAAATAAATTAAAGATAACAAAACCGGGAGATGAAAGATAAATGAGTGAAATGAGGGACACACAGTACTGGATCTGATACAAACGTTTCCTCTCGAGCAGTTAATATCCGACACTGAGGATTATGCGTGTGTCTGTGTGCGGGTCGGACGCACTAAAGGCAGACAAAAGCTGATTAAACATCCGCTCGATTCTAGCTGTTGATAGCGGGTTGATTGCTTTCTGCACCTGCGTCATCATGAAGCCCTTTCCCTTCCTGGAACAGCTCAGGTTTTTCTCACCTTGTCATCATCGTCCCCAAACAACTGTGATAAGTCCAGCGAACAAACAGAACACAGCACAATGCAGCCCTATGAATCACACTTTTCCCCTTCATATTCATCACTAATCAGATAAGCCGTGGAAATGTTTTTTTTTTTGTTTTGTTGTAATTCCGAACTTTTTTCTCATGCCTTGGTCTTTTAAGTTTGTTTTTAGATAATCGCTCGCATCCCCTGCGCCACCTAGCAGGGGGTTTAAGGGATTTCCTTTTACTGTGAGTGCAAACAAACATTTTTAACTATCGGGTTTGTGTTAGATTGTCACACACACACAGAACCAGCTACATTTTCACAAGTCCCACATGTACATTAGTCCCTGTCTTTATTAACACCCTTGTGAATGTGTGTTTATATGAGAAAGTGTAAGAGGAAGAATGAGGGATGGAAAGAGAGAGAGAGAGAGAGAGAGAAAGCAATCAACTCAAGCATATACTTTATGTATATATACGGCCTCATAAAGCGTACAAAAAAGTGTTTCATTTGCTACAGAAATCCAGACATGGCCTTTCTGTGGCCTGCTCCTGACCGGAGAGGTTTGAAAAAGCAGTTCAGCTGGGTACAAATCACTACTTTGAGACACAATGCAGCTGTGGCTTGGCAGCGGCACAGGAGAAGGAGAAGTGGGATGGATGAGTGTCTCAGAATGGTTGTCCTAAATGCCTCAATCTGCTCTGCGGGATGTAGACCATATGGGGTTGTTTTGACGAGCCTCAAAGTGCTAACAAAAACACTCCAATGTGTACACAGGTATTCAAATAGCCAGTTAGTTGTCTGGGGCCTCAGGATTTGAATACTAAATTCCCAGTTTGAGTATTCATTATCAAAATATGCATGCTGTGTTTTCAAATGAAGGTGGTGAGAAAACAGATAAGCAAAAAAAGCATTGCACACTTACAGAAACAACATTTAATCTGTTTCCTTGGTGGATATAAAATATAGTATATCACTGCAATCACACAACAATCAATAATCCACTTCATATATTAAGGATGAAAGTCGTTAGAGTAGTAAAATTAAACTTGATCATAATAAGATTTTAGGGAAATAAAATAAATATTACCCCATCGCCTACTAAGTATAGACACATAATATACGTATAATTAAAACTGGGAGCATGCTGCTTTAATACAGATGGATTAAGACTTGGTTTTGTGTTAGTCATTGTTTAACTAACATAAGTAAAGAGTAAAAACGGGGGTTTCTGCATTTAAAATACACTAAGTAACTTGTTACTTAGCTGTTACCTGTGGTTAGAAATTAACCACCTGTATATATACCACCTCAATATGTTACATTTTAGTGATTGTACTATCTATTTCACTTTTCCACTTTTCACAATATTACATACGCTATTTAGCTGAAGTGTTTATACCAATAGTGTTTATAGGCCCAATGATAAAGTTAATTGATTTCAGGAATTCAACTCAAATTGTGAAACCCGTGTATTAAATAAATACAATGCACACAGACTGAGGTAGTTCTTTAAATGTGATGATTTTGGCTCACGTTTAACAAAAATCCACCAATACACTCTCTAAAAATTTGTGAATATTAATTTGAAATTCTAGTTAATTGTGATGCACATCCTTCTGAAATAACAAAATACACATAATAATTAATATCCATGCGTTAAAAAAAATTATTGCATCTCCAGGGTTACCCAGACTTTGATGCGTAAATGTTTTATAAGATCCTAGGCTCTGGAACAGAATCTGAACACAAGCCTTTATTCCCCTGAGGGTGCAAGACACCTAATCACACAGCCTGCTGGAAATCAAGACAGAAAGAAGAAAGAGGGAGAGGGCGTCATAAAGAAGGGAGAGAAAGAAAGAAGGCTATTTTTTTTTTCTTTTTTATGTAAGCCAAGATGAAAGGTGGTTAGCTGGGGGCAGGCCAGGTCACGGCCGGTGTGGTGGTTGAGACAGAGCTAAATGCAGAAAAAGCTGAGCAGCATGCCTCGCCACTTTAACTAACAATGTGCTGGGAAGAAACGCTTTTCTGCTTTTACCACTACGTTTCCTGCTTTCCACATTCAGACAAACATGCAGCACGCACGAGGACTGAGCATGGGTCACTGTTGCAGGTAGCGTGAGTCATATGTGGATTACGATTGAAATTTCATTAGCAGGGAGATGAAACGTTGTGTTTTATATATAAAGGAAATATGCATGTATACTGTTTTTCTGCTTTATTTCGATGTATGCTTATTTGCTTCATATCTTGCAGTATTAAGTCTAGTGTCCAGTGTATTCCAGCAGCTTAATACCACTTTATATGAAACTTTTGAGTCTTTTATATTCTTATATATTCTCGTGACTAGATGGACTAGTTCTTCATAAGGAATTTCCTCTTGTACAGTATTTGGCCTGATATGATCTGTTATCTGGGGTTGTGTGTGTGTGTGTCAGGGGGTTTCTGGACTTGCATGGCTATGTGAAGTAGTAAGTGATTAGTGGTCAGTGGTCAGTCTTCCGCAAACGCAAAGGCTGGAGACATTCAGGAACAGGGAAGCAACAAAACTCTGAGTGAATGTGTTCACTAAAGAGAGTTCTGTCTCTTTGTCGCAGGGACGCTGGAAGCATGGATCCTACCATGGAGTATGTCAAGGTAAGATTTGCATTTTGTGTGTTTTGTTGTTTTTTTCTTAATGGCCCTTGACCTTGCATGCTAATGTACACAACTGTGGTTTAAAGGGAGTTTGCATAAAGGGAGTGTGTATATTATGTGTATCATGGTAATGGTCTGTTGTGCATTGGTCCTGTATTAGACCAGTAAGCTCAGAAGTGTTTCTATAGGATGCACCGTGGACCATATCTCTCATTATGTAAAACAAAACAAAAGAAATTCTTGGTAGATATACAGTATTTAACTTATTATAGTATATACTGAAAATACAAGCTGGCATATGTGACAGAACATAAATGGTACTTCAAAAACTTAAATATTTGATTACATTCCTCTGATTTAAGCTAAAAAAAAGATCTGCGATCTTCATTTGTATTTCTGGCACTGTACGATTTTCAAATGTAAGATCTTCCTCATTTATATTTAGTCTTAACCAGTGCTTTCATAAGAAGAGCTGAGGACGTACAGTCCCAAACCCCTAAAGAGCTGCTCCCGAAACACAGGAAACACCAGAGCAAACGTTTACATGAGCAACATCAGAGCCACCATTTGGAGCACATCCTCTGCAATCATGCCATAATTACATGTAAACGAGCTTGCTCATAACTATTTAGGACTTATCCAAATCAGAATTTTGCGTTAATAGATAACCAGACACATTTAGTGTCACTTAACATGGACAAGAGCAGCTGGTTTTTGGAAGTTATAAAACAGCAGGTCAATCCTGTCCTCATAAGCCACACTGTGATGTCAAGGAAAATGGTGTAATCCATTTGTTATGAAAGTGCTTCATCATCATCCTCCTCCTCATCCGCACACTTTTCGCTAGGGGGATGTTATTTCTGTGTATCACAGTGTGTATTGCCTGAATCACCTTTATTTGTGTATGCAACCTGACAAAGCCTGTCAGTTCAGTCTGTCACCACACATCCACCTCTCTCAGCCAGTTGAAATGCCATCCTTCTTACACACACACACACACACACACACACACCCACATGCACAAATCCCTCATCTAAGGGCTTGCAGGTCTTTGTGAAGAGTAAACTCCTCACAGGCCCACCTCAGACATACTGTACAGAGTAAAGCAAACAGTATGTGCGCACTCGCACACACACACACACACTCACACACACAGAAGGGCTGGATTTCGTTCACTCATAACACTGAAGAATTCCAGTGGATGAAACACGCAGTGAGTCAGAACGGTGACTGAATGGTGTAGAATCCGAGTCTCCTGGGCTTTATTGTAAATCGCAACGTGATAGGAGGTAACCTGATAATCCACATATTTTGAGATTTGAGCAACAGAACTGCCTGCCTTCCAAAGCATGGAAATTTGAGATTCATAGGGAATTCAAATAATTATCTGTTCTGTGTGGAAATGAACAACAGCGTTTACAGGAAAGGGGAGAATAACTTCTAGTGCTGTAGAGGCAGAACTTGCTATCTAATAAGATTATATAGAGTTTAAAGATAATCGTTTAAAATCTGTCTTATTCGAGTCAAAACATTTTAATAGCATGCAAAAAAAATCTAATGCATGAATATCCAGATTTTGAATTCGATATTTAATGCGAATCAGCTGCTAAAATCAGGTAAATATCACTGGTAGGTAAGTCTAGGTTTTAATGGTCAATAGAACTTAAGCCTCTAGCTTATATAGCGCTTATGTTTATTGATATTTCACTGCAGCATGCAGGAGTGATTACATAAAGCAAGAGTGGTTTTGGGAAATGTACAGCACATGCAGCACCATTATTAATAAGAAATATTACGATGCACTAAAATGATCCAAGTTTTATCAGGGTCAAACTCATGCTTGTGTTAAACATATGCACACTGTTGTGCCTGATTTATCAGAATCATTACATTTATACCTGAAAGAGAGATGTCTCTGCATGAATGTGTGGTCCAGAACATCTTTGCTCCCAGCTCTGTGTGGTTCCTAATATCATCCAATTAGATTAGACTTAGATGTAAGTAGTTCATTCGTTTTCTTCTATGCCAAGATAATAAGTCTTACTCTGATACGTTTGGTTAATCCTCTAAGCCACTCACTGTCCATATCTCCCTGGTGAAAGTGCACCTCGGCTTGACATCATTAGTTCGTCTAACATTTCCTGTGATCTGCTAAAACGACTCTACAGTAACAGACACTTTATCACTTGTGGCCAATGAACAAGAGGAAGGGTCGGAAACTCACTCTTACTAATGCATAGTATATATATACACTTTAATATGCAGCTATGAATTCATATATAATGTAAACGGACTCCTTTACGCTTGTAGCATTTATATATCTGGCCAATATCCATATTGCTTTGAAGAAAACTGCTGCTTTTGCATTGGGTTTAGTCATCGTTTCACATCACCTCCCCTGCCCGGCTTAAACACTGCTGATATATTTAACAGTCAGCAATTTGAACAGTGATCTGTGAAAAACCTTCATGTTCCGTGCTTGATTGTTTTTTTCTGTGACAACGACTGTTTAAGCTTAAATTAAACGTTTAAGGTTAAATTGTAAGTGATTACAAAGGTGATCCATCTTTCATATGTTTATTATATATATTATTATATATAAAACAGAAAATGGCAAAATTGTATATAGTCAGATTTGTTCAGTATTTTGTGTTGTCTGATCATTATTAGCCAAAAATCAGATTTTTAAACCTACTTTTAAATATGGACATGACCTTTTTCTATTAGCAGATAATTTTCTTAATTTCATAGGCAAGATAAATAAAGTTGGACATTGGACAAGGACACTGGTCAGAAAGTAGGTGTGTAGAATGAATAGAAATTCACAGAATGTTCCTAGATAGATAAATAAATAGATAGATAGATAGACAGACAGACAGATAGATACAGACAGACAGACAGACAGATAGATAGATGGATAGATAGATAGATAGATAGATAGATAGATAGATAGATAGATAGATAGATAGATAGATAGATAGATAGATAGATAGATAGATAGATAGATAGATAGATAGACAGACAGACAGTTAGATAGACAGATGGACGGACGGACGGACGGACGGGCGGGCGTGTGTTTGGGTGGATGGATAGACAGACAGACAGACAGGTAGATAGATAGATAGACAGACAGACAGACAGACAGACAGATTATTTAGATTTTAACTTTGGTCTTGACTTTTTTCTGTAAAATGAAAACCTACATTTTTATTGTGTGAAAGATGAGGTTCTGATAACCCATTTGTACCAGACCTCTTTCTAAATCTAGTCATTTTTGTTAGAATAGTTGAAAATTCTCATTATTTCTGACTGAGATGTCGTTCCACACACCACGGCATGATTAAGTGAAAGTGACAGGCATTGTACTATCATCTCGTCCTCGCGTTTCAGTGACGTCAATCTACGGTCCGGCTAGTGTTGCACGTAAACCGGAGATCGCTTTTTTTTCCTCTTCAGATGTGACATGGATATTATCATCAAAGATCATTTGAAAAGGGAAAAGGGAGAGCGGGAATGAACTGCATGGAGAAGAGTGCCTAAAAATATCAGTGTTTCATTGGGGTGGGGAATGCGGTGTTGCCCCCAAGGGGGTTGAGGATGTTTTGAAGCCTGCAACATAAATTACAGTAGTAGACGTATACTATTCATAGATGAAACTAGATCGTTTGCCTTTAACCAATCAGTTATTGTCAAATGTTTTTGAGTACAAATGCCTGACTAGGTTAGCAAACAGGAAGCAGTCGTTATGATGACAAATAGAGAAGGAGGTAGGAAAAAGAGGCCGCTGCTTAAGAAACAGCTGACCTCGCTGTGCTGAAGCAGAATCCTCCATCCAAAACGCTTGATGGGCTTCTGTTTCTCACAAACACATACAGCCAGTTGCACAGTAATCTACTAAGAGCTCATGAAAGAGCTTATGATGAACAATGCGCCTGTGTTCAAGCTGTGAGATCTGCTGTGCTCCGAGACTTGTGAGAGACCCCTTCATCCAGGCTGAGCTCTGTGTCTCGAATCACACTATTACGTTGACTGACGTCTCAGACGACCCATCAGACACATACTGGCGAGTGGCTTCAGATTTGAGACTGGCTCTGTAACGCCTTCCAGTGGATTTCATAGCAGAAATAAGTAAGGCAACAGCCAAATAAAGACAAATGATCTCTATTGAGGCACACCATCGATCAACCTTAGTTGGAACAATTAGGCGTAATGGGATAAAGTGGGTTAAGAAACACTCCAGGCCTACATATAGATTAAGAACAAGAAAGATGTTTCATTAAGCACTGATAAATGCGACTACGGAATAATGTTTGGCCATTCCAGACATTTACAGAGTGGATCAATAGCACTATTTTAAACTAAGCTAGGAAGGGATGCTTGCAGATTGGAAATCGCCCGCTGTTCCTTTCTCTCTACACAACAAAATTGTAATAAAACTCTGTCTAACTGCTGTTGGCTGTTCGGTGTAAAACTGCCTCCAATCCCATCACTCAAATGACGTTAAATACACCTGGTCTAAAACAAGGAGCGCACTCACCACGTGTGTAGCGGTGTACAAATTGAATGTTTTTTTGTGTGTGTGTGTGTGTGTGTGTGTGTGTTTCCAGATGGCACTCCGAGCCAACAAATAAACAAAAAAATGTTTGTTGTATAGAGATGTGAAAAGAGACGTTTTGAAAATTACAGAAAATTGCAGAGAAACCACATTGCAAAGTTTGCTACACTGCTCCCTCTAGTGGTGTTTGCTGTTAATCACATGGCAAGCGAGAGGAAGAGCTCTAATGATCTGCTAGTGATAAAGGTTTGATAGAAAAACCACAGGAAGGTATAATTATAAAAAATGATGTCAAAGATGATTATATTATAAATGCTTTAAAAAGTACTTAAGCAGTGAAATAGTGATTTTACTACACATATAAAGAATAATAAGAAAAAAAGTGTTTAAAATCTTTCACTAGAGCTTGAAATAACAAATAAGGACTAAAACAAATGATGAATGATTTCATATAATAAACCAACAACCATTTATTTCTCTTAAATCCATTTGTTTTTGGGCAGCAGCCTAAAATGTATATATTTCTTGACAGAATTTGAGCAAACCAAATTGATAGCTATATATTTTTATATATAACTTCATACTAGAGGCACGGTAACGTAGTGGTTAGCACATTCGCCTCACACCGCCAGGATCCGGGTTCGATTCCCGTCTCGGTCATGTGTGTGTGGAGTTTGCATGTTCTCCCCGTGCCTCAAGGAGGTTTTTCTCCGGGTTCTCCGGTTTCCTTCCTCCAAAAACATGCACACGGTAGGTTGATTGGCACCTTGGAAAATTGTCCCTAGTGTATGAATGTGTGTGTGTGTGAGTGTGTGTGTGTGTGTTCCCTGCGATGGGTTGGCATTCCATCCAGGGTGTATCCTGCCTTAATGCCCATAGACGCCTGAGATAGGCACAGGCTCCCCGTGACCCGAGTGAAGATCGGATAAAGTGGTAGAAGATGAATGAATGAACTTCATACTTGAATGTCATTGTTTCGCTTTTTACAGAGGTATCACTTTTTTCTGTGTGCACATCTGACACAGAGAGTAATGTTGTGTGTATGGTATTATAACACTGTGTTCCCATCCCAAATCTGTCAAACAGGAAGTTTGTCCTTGTTATTAAGATATCTTCATATATCTATAACATTTATATTATGTTATTTATCAGTATAACTGTCATTTTTAATTCTGGATATTTTCCCCCCTCATTCCTTTCCTGTTTTGAAACCACTCATTTATTCTGTCACAACTAAAAAACACCAGACAGACTCCATTTCCCATTGAGCCATGTAGAAATATATTTACTCGCAGGGCTCTGGAGCGTTATTAAGTGTAATTAGCTAGTATGGGAGCTGACCCTCTGGGAGAACATTCCTGAGGCGTTCTACGGATGTGCCAGGGACTCGTAATGTCTCTGTTTACCTATTACGAGTAATAAAAGGGAGGGGAAAAAACAGTAATGCTGATGGAAATCCAACCGTTTCTACCCCAAAATAAATTCAGTGCAGTTAGTAACGATACACAGAGCCCAACTTCTCTGTAAAGTGCGGATTTCTTAAATATTGCACAAATGTACATTCATGACTGTTAGTCTGTACTGTGTATTTGTATACTCACATACAGTATAGACATTATTTGTGAAATGTAAAATAAAAAGAGATACTTATTTTAGGAACAAATGTGGAAATAAAAAAAATGCTAATATATAAGGTGTACACTGAATTGACTGTGATGGCTGACAATAGATGAGCCAACTAATAACACGCTTTATCTTATTATTAAATAAGTGCATGTAGTTAGAAAAGTGGATGGAAAATGTAAAGATTTTTGATACCTTACTCTGGTTTCCTTACTCTGGTATGAATAAAGTGATTATATATATATATATATATATATATAGATATATAATATATATATATATATATATATATATATATATCCAGACAAATACACAGTGTTTTGGAAAATGTACAAATCCCAAAGACTCCCATCGTAACCCCACAAAAATTGGGCGGGCACCAACCTCAACCCCCCCCCCCTCGGCCCCCGTCCCCCCCGTCCCCCCCCGGCTCCGGCCCCCCGTATCCCTCCCCCGTCCCCCGTATCCCCCCCCCACCCCGTCAACAATTTGATTCTGACAGAACTCAATTTTGAAAAATAAAACCTACTTTTTCTGAGGGTTTGAATTCTTTTTTTCATTTCAGTAAGTGCCAACTATTGGACAAATGAAATTAAGTAATTTGTAATCTATTAGTCATTTGTAATCTATTACATTTCCAAAGTAACCTTCCCAACCCTGTGTATCTGTCCATCTAACCAAGACTCAGCCAACTTTCCATCCTCATAATGAGCTTTATCTTTGAATCTTTCAGATTTTCACACAGTGCTCACGACTCTTTCCAAATATCAATTCAGCTAAAGACGGATTTCCCTCCATCTCAGAAATGGCAGAATTCCTAATGCGCTTAATAGCATAAACTAATCAACAGAACGTCCCAGTCTACACCATTTCATTAAAAAAGTCCCCTTTACTATAGCAGCAAACTGAACAAAATGCAATAACTCTAAGTGTTGTATTAAGTTAGAGAAAGAGTGGTCAGTGTTTACAACCCCACAGGGAGCGGTGTGGTCATTTGGCGCTCCCTGCAGAGCATCACAGCAGCTGGGTGACAGAACGGCATGGTGGGAAACAGTGACCCCCGCCGGGATATGTTTTTATCCATAAGCCCCCTACTGCCCTACTTGAGTTGAGTGCAGGCTGAAACCGGACACTACCATTCTGCTCCCCGAACACTGAGCTGTCAGTTATAATCACAATGCTCCCACTCTCGGTTATATTAATGCGTCACAGGGGCAGCTCTGGATGCCCTATAAATGTCACTTGTAATGTAAAAATAGTTCTCAAACTGTGTGGAATTCAAGACTTGGCACAAATAGTAACGATGCCACTTATTTAACTGCACTGGTAAATTCTCGAGAAGTGGTGCTGTGTAGTCTTATAAAATGACCACACACACACACACACACACACACACACACACACACACACACACACACACACACACACACACACACACACACACACACACACACACACACACTCACCAACACCCCCACACACCCACAACCTGACTGGTGTGACCTTGAAAAGGGCAGTAAACGTAAATTGCTTTAAAGGTGTCATTGACCCTGTTTCCATCTGCTCTTTTCACACCGCTTCTATCTGGGAAGATTTATTTAATCGCAGTCCGTCATGTGTATATGTGTGTGTCCGCCCGCACATGTGTACAAGTCTTTTCCGGTTACAAGCGCAACACGTACTTTCAACACGACCACTTCCTGCGTTGTTCTCTTATTTCTGTAGTTTTATGTAAGAGGTGGTTGCCTCATTAAAACATGTGCGTTAATACGGAGGTGTCAATTTCATCCGAATTTCCAACTACAGTAGTCATCGACAAAGATGGCCTGATAAAACATGTGATGTTTTTCGGCCACTCAAATGTAAAGCTTAGTTTTTGCATGTACATTTTTATAAATATATCGCTCGATATCGCTGTAATATTCAAATGAAAATGAAGAAGAGTAAAATGGAGCATTGACATGTGTGTGTGTGTGTGTGTTTATAGTAGTAATGACCAGTGAAACTTTGTTCAGTGAATGTGGATAAAACAGGCATTGATTATTATTGGCTGTAAATGTGTATCTAGAATAGAGCTACCTATAGGAACCGCACAAGGAGCTATTGAATACAAGCCAGGCTCCGTTTTTTTTTCCATAAGAGAGGCACAGAAACAGCCTCTGTCAACTGTTCGTCTTGATGCTCCCCTCCCTTCTGTACTCCCTCTCTCTTTTACTCCTTATAACACCACACAAGACATACCTACCTTTTTCCCCCTCCCTCATCCCCTCCTTGCTTCCCCAAACCCACCCACCCCCTTTTCTCTGCCATAGAGGATGTTGTGTCTGTAAATGGCTTTGATTTGATTGGCTATTTGCTGGGGTCACATGGAAAAAGCCCAACTCCATATATGGGCTGAGTGGGGCTTAGAGAAACGGCATGGGGAGGCAATGCTGATCTTACCCACATGCACACACAAACTCATGGACCTAAAACTAAGAAGCCACCACAGATACACACATAGAGAGAAGCGAGTCATGTGGAAGTGATGAATTGATGAGGAGGTGATTACTTTCGGACACAGAGGAATTATCCAGGCACAGAAATGTCTGAGAGATGCAGTATTTTGAGGACCATCACTGCAGCCCTGTGCTGTTTCTACCAAAAGAACTCTGTCATGAGGGCCAAGGTGAGTGACAGGTCTACCTGTTTTGACTTTTTAACCAAGGGATTCATTTTTCACATCATGCCAGTACTAAGGATACATCTAAGGATACACTAAGGACAAATTTATCCTGGATTACACATAGTGAAAGTTAGAGCCGTTTAGTATCATGTGCACTTGTCTGTGTCGGCGCTGCTCTTGGAAAAGTGTGACGGTAGAGATGTCAGATGATATATGGGCGCTGTAAAAAGCAGGTTATTGCACCAGGTTCTCTTTGCTCCGGCTCTTTAGATCTATTGCCGTATTCATTACAGTAAGTGAAGGTGTCTGACATCATATGTCCCTCTTTGTGATCGATTTGCTAGAGAGTCTTGTCTATCTGTCTATCCATCTATATGGGGATGTGTTTGTACATACAGCATCATGAATTAAATATGAATCTGTTCATTATATTCATTAAAGTTGATGGGGGTACATGTAACCTGTTCTGATCAGAATGTGTTAGAGGTGTTGAATGTAAGATATGTGTGACATTGACTTTCCAGTGCCAGACCTAATTTAGCACCTTACATGTTGACACACACATGAAGACACCCCATAATGCAAGACCGGCCAATGTGTCATGAGGAGTACAAATACAAATATTATAAATAGCTTTTTATATATATATATATATATATATATATATATATATATATATATATATTTTATATATATATATAGTAGAGAGAGAGAGCAAGTGAGGAGAGTACCAGAGGCATTTTGGAATTGGTTTCAATTGCATGTAAAAGGGGAAATAATGAACAACCATGCCCTTTCTCCTGCCTTCTGGCAACTGATAATATATTGATGAAGAACCCTGTTAGAGCCTTCCAAGAGCATTAACAGATAACGACACAGTCTGCTCCATAGAAGTATCCCTGGACAAAATATTTTCCTGTTAATAAAACTATTAAGAAAATGGGGCCTGATCTAATTCTTCAAAGGAATCCTAAAATTCTACATCCCAAACTCTCCGGAACAATTTGCCCAAAAATAACTGCATGTTTGTTATTTTGCATCTGGCCTGGCAGTCCATTGGACCCTGAGGATCTGTTGAGGCATTCAGGCTGATGCTTTTTTTTCTGGCAAAGATTATTCCTAAAAATAGTATTTCCGTACGTTTGGTGTGGCACTGGCCTGCTTTCGGGGTCAATGGAAACAAGAGAAACAGAGTGGGCAGTGTTCATGTTGGCTGCATGGCTTCTTTATTTTCGACTGGACTGTGCAACCTTTCACACAGATGCAACAGGACTTAGCCAACCATAAACCCGGACTCTGACGGACTTCACGTCATCTGGTCGAAAGTGACAAAATGAAGTGCAGGCGAGAATGCATTAGCGGGACAGCTGAAACAGAAAACGATAGCATGGTTTTTAAATAAGCGGGGCTTAGCGGACTGCTATATTACCATTCGAGGATACATTAGCACACTGGAGTGTCCTAGTCACATACTGTGAGCTGGCATTAGGATCAGGAGTGTGACAGAAGTGTGAGATCAGCACAGAGGACCGTGGGAAGCCCCCTGAGCTGCTGACACAGCCTGGCAATCTCTCATCCATCACCATGAACAACTGTGGTCAACTGTGGTCTCCTGTATGACTGTGTTTTAGAGGTCTAGATCATCACAGTGTGACGTGCACTGTCTGTGTGGTCAGTGGCATTGTGAAGACACACAGGTGGCCTCCACTTTTCTTTTACTGCACCGATGTATTGTGAACAGCAACTAAAACAATTATTAAAGTTATAAACTATTAGTTATAAACCTGTAAAAGGTTTGTGATGAAATTGTGCATTGCAGTGAGTGTGTGGTATTTTTTAGGGAGAAAGTGACTACAATTAATGAGGTCATTAACTGAGAACTAAATAAACATAGCTTTATTAAATATGATCTATACTGGGCTGAAACCTATTCTTACAGTAATAAATCAGTACTACAAATCAGTACCAGTAATACAGAGATTAGTAGAACCTATGAACCTTCATCATCATGCTGCTTGGTGTCATCTACTAGTGAGGATTTGTTCTGTAAAGTCACTTCAACTACAAAAACTATCCTCGACAAAGAATGCAGTGTTCTGAAGGAAATACTGCAAAGAAGTCACAGCTAAAAGCGATCCAACCCAGTTGGCTCCGGCCCCAATTCCCACTCTGTGCACCCTCCTCCCCCTCAGCTCAGACAGGACTGATTCGAACCGAGGCTCGGGAGTTTTGATGGAAGGGAGAAATTTTGTAAGCAGCATCAACCTTTGTATTTTATTGATCGTGCCTACAGTGAGGACTAAATATATGTAATGCGGATATAAATAGAAAGAAAATGTCAGAAAAATTGGGGCATGATATCGGGAAAAGGTTGATAGAGAAATAGGGCGTCTAAAGCAGAATTGCAGGGTCCATATTATCAGACTTTAGCCAAACAATATGCAAACATCTGTCAAAAGCAGATGTGTTAGGCAGTTGGAGATACATTACAGATATATATATATATATATATATATATATATATATATATATATATATATATATATCTATCTATATATATAAAGGAAACAAAATACACCCTTGCAATCACTTTAAAAGGGTCATAAATCCCCAGTAGGCATCCAGCAACCAACCCATTCTATGATTTCTGCCATTCCCCTGGGCTTTACATCGCCTCAGACTGAGTAGGGCATGCACGGACACCGTGCTGGCCTTTAAAATTAGGAAGAAGCGACAGGGACAGGGAGATGGAGCGGAAGCTTGTGGGTTTTGAGTCCCAGAGGACTCAAATGGACCACTTACATTTATGTGCCACTGAGATTACTTTAGCTCAGGAAGGGTGAGACTGTACATGAGGGCGAATGAGACTACGACTGCCCAGTAATTGCTCTGACAACCTCTAGAGAGATCGGTTATCTTCATCCAATGCTTATCTTTGAGGTTTCGCAGGAAACCTCATGTGGGGGGAAACGCAGGCTATTGTGGAGGGAATACAAGGGTGGTGTTTGAATTTGTATATACGCGAGGTCATTTGTATTTACATGGCGTCTCAAAGAAGCACACATTTTCTTTCACTTATAGTATATATATTAATGAAAAGACAACGCACACACAGGTCTCTGTCTTCTATTATCATGTGTTTGTAAAGGTCAGTGTAAGGAAAAGCAGTAGCATCCCGGTGTTTGAATTGATGTGTAAACGCTTTGATAATGTCATGGCTTGATGAAAAGATTAACAGCGCACACGGTGACCAGGAGCCACTCTTAAGTAACCACACTTTCCCTATTTAAAAGTTTATGGCCTCCGTGCACCTTAAAACGCTGCCGTTCAGGGATGGTGTAGATTGAAAGCTCCCGAGATGCCAGGAAAGCCGAGAGCAACTGGCAGAAAAATCACATCTAATATTATTCTAATGCAATACACCAACTCAGTATCGGGACTATGAGAATACTTGTGAAAAGTAAATTAGTTAAGTGGAATGTTTTTTGGAGGGGAATTTGGGTGTTTTATTGCTTCATTTGGTCCATATGTTGCTTAAATGATGTGATGATTAAAAAGAATACAAGGACAAAACAACCATTTTCCAATGGATTCTCCAGCCAATTGAAAAGTATGTGTCGTCTGGTGGCTGTAATTTGTGGCTTGCGGGGTGACGGCTCTGCCTGCTGTTGCCCAAATTGTCAGAGAGCACCGCCCGTCTCTTGCTACAATACCAGTGGAATCTAGGTTTATTTCCGTCATGGGCTTGTCAGGCTATATTTGTTCTGAAATTTTTATATATATATATATATATATATATATATATATATATATATATATATATATATATATCCTACATATGGGATGGGAGATACTAAGCATTGAGATCAACCTACACAAAGGACAAAGGGACAGGGCTGTTAGCTGTTGTGAATTAGTTCTTGAAAATGATTAAAGTTCCTGTTTTCTTTTCTTCTAATGTTTGCCTGTTTTATTACATTTTACATTGACTCATTAAAGAATGAGAAATATCTAATGTCTGTCCTCTGTATTCAGACAGCATTCAGAGTCAATGGTGGGAATCACTTGACTTTACCTCAGACCAGCATTTTGGATGGTAAATAGGATATACTGGGTTCGCTACTGAATGATGTTTTAAATGATTACTTTTTAAATGATCAGTAAAAGGCTAACGTCGTGATAGACGTGTCAAACTCACAACAGAGAGCAAACACGTGAGCGTTAAACCCAGTCTTTCAGGTTTGACAGAAAATAAAACAAGCCATTGTGCTCCTAATAAACACTTCAACGACCAAAGAACATTATGGTTCAAAAGCAACCACTTCCTCTGTATTAGGAGTGCATTTCTAAACCTTTCATGTGGGTTAGTATGAAGCTTGGAAGTTGTCCCTCTGCTTTCATTTCAGAAAGAGAGAACATGATTTACATGGCACCACTGCCAATGTTGGAGTACATCGAACAAAATGTAGTAGTGCTTGCAAGGAGCTGGATAGGCAGAAGTAAGAATGGAAAGAAGGGAAATAGAAAGAAAAAAAGAGTGAGATACGAGGAGACTAAAAGCAGAAATAAAGAAGTGGTGTGTGAGACTTGTACAGCAGAGCTGATTGGATGTCCTTTGTAACATCAGTTCTAGAAGCTGGCATTAAATTCTTTGAATTTAAAACTACAACATTTTTAACATTTTATTTTGGTTTAAAATAAAAAAAGACTTTTAGATTGCAGGACTGAATTAATTAAGGATAGTATTAGGAAGCGGTGGCTTAGTAGTTAAGATGTCAGACTTTTGTTCAGAAGGTTGTTAGTTCAAATCCAGCACCACCAAAATGCCACTGACGGGCCCGTCATTTACTGCTCAGATGTATCAACTAGTTCGTCTGGATATTAAATGCTTTAACTGCATTAGGAGGATGATATATATATATATATATATATATATATATATATATATATATATATATATATATATATATATATATGTAGATCCTATCCAAGTCTTCTGCCTTAAGTCTTTTTCCAGGTGGAATTATGGGATAAACAGGACAGCAAATGATACATGTCCTCTGCCGTCAACAATCAGCCAGATAAAAGCATCTCAGAGGGCAGCATTATATGTGTACATGACTCGAGGCCTTCCTGCCTTCTAAATACAAACTTATTTATGTTTTGCACACACTTTGTCTTTTTTGTCTCCTGCCTCAGTGACATCACCACAAACGCCTTTTAGTTACACAGCCAAGATCCAGCTGAGTAGCAGTTTATCAAGCCATAAAATCTATTTTAATCCAAAGGGACACACTCTTTTAAACGAGCCACACTAATAAAATACGCTACTGCACGAGGTGTGGTTACGTCTAAGTGCATGCGTGCGCGCCCCCCCTCCCGCTCAGTCCATTAAGCGCTTGATGAAACAAACTGTCATTGCCATATCAGTTGGAGTTTCCAGCTACACAAAGCAAACATCGACACACAACTTCGCGCATAATTTCCTGCGATTCTCTGCTCGTTTTATATACCATACAGCAACACGGGCTTACAATAAAATGTGGTGCAAAGGCGCTTCTCGTACAGCCAGATTTAGCCTGAGGTTAAGGACTGACACCACATCAAGCGAGTCGCTGCATACACAACTACAGTGTTGGCCATGAAGCTAGTACTTTTCGAGACTCTGAGGGTGGGTACCACACATAGCAAGCATTCCGAATGTTCGGCGAACAGGATGAACAAGCGAGGATGCTCTTTAAATATCTGGTCCCCAACGTCCAACCCAAACCTCCTACAGTCAGATAATTGCGATCATTGATCCAAGAAGAAAAAACATGGTATCTTTTTTCTCATATGACAGATTTTTGCTTTTTTGTAAACAAAGGACACAGTTTACATTAGACTAATCCAGGTAAACAACTAAGGAATGGGTTGAATATGAATCAGGTGTTTTTACATGTAGTCCAGGAATATTTTGTCCTTCAGAAAATATAGGATACTTCAGTTCATTGTAATATTGTATGTATTTATGTACTGTGCATTTATCGTTTATGTAAATATACATAGTTTGTGTCCTTCATACACACAAAAGAATGAAAAAATGAAAGGAAAAAAAAGAGGGGGAAAAGTGCACTATGCCGTCCACATGGGACGTGAAGTCAGAGCTGTCGTCTGTTCGGCTATGACGCTCATGACATCAGCAGGTGTGGCGGTTGGAATTCAGAAAGCATGGCATACTCAATCACAATGACAGCCAATCATGTGCACTTGTCAGCTCATGTATGTGAAAGACGGTAAATGGCCTTAAGCGCATCTTTGATTTCACCTTCACTGGTTGGTAGCTGCTGTATTTGAGCGAGAGCGAGAGCTGGATGGTGGGTGGGTGCGCATTGGCAGGTGACCAAATAGAAGTAAGGAGAACTTGAGGGGAATGGAGGAAAAAAAGTAAAAAGAGAGGAAAGGAAGCCCATCCTTCCTGTGTGGAAATCTTGATTTAGAAGCCAGATCTTTGAGACATATTGTGATTCCATACTGAAAGAAGTGTATTTTTCATTTATTATCACACCTGAGGAATAACAGTGTCTTTAACTACAATATATTTGAGAATTCTGTATACAGGATTAACTTTTGCTCACATAAAAGCCCATTACATTAAAGTACATAATAGCCCATTAAAGCATCATTACACAGTAAAAGTAATAATAGCTTATCTGACATGTACTTTAGTGATTTGATAATTATACTATATGGTTTCTGGACACCTGATCATAAGATTCGATGTGCTTTTTGATCAAACGATTCTCCATTTGCTGTCATATAGTAACCTCCAATCATCTGGGACTGATGTATGGTGAGGAGACCTGTGGTTTCTTACCAAAGGTGTTCATTTTGGGTTGAGGTCACAGCTTTATAGCAGAACGCTCAGACTGATGGAATGTAACCCACATCTGCATGTCTTTATGTCAGCATAAAGCATTATCATGCCAGAACTGATTTGGACTTCCTATTTCAAGTGAAGGAAACAGTTCATGCTAGTACGGCCATAGACGTCCTATATGTCATTTTGGTAACAGCATGAGGAAAAACCCCATATGCCTGTAAATGTCAGGTGTCCCAATACCTTTTTTTCCCCATATAATGTATATTAAAAGGGAATAGCATACTTTTGTAAAGAATGTTAGTGTTGTTAGTAAAGGTAAAGTGCACACCTCATATTATATTATAATTAAAGTATAATAAATTTGACTCTTTGTTGCTTGTTTAATAAAGCACAGGATATTTAAGCCAGAAAGTTCTATATTGTTGTAATTTTGCAGGTTCATTCTTGTGGATGCTGTGTATGTGTGTATTTGACTGTGTCTGTTGTAAATGATTGCACAGTGCCATTGTATCCTAATGATAACTTATATAGGGTTATGATATCAATGACAATTTTGCTAATAGAATTGACCAATATAAAGAAATCCCACTGATTGGAACAAAGTGTGGATTTTCCTAGAAACCAATATAATGAAGTCTCATGAGCGCTGGCCTACATTATTACTTCTTTTATTAAAGGTGATATAATATATTGACGGCAATTCCCACTCAATCCCCGGTTTATTACTCAACCCTTCTTTGGTTTCTCCAAACAGAAGCTCCGACAAAAAATGATGAGTCAGACAGATAAGTAGGGTTTTTGTGTGTGTGCAACACACAGGTAAGGGTAGGGCACATTCCAGAGCCTATCAGAGGTTAGAATATAGTAAAAGGGGAGGAACTTTTGGGTTCCACCGAAAGCATTGACATATTCGTGTATCAGGCAGATTTGTACCGAGTGCGTGTGACACTGGTAGAAGATAGAAGCAAGGTTACAATAAAAGAAAAAAAGGAAATAAAAGGAGCACAAGGGAGGGAGTAAAGTGTGAAGATTGCTTTGTGGCACCAACACACAGGCGGTGTGTGTATGGTATAATCATGGATTTGAGGACATTGAAAGACCTAGTTGTTCCTATTTATGTGCAGTTCTCCAGGGACAAGCATATCATGGATGGAGCTCCAGAGAAGCTTCGCCGGGAGCTGGAGGAAGAGCTGAAACAGTCCGGAGAGGAACCTCACAGCCATGCATGGTACCATGGAGCCATTCCACGACAGGTAAACTCATTCATAAAGACACGAGGGATGGGAAAGTTCTGTGTGGTTTTCTGCTTCCTCAGCTCCAGCTTATCACATCCTTTGTTCTTGTGAAGTGAGACATGTCGGATCTCTGGCAGAGGATCATTCAGTCCGTTTATGACACATGATAATGAAATGAATACATGCGGCGTCTCCATTTCATCCTAGCGACGAGGTTACTCTATAACTGACATAGAAGGCACCTGTGATGTCGGTTACACTTTAATTTTAGTACGCCTGCAATCGGTTGAACTGAATGACGAGTGCTTTGTTTCTGTTGTTGTAAGATTCTCTCTGAAGGAAAAAAAAGCACACAGATTTTCTATGTAATCAGCAGAGCATGACGTACCCTTGACTTCTTTATGAGGATTCTTCTTGTAATTTGTCTTTCAAACCAAGTTACCGAGATAAATAATATTCAACCCATATAGTATACTGAAGTAACATTTCTTCCACAGGCTGAAATCTTGGTGCATTACAACACAAGTGTGTGTGTGTGTGTGTGTGTGTGTGTGTGCACTAAAGACAGGACCAGGTATCAGTCACAGCACCAGTGTGTTTTTTTTTAACTGTGCACATTGTACAAGGACACAGCAGATAGAGAGGCTGAATCTCATTCTATTTGGTTATATAAAAGACTGACAGATGAAGATAGATATATAGATAGAGAGAACACTTCTTAAAATGTAAATAAATAAATAAATAACATTTTGTTATAATATTTTTGGAAGGAGCATGTACTTCAGGTCAGGGCTTTTTGTAATTTTTATCTTAGCAGCTTGAAATGAGGCAAACTTTGATGATTGATTGATTGTTTATTGCACTTATACCATGGGTGAATCTTGTTTTGTGGACATTCCCTTAAGATCACACGTAACTATAAACGATTAAAATTAGAAAAGGCCTTAAAAAATCAATAAAAATGAAATAAATATTACTGGAAAATTGAAAATATTATAAAACACCTAATTCTATACTTATTGCACATACAAAAAACTTTGATTTAATGGCCCTGGAACAGAGGGACATCAGAATTAATGGACAAATTTAAGGGAGTAGTGTCCGAATGGAATATCAATATATCTGTGCGTACCAAAGTCTGTTAGTTGACTGATGTTGTAGGTAAACTTTAATACTAAATTTAAAAGGTACATTTTACATATGTATAGTAATTATATATATACACACAGTATACTATATATATATATATATTATATATAATATTTTATATATATATATATATATATTACATTTTTCTGTACATTGTTTACATAATTTATATGTTAAACATGTATACAAATACACGTGTGCACTCCACCTGACTTTTAAGCATAAATCCATCTGGATCGGACGACATATTTCTTCTGGCTGGCCCTAATCAGGAACATATATCATGTTTAACCACGACAGATGAGCAACTTTATACTGAAACGAGTCAGACGTGCTGAACTGAGTGTGATTAAACAAATTACACCTGAAAGAGAAAAGGGAAGTGAGTCTGTGATTGATTCTGACACCATTTCTGGGAAATTGTGATTTGCTGGCTAGAATGTTTGGAAAGTGCTGTGCGAGTTGTGAAAGGGAGAAAAATCAAAGTGAATATTGTTGAGGAAATAAGGGTTTATGTTACTACAGGGCAGGCATTAACTTGCAGTACAAGTCCACCTGGAAAAGTGAACGAGGCGAGCAGCGTAGTGTCAATAAATCAGTTTAACCAAACAAGTTGCTTCCTTTGTTATACAGTGAACAGTGGGGCAAACACAAAGCAGTCCAACGCAACACCTCAACTCACATTTAAACTACAAAAGACTATTATATATATATCACCTAAAATACTATATAGAGAATGCAGAAACTGTAGTAGTATATGGTCTATAATTAACCTACACTATAATAGGAAGGGCATATCACATACAGAACCACCTTTCTCAGCAAAACTGATTCCAATGAGAACGCTAACAGAATACAGCCTCTTTAACCACATAAACCTATCATTATTCTTCTTCCCTTTTTTGTTATACTGCTTTCCATAGTATGAATATTAACTAAACATAGGCACTATTCTTAATTACATATATTACCTAAAACTTTTCTTATATACAGTAATAGATCAAAATAAACCCATTAATTGAAACCAGTTCGAATAACCGTAAGATGTAATAACCGTACTGTAAAATAATACATGTAGCATCTATACATTACAAATAAATGGAAATTTGAATCTACTAAAATATTAGGTTGTGACGTTATACTACATGCACTCGTATATGCCTATGTTATAAGTTTTTTTCATTTAAAAAAAGGGAAATAATATAAGATTATCAGTCAGAATAGTAACCTTAAATCCTAACCATAATAACCTTAAATCATAATAAAAGTACAAAAGACTGTTATTTTTGGTGTATATTAGCTATCTCATGTTTCATCTCTGACCTGTAGATGAAGCTATATAAATGGCAGCTAACAAACATTCATTCATTCATTCATTCATCATATACCGCTTTATCCGATCTTCTCGGGTCACGGGGAGACTGTGCCTATCTCAGGCGTCTATGGGCATTAAGGCAGGATACACCCTGAATGGAATGCCATCCCATCGCAGGGCACACACACACACATTTACACACACGGGACAATTTTCCAAGGTGCCAATCAACCTATCGTGCATGTTTTTGGACCGGGGGGAAACCCGAGGCACGGGGAGAACATGCAATCTCCACACACACATGGCCGAGACGGGAATCGAACCCTGACCCTGGTGGTGTGAGGCGAACGTGCTAACCACTAAGCCACCGTGCCCCCTAACAAACATTAAATAAGAAAAAAAACTCAAATTCTACTTTTATATGCTCCTCATTAGGTGGCTGAGAAGTCAGTCCAGCGTGACGGTGACTTCCTGATCCGTGACTCGCTGTCTAGCCCGGGAAACTACGTCCTGACCTGCCAGTGGAAAAACACTCCCCAGCACTTCAAAATAAACAAGAGGGTGGTGGTGCTGAATGAAGCCTACTCGCGAGTGCAGTACCTGTTCGAGAAAGAGGGCTTCGACAGCATCCCCGCTCTTGTAAGATACTACGTGGGAAACCGTCAGCCGGTATCCGAGGTAGTAGGAGCCATCATCTTCCAACCCATTAACAGGACTCTGCCCTTGAGGTCCTTAGAGGAGAAGTATGGAGCTGGATCTGTCCATACCACAGAGTCTGGCCTCAGAGAGAAGAAGAACCAGAGTTCCAAACGACTGAGCTTGAACATCATGAACGGCCATGTTCCAGATCACAGCCTTGGCCGCGGAAACCTGCTAAGGTGAACGCACTTCTTATCAGCAAGGAGCAATTTAGCACTGCGCCATTATGTAGGGTATGGTTTATTTAAAAATCTATAACAGAGACACTTATGACAACCCAGAAAAGATAAATACACGTCTTAAAAAAAACCTTCCTGTGGCTAAGCAGGGGATAACCCAGGCATGCATATGTTTAGCAGAATAGGAAAAAAAAAAACAGCTTGATGTGAAATGGCAAGGCAAACCAGGACAAAAAATACCCCAGCAAAATTACAAGCTTCTATGCTGCAGATATGCTCCACACATACCCAGAGAGCATATAAAATTCTCCCCCAATGTTGTGTAGCACAGACAAGCGCAGTGATGCTTCCATTCAGGAGCCCTGGGAGACTAAACGACCCGTCTTTCTCCTTCACAGCAACAGAGAGAAGTGCGGAAGCCAGCCGGCATGTCTGAACCACGTTCAGGAGAGGAGACGGCCGTTGAAGACCCATCAGTCTGAGAGTTTCCTTCCGCTCGGTGAGCATGATCGCTCCGGCTTTCATCCTTGTTTGATGCACTGACACACTTCACGGCTGACGGGCGCGCTGCTCTGACAGCCTTGAAAACTAGTCATTTTCCGTCTAGCTGGTTCTCAAGTCGGTTCGAGTGGCTCTTATTGTCATTCCTCTCGGCGCAAAAACCGTTTTCAAAGTCATTGTAGTGTTCTCCCTTTGATACTCTTCCGGTGAAATAGATATTCAAATACTCAGATGAAATGTTCTGCGGCAGAAGTGTGCATAAGAATGCAGGAAGACGCCAGTACACACACTTTATGTCTGTTTGTTTTTTTTTTTTTTTTTTTTTTTTTTTTTATCAGAACGGGGATGAAATAAAACAAACATTCTTGATTTTACTATTCAGTGCATCAAAGACAAGTTAAACACTGAACACAGTTCTTCTCCCACATTCGCAAGCTGCTAGATGATTAATATGTAAATAATTGAATAAGGCAAATAATTCATGCATCTTTTCCCGGCTTTCAGGATCGAGACCTCAGGCCCAGACCCCCCATATGGAGGCCCAGACGTGCCCAAAATCTTCTGTATTCAGGACAGGCAGTGAGCCAGCCCTCAGCCCTACGGTCCCGCGCAAGATGACCTTTGAGACACAAGCAGGCGAAGCCATCCGTGGTTCGGACAGTCAGCTCTGCCCAAAACCTCCTCCTAAACCCAGCAAAGTACCCTCCGCGAGGCACCCTCACTCGGCCTTCGCAGCTCCGGTACCGCCAATGAAGCCGCAGAAACACTGGCCTTCGACCCCACATCAGTCAATCAGCCCAGTCAGCCCAGATGTGGGCTACTGTGAGCTGAGCCCATGGAGTCCTGCAGAGTGGGAAAGGATTAACGCTTCTAACGGTTACGTGGCCAGGTTGAAAGCGAAGGAGAAAAGGACGAGCGCGAAGCTGGATCGCAGCTCTTACCATCACGCCATCGAGGCGCTGCAAAACAGCAGCGAGGAGGACGACAAAGAGCAGGAAGAAGGGAAAAGGCAAACCAAACACTCCGGCACCAAGAAGGCGAGAGGCTTCCGGAAGCCTTTGTTCGAGATGGTGTCAGCGTTCAGGCCAGGGGAGGCGGAGTTCAGGTTACTGCCGTCAGAAAATAAACCACTGGAAATGTCCGTGCTGAAGAAAGCCAAAGAATTGCTGGTCAGTCGGGATCCCAAAACCATTGCCAAGCACATCCTGCAAGCTGATTGTGAGGTAAGTCTTAAACAACATCACATTCTCCTACAACCACATGTAGATGTGAAGAATAGAGTTATTAGATAATCTGCAACAAGAACCTGAATTCAACCTTCCAGACATTTGTTATTGTTTTTTTTTTGCTGGACTGTTGAAGAAGTGCTAAAGGATAATCCACCCATCCACACCCATAGCCTGAATACAATCACTAGTGACAGTTTCATAGCCGGCACTTCCTTGTGACATTTTGCTGCTTGAGACGTTACACCTGGAGACCGGTTCTTCCTGCCAGCCTGGTAGATCGCGAAGTGCGTATCTGTGGCAGACAAGAACAAACTAATGAAAAAAGAATATAATCAATGCGGCGTTGATTAAAAGGTGTTTTTATGAGCCAGTGGTGGACAAACCTACACCAAACCACTGCACAGGCATATTAAAGATACTCCAATAGAAGCGCACTTTCACTTGCTTTAAGTATTGGAAATGTATTACACCTGTAATGTTCGGAACCTGAAGCATTTAAATATCGCATGCCTATTTGCCAGGTTGCGCGGATTCTAAACGTTTCCGATGAGATGAAAGATCAGATGGGTGTGACCTCCGGCCTGGAGTTGGTAACCTTACCACACGGGAAACAGCTACGCCAGGATCTCATGGAAAGGTAAAGCGTACACGGTTAAGTTCACTAATAGACGCGCTCCACTGCAAATGGTATCTAACCACCCCCCCCCGGTGTTACTTATTCCATCATAGGCATAACACTATGGCGATCGGTGTTGCCGTGGACATCCTGGGCTGTACAGGAAGCCTGGAGGAGAGAGCGGCCACGCTAAACCGGATCATTCTGGTTGCCCAGGAGCTGAAAGACTCAATGGGAGACCTTTATGCCTTCTCTTCCATAATGAAAGCACTGGACATGCCTCAGGTAGCACGTCTCAGCAGCTGAGCATTGCATGCATATATAACCAGTATGCCTGTGGTCAAATTGTAAGAAATACATTGTTTTTTTTTTTTTTTTTTTCCTGTTCCCAGATCACGAGGCTGGATCACACATGGACGGCTTTACGCAGGAATTACACACACACTGCCATCCTTTATGAGAAATCCCTCAAGCCATTCTATAATGGCTTATATGATGGGAACGGTGAGTTTTGGGTCATTTCTGCCATTATACCGACTACACTGCGGTGTAGCGATTATGGCTTTAAACCATAGTGACATTATACCGGATAGTAACGACAGAATCGTTCTGCCCTTCGCAGCAGAGGTTCCACTGAGCAGTGCCACAGTACCGTTGTTGATGCCTCTCCTCACCCTGATGGAAAGACCGGTAGTCGCCTTCGAGGGCATGGAGCTCTGGGAAAGCAACGACCAGGGTTGTGACATCATGGTGCGCCATCTTGAGGAAGCCCGCGCCGTTGCGCGCAATTCCGACACTTACTCTTATAATGCCAAGCGAGTCCTGCAAGGTAAAACAAGAGACTCAACCGTGCTCAAGTATTCTCTATTCTTTATCATTTGTGATAGCATTACTGACTGAAGTAGACAGCAAAATAGATATTTTGTGCTTAACATTATGGATTCATATGGCATCCATGGTGAAAGTAAAAAAGAAATCTCAACCTATTTAGCATTTATATGATTGGCCAACTCATCTGTCACAGGAGTCATGTTTCATGTTTGGAAAACTACACCATAGTATTTAGTGCTTTAGTGCATAGTATTCTCTAGGTTAGACCATTAGATCATCAGTGTATTTGGAAGCTCGTGTAAATAGACCAAAAAATTTAAACTCGCTATAAAATCATCAGATTCAATTGTATTTGATTTCTGCCTAGATTTCTTTCCTGATGAGGACATGCTGGAGATCCTAAAGACGGATTTTCAGTTACGCCTACTGTGGGGCAGCAGAGGCGCCGGAGTAAACCAAACAGAAAGACATGACAAATTCAAACTCATCTTGAGTGCACTATCCAAAAAACTAGAGCCTCTAGTGAAACAGACAGAACTCTGAGGAAAGACGACGAGTTCAAAGCACCACATCGAAGGACATGAAATACTCATTCCGACGACATCCAGCCCGATAGAACTGCTATGAAGGACGGACGGACGCTCTTTAACAAGTGGTTTGGTGCAGTGTATTCCAAATAATAAGACTCTGGAATCATAACTGCAATAGACCAGGGTGTGTTTTTTTTTTTTTTTTTTTTTTTTTTTTGCCAAGATAGAAAAAGGTACAGAAAAAGAGAGAGGGAGAGAAAGAAAAGGAATCATTCGCTTAATATAAGCGGTGATTATATTGTACAGTTAACTTCATTATATAAAGGATAATGAGAATGACACATGGATAGATTTATGGCTGTTCTGTATGTTTTTAAAAAATGTGTTACGTATTTATACAGTATCTTAACAGTTGTCCAGTCCATGCTTTTAGTCTAGAACTGTATTGTAAAGAATAAAATTTCAGCGTGTGCAACTGAAAGACGCAGACTTGTAAGACAATGTATATAATTGTTGATGTGAACGCTAATGGATGTAATATAGTTTATTCTTATTCGTCAGTCATGTACATACTCGATTTTAATATCTTTCTATGAAATGTCACAATGTATAGATAAAGGAGTCTAAATAAATTGTCTAACTCAACAAAGGCGTTCTTGTCTTAATGTGTTTAATATTGCAGTTTATTTTTATATACTGTCAAATGTTTATCAGTGAAAAAGAGGAAATATTCTGTATATTTTCACATGAAACCAACCGCTATGGGATTATAATGTATTGTGTATAAATATTAATATGAATATTATTATTATTATCATCATCATTCATTCACCGCTATATCCCATCTTCCCTCGGGTCACGGGGAGCCTGTGCCTCTCAGTCTATGGGCATTAAGGCAGGATACAACCTGGATGGAATGCCAACCCATCGCAGGGCACACACACACACATTCATACACTAGGGACAATTTTCCAAGGTGCCAATCAACCTACCGTGCATGTTTTTGGACTGGGAGGAAACCGGAGAACCCGGAGAAAACCCCCCTGAGGCACAGGGAGAACATGCAAACTCCACACACACATGGCCGAGACGGGAATCTGGGGGTGTGAGGCGAACACACCCATCTGTGAGGCGAACGTGCTAATTATTGTTATTATATATTGGCCAAATTGAGTAAATCTTAGGATCAAAGATGAGCTATCCCTACTGCCTTTTTTTTAAAACATGTTCTCATTACATACAAACACACAGTATGAACACACACAAAAGAATGTGACAAAGGGACTTTAGCATTTATTTCCTGTTTGCTCTCACTCTTGATCAAACAACCCAGTAGATAGTGGTCACTGTTGTCTTACTGTACAATATATTTATATAAAAAGTAGCAGTCATAGCCAACATCATTCATTCATTCACACAATTCAAATCTAAATGAAACGGGGTAAAAAGTGCATTGGTTAAGACCTGGGGTCCTATGCAGAATAGAGTTCAGATTTTAAAAGAAGCACTGATTACAAAGAGAAAACAGCACAGAGTTGTAAAGGCGAAAATCATTCGCATGATTAAAAAACCCTATAAAAAGACGTTGTGGTAAAAACACATTCAGTATGAAATAAAAGTTGTTAAAACTTATAAATCAGTAATAAAACCTAACTAGATATATACATATGCATACATATATTCATATGCATACATGTTATTTTAATATATGCATGACACATTTCACAAACATACACACAGAGGGATAACGCAGACACTTTTATGTAATGTGGAATCTTATTGGGGGCAAAAACAAAACAAAACAAAAAACAAATACGAGTTCTTCAAGCATGGTATTGAGAGAAAAAGGTGTTAGGACTGCCTGTATGGAAGTGTTGGAGTGTTCGCTGCATTTCTCACAGATCCAGGTTTTGGTTCGTTTGTACGATGACGTGTCGCCCTCTACTGGTCCAAGGCAGTATTTTGATCCACAGCAGACAAAGAGAGAACTGCCATGACAATGTTGGTAAAAGGGCTGCTGTGGTCCAGTCTTGCACCTAACTCTGGTTTATTCATGCTAAACTTAGCATTATGATGAAGGCTTTACTGTAGATGGATGGTCAATAATGGGGTAGGGGATGCAGCAATGACATGAAACAAGACATCACAGAAATGGAGTGAGGGAAGAATTAGAAGTGATTACATCCTACCAGGAGCTGACGGGTCAGCCCTGAGAGAAGGAATGACATCTTCACGTCATGCATGTTAAGGCAAGCAAAAGGGATGACACAGGAAAATGTTCCTATGACGGCGCTGGAATGGAGTGCAGCAAGGCGAAATGTTAGGCTCAGGCACAGTCTAGAATAAATGCATCAGGTTAGATCAGCCTTTGGATTTGAAACTCTTTCTACCATGCAGCTGATTCCTCACTTTTTCACCCCACCTCCAGAACTATTCCTCATTCCTGTCCCGTCTTCTACCATGTCTGTCACAAGCTAAATGATGTTAATGGAAATGAGACTCAGCATGCAAACATGCAATCTGCTTGCTTCTCTGCGTCTCTTTTAGCGGAAACCCCCTGCACTACCTACTAATAGCCCCAGAGCAGCATGTCCCCTTCCACCAACACCACAGAGCCCCACTCATCCACTCAGGAACCTGTAGCCACAGAGAGAAGGAGGAGAGAGAGCACCGTCACTCAACACAACACAAGACAATAGAGGACTGAGGGCCTCACTGGACACTAACAGATATATACTGCATATCTTGAGATTTATCATGTAATTACTTGAATAATGCAACACATTTGAATGATACAAACCTGGTCTAAAATTACAGAACAGGATTGAGAAATCCCACTCTATGAAAATGCTACTCAACTTGCTCGTTCATCTAGCTCAGAGATTTGGACTTGAAAAGATGGCAAGGCAGCACCTGAGACACTTCTGGGAATCACAGGCTCATTTCAGTAATACTAAAAAAAGTGTCTAATAATAACTAAACAGTGCTATTTGTCAGACTGCATTGAATAGTTCAAAAGGTCACTTAAAATGCCAAACAAAGCTAATAATCCGAGTGGCAAACTTCTCGCAGAGAACAGTTCATATAAATTTGAAAAAAGAAAGTAACCTGCCACTGAAGTAAACATAGTCAGGGTGACCTTCCCCAATGTGTGTGTGTGTGTGTGTGTGTGTGGATTTGTCCGTGCGCTCACACAGTGAACATGGTATGATGCAGTCTGTGGAGCTGCAAATGCCAAGAGTCAACAAGACAAGCATGGTTGGTCCACCATGCCTCGGATGAGCTCAAATATAGGTGACCGCACCTTTGCTGTGCTTCTCCAGCGTGATCTCCACATAGGATGTTGGAACGTAACCTTCCTCGCCGCTCTGCTTACGAACCCGTGTCCAGCCATCACCTTTGTCCTCCTCGATAATGTAAAGCACCTCTTCCTCCTTCATCACCAACGTGCCCTCGTTAGACCCTGTAGACACACAAACACAATGCAGATGTGCCACATAAGCAAATCATAAGATGCATGGAATGTTTTTGTGCTACAAAGTTCATGGAGGGTTCATTTGGAAAGAGAAGAGTTGTGTACCATCAAAAGAGTAGAGCGCTTTGCAGTGGCCAATTGCAGGAAGGGGATCGTCGTCTTCAAATTCGTCATCAAACTCGTGCTGGTCGGGTTGGGGAGGTGCTCGGTGTTCCTGATTGGGATCATCTGTGTAGCTGCCCTCAGGACTACAACAAAGAAATAGACAGACCGATGGGGATCCAGCCTTTTATTGACCTCTATGTACGTCATATAAAATGGCAAAAATTCTACTGCATGCAAGAAATCGAACAGATGATAGAATAGAAGAATAGATGATACTCTATACAGTTGTAATGTAAACCTCCCCAATATACGTTCTTTTGTCAGCAACTGTTCATTATGATCAACCACATTTTCAAACCAATTAGAAGCTTGTTGTGAAATCTAAAACATCCGTGTTATAGCATCATGTTTTCCCATTCACTCAAATCAAAACAGCAAGAATTAATAGTTACATCAATATGTTTATCATTTTATTCATGTAGTCATGTTAAGATATAAACAAACCAACACACCTTTCTCTGCCATGAGGTGCGTGATGATTGACATCCGAACTGGGCCGCCTTTCGCTACGCGAACTCTGTTTCCCCTCAACTTCAGCCAGCCACGTCTGCAGAAGCGAACCAGACAATTAATGTGTGTTGTGTAGGAAGTTGTGTTAAGAACTCCATGGTGGCACAACTTTAAGGAGGCCATCACAAGTGGGCAGACAGCCCTGTATTCAAGGTCGATAATAAGCATGTTCGTAGCCAGGAGTCCTTAAGGTACTCAAGGCACATGGTGACATCATTAATACAAGCACAGATGCACTATGTGAATCACTCCACTAGGGGTCACTAACACACTCCAGTGCGCAGTCTTTTTTCTCATGATGTGCCTTTGTGAGCTGAATTTCCTAATATGACCACAGCAGCAATGCAGTTCACTGGGGAGATTACCTCATTTTTGTGTATCTCAGACCGGAGCTTCTCCATGTTGCAGATGGTCTCTGAGATCTTGGGCTGGAGACTCCCTGGGTCACCCATCTGAGGATTCTTCTCATAGACATCCTTCATTTTATTTAATGCATCTCTGTGATACAAATTTACATAAATAATTCAGTCTCAGTCAGTATTCATTTAAAATAAAGACAAAGACTAAACAATCACACAGACAAGAATGCTTCCTCTATATGATATAAATGAGTAAAAGTAAAGGCATTTTTAAAGTTCCAACCTTTGGTCCATTTCTTTCTGTAGTTCTCTGCTAAGCTCGTCAATTCTCTGTTGAAGTTTCTTGCGTCTCTGTTCCGGAGGCAGGTGGCTGAGATCCTCGAGGTTTGGAGCCTTAGAAAACAGAACTTTGCGGTTAGCTGCCAACATGTTTAGACACATGCTCAAGCACCTTTACGCAGCCACAGTCTTAGCAGGCAACGATAAAAACAAATCTCAGTTTTGTCCTTCGTTAGAGTTCCAGGAGCCGATTTACGCTTGTCAATTTTTATTTATATCATTTTTAACCCAAAAACTTTAAGAAGGACATGTAAGATAAACAGGGATCATAAAACTAGAAGAAGTTCAAGGCCATATCAGCTACTTCTACAGCACACTGCGCTAAAGCACTGCCTTACTCACCGGCTTCACTGACCACTGAGCAACTGCGGTTAGACCAAGCCATTCAACAAATACGCCAAAAAAAAAAAACAACACAAGTAGCACATGAGCGCTGGTCAATAGTGTGGCTCCACAGAGGGCTTTAGGCATTAACCAAAGGCCCTGCTTCATGCTGATACAGCGAGGCTGGGTTGAAACCCAGCACAAAGATCATGCCTTAATATGATCCCCTGGGTGAGATGAAGTTAACACAGCAAGGACAGAACGGCATTGTAAGTGCTGTAAGGGCAGTTCACACACACTGGCCACAGATTACAAACCCTTATTGACCTCATGGACCTTCTTTAAGCAGCAGGCTTTCGAGTGGCATCCTTGGGAAATATCGTAAGCACAATGCTAAGCAGCGTTTCATGAAGACGGTTTGTTGTCAGCAACCAGCTGCTAATTGTGAATCTGCTGAAGATCAGCGTTTACGGGTGATCAGGTTTAACAATTCCTTCCACGACAATGCAAACTGCAGCTAGATGTCACTGTACAACACCAAACAAAGTTCTATTCACCAGGTTTACTAGGAAAAGCAGGCATACATAGACAAGCAAGTCATCTTAAGCTTTGTACTACCCACATAGTATCATCTTTCTCTTCTCTAAAATCAAGTAGACAGTGCAGAACTATCAATGTCAAACGATCACCATTTCCTGTCATCTCATCACTTCCTCACAGTTCTTGGTTCTTGGCATTAACCTTAAATTAGTAAATAGTCAAATACAATGCACTCACAAAGGAGCCCAAAGAGCACACTACCGCATTAAATAGTGGACTCTTTATATTTTATATTATATCTATATTATATAATATTTACATCTATATAATAGTGGTGTAATAGAGCAAATTGAGTTTTGTGTTGTTTGAAAACAACACAAGCTACGTGGTGTGAACACAGTGGTGTGAAACTATCTTCACACCACTGTAAATGCATTTAAAACATAAACGCAACAAATGCTTCAGCAAAGGCTCTGTGTTGACAAGGCATCTTTTTACAAGACACAACAAAATCAACTAGCATGGCTCATTCACCAGCAGTAGACATGAATCAACTTGATATGCCAAGGCCTTAATAGGTCTAATCAAAGCTTCCTTTTATATTGTCTTTATTTATATCATCTTATATAGCGATAAGATAAAGATGAAGTGGAAACAAACAATAAAAAGCACTGCAACACACAGATGCACACAGATGTACGTACAAGGGCACACAGATACCCAGCAGTTCTTACCCCTCTCTTTAGACCCCGGAATGTTGAGATCTTGGATGTAACGGTTCTCATTTCATTGAAACAGTATACTATTCGCTCAGTGGGAAATTTAGTCGACTGAAAATGGGCAGAAAGGACACTAGGAATGGGTGGGGGAGGGGCAGGAGGGGGAAGCTGAGGCAAAAAATTTCAAATAAAACAAAAACAAAAAGGCATACAAATGAATCAAAATAAAAATGTGTCCATTGGATACAAAAGTAAACATGTTTTAAGAGATGCAATAAAGCATTAAGTCATAAAGTGTGTGATTATGTGGAAACTGGAAGGAAAACTAAAAGAAGGAAAAAAAAAAACAACAAACAGCATGAAACATGTTAATTGGAAAAAAGGTACTTGTATGAACAGAAATACATGAGGCCTGTGAGACCTAATACCTCAAATAACAAGTTAATGATTAACTGCATGTCAAACCCTTTTACAGCCCTGGCAGGTTAAAGTCTTGTACCGACTTGTAATAGTTTGCTTATATAACCTGCTCTAAAAACAGGTGCACTTGATTTAAAAACATTACGCCAACAGATGCATGTCCATTTGTGATTCGTCAGGTTTAGCCAGGTATGTATGGAAGCCAAGATGAGTGTCTGAGTAGGTCCACATGCCTGTGTGAGTGTGAGTGTGTGTGTGTTTCCCTTCTTACCTTGGGCTTTTTCCCAAACAACCAGAGTTTGTTCTTGGCTTTTCCGATTGCGTGTTTGGGGTCAGGTTTGCCTGGGTCATTTTTGGGAGTAGCAATAGTGCCATCTGACCCTGTGCGCTGGATGTTCTGACTGAAGTCCTCGAATGGAAAATCAGTTGGCGGCTCAAACCCGGATTTAAACGACTCCACCACAATTAGCGAGTCCTACGTGAAACAGACATTAGGTTAAAATTCTGTACAATGATAAACAATGATATCAGATTATCAAACACTTTGTAAAAAGGGAACAATCACAGTGGTGTGGCGCAGCCGTTCTTGAGAATAATATAAATTTTCTATAAAGATGTGCTACTCTCATGAATGCAAGCGCCTTCCTTATTCAATTGCTCCTCCGTGGACAGTACAGCGAAGCGGTCCAACATGTGGGTGGAGGGATACGGTCAGAGTGAAACCTAGCCAATTAAAAACAGAATGAGAGGCTGAAGGCTCCTTAAGGAGCATCATGGGAAAGGTTGTGTAATGCTGGCTGTGATGCTAAGCCTTCTCCCTAACCCCATCCCTGTTTCTGACCATGTTTATCATACCTCGGATACTCCTTCCCAGAAATGATCCGAGGCTAGTTGGAACATCCGTCAACAATTTAGACATACAAAAAAACAAATTCCACCGTTAATGTAGCACTGTGTGAATACATTGGATTAACGATGTAGGGCTGCTGATATGAATCGCTCATAATATTTACTTATAATTATCCGCAGTCTCTTTGCAAAACGATGAAATATCCATCCGACTCACTGTCCTAACTGTAATGTTTTGCAGAGTGTCAAATATATAAAGCCATTATGGATTAAGTAAAAATAAATATTAATGACACGACAAGGAGCAAAAATCTGGAATATGCCAACTCCGGGCTACTTTGGTTTACGGAATACTGGTTATGCTCCGACTACCTGCTCATGCAATATAATGTAATCTACAATCTTTTTTTTTTGTTTGTTTTAACAAATTTTGATTTTAAAGCATATTTAGTTCATATTATTTTCCTCTCGAGCTAAAATCGGTCTCTCTTTGGCTTGTAAAAGAAAAAAAAAAAATCTGTCTTCAGTTTTGCAGTGGAGATATTCTTGTGTATTACCACACACCTTGCGTTCATCAACATTTTTGGCAGCGGTCACCATGCCCTCTAAACACTTGGAAATGATTGGGATGACTTTCCTCTCCACCTCTGCAAAACTCCGGTACGTCTCTCCTAGTTTCACCGTACGACGCTCGTCCATGTCCTGTAGATTCTGCAAAAGCATGAGCAAGTAAGTATACGTGCATGCTCAATGCACATACACACACATAAAGCGCACAAATACCTTTTCTGTAGTACTTGCAACTTCTAAAGGTACCGAATTACCCGGTAATGCAGTTTAGTGAAATACAATCCAGGAGGAGAGTGAAAGGGTACCTTGAATATCTGCGGGATGGCCACATTGAAGTGCTTCCACTGCTCTGCGTTGAAGTTTTGCAGCTGAGCTGCATACTCATTTTTACTCTCATCTGCCATGTGGGTTCTCATATACAGCTGGGACTTGGCCTGGAAAAAAGGACTTCCTTTAAACTGTGCTTGAATGATAATACAAATAAATCTACATAAAGTAAAAAAAAAACAGGTCAGGCTGCATGATATGGCCAAAAAAACCCTGCATTGGTTATATATTTAACTACCAATGAGCCCACGTCAAAGTGTGTGAGACTAACCTATGACGAGTGACAGATGTTTGCTTACCTTCTCCACCTCTGACTTTGTGGCATTGATGTCGTTGTCTAACCTCTCAAAAAGCATCTGGGATTTCTCCGCTTCTCTGCATTCTCGCTCAAACTTCTTCTTGCTCTGCAATGTTCAACCAAGACAATTCATACGCACACACACACATTTCCGGTTGGTGAATGGGAAGCATGATTCAATTCCACAGCCAGTAAAAATCACTGCGCACTGATGCCTTCAGCCAGCTGTCTGCTTTTCATATCAGGAGCATCTCCATCACAAAGGAAGGCAAACAAGAATCTAAAGTATACTGTTTATTTATGAGGTATGGATCAGTAAACAATCAGTTAAGCAAAAGAAGGGAAAGTGGTAAAGAAGGTGTTTTTTTGGACTTTTTGAACATCTGTGTTTAATTTGGTGACAGTGCAACAGAAGAATACCTAAAGCATTACAACATGGCCACTCTGGATGCAAGATTCAGCTGTTGCTGGCTTTCACTCGAACTAACCATTAAGCTGCAAAAATAATCCAGTTTGACTACGGCATACACAAACTGAACCACACCACACTGGGCGAAGTGAGGTGATTGTGTGAAATTGGATGCTTACAAAGATATGTCCTGAATGATTTCCAAAGTGAAAATCTCTCTCTCACGGTCTGAATCAGTCACACATGCATGAATGACAAAGAGGGAGACCCAGTCCCAGCTGGTGGACAGTTTGCAGGTTAGTCACACACATACACTCACACATTCAACTGCTCTAGCTTATGGAACACACACATTATAGGTGTGTGTGTGTGTGTGTGTGTGTGTGTAATACTCACATTGTCCATCTGTTTCCAGCATTGGTCCAAATACTGCTGGGCCTTCCGTCCCTCCTGGAGGTGCTGCGTAACACATCACACATAACACACTGTTGAAAACCAGGGTAGCAACAATTTATTCCACCAGCTATATATGTGCACAGATACTGTGTGCTTAAGAAAAATAAAAAAAACTGACATTAGTCAAAAAAGGAAGAAAAATGTATATCTTGTAGGATTTGGTAATTGTGTTAGCTCTATTTCATATACCACCCTTGCCTATAACAACATTGATTTGACACACCAAATGTACCCGGCCTAATAATCCGTAATCCGTTAATACTTCTAAGAGGTCAACTAGAATAATAAATGGTCACATAAGCACTTATTTTATAGCAGAGAAAACTGATTTAACCCAATCTAGTTGTAATGCCCAAAGACGATATAAGACCAGGTTGTGTGCGTCTGATTCAATGCCGAACAAACTCTTTGCAAATGTGGGTTTTGTAACATGATGCACTCCTAGTGCGCGCAAACAATTCTGTAAACAATCACAGCTCAGGTTACACAATTGAACCCATTTAAAAAGAGTAGAGGTGATAATTCACAGTTATAGGTACAGAGAATTCCATCAAAGGGCATCAAAAAACTCTGCAAAATCCTAATTTACATAAATTGCCAAAGCATCATGTCTATTAAACAATTTTATATCTAAACAGAAACTCTGGGAATGTGAAAAACTTGAGTGGGAATTATAATTTGGACAGTTATTCAAAGGGGATTTCATTACTGGGAAGTCTTCCAAGAGAAGTGTTCCAAGTTCTCTTTAGTCATAAATACAGTACTGCCTCTTCTCTTACATGAGCACACATCCTTCTTTCAATCACACTGTCAAGACTAAACAATGGTAATATTATCTTATAACAATGATTACTTTAGTGTTCCATCCCATGGCCTTGCTATAACTGCTGCAGTAATAAGCTTATTCAACAGGACTGAGCGTTTTACAATGAAACTAACGCAGTAACATATGCAATGGAGTGACCTGTATGATCACAGGTCCTGCTAGATGGTTAAAAAATTAAATACTTACATGTTTCCTCTCTGCTTTCAGGTCCTGCGAATACCTCATCAGCTCACCGTACACCCTATGGCCCATCTCCTCAGCAACGACCTCTCGCTGACCCGCGTAGTCATTCAGTTCATTCAAGACGGAATAGAATGACAGGCATGACGTAAACCTGCAAACCAGTAACACACGCTCAGTCACTCAGCATTTTGATCAAAAGGCCAAAAAAAAACCACTATTTAATTACATCAAATAGCAAATTTGCCCATTATCCAATAATGAATCACACAAAAAATAAAAACACTTTTGTGTAAACTGCTTCTTCACACAAAAATGCATTTTCTTAATGAATGTATTTAAAACAATGAGAGGGACAATCTCACTGCCTAGAGACAGAAATACTCTGTATGCAAATCACATACTTGCACCTCGACTTCATCCAGGACTACACACAGACACAAGTGGTTCATTAATGAAAGCTTACACACAATGTGTTCAGCAAACGATCAGATGTAAATCCCCTTATGCTCCAACTGTGACTGGTTTCAGAGACAGACACACGCGTACGCACACAATCTGATGAAAACACAGCCAGACAAATACACAGGGACAGGTACTAAGCAACAGACCCACATCCTTTGACACACACACACACACACACACACACACACACACACACACACACACACACACACACACACACACACACACACACAAGGAACAAAAACGGATGAAAAACATACATATCATGGCAAAGAGACAGAGACAGAGACACAAACACCCCAACACAGATACACAAACAGAAACAGAAAACCATACACACCGACACCCCAACACACACACCTCAATGCAAATAGGCACAAAGATAGACACAGACATACCTATCACATACACAGACATGCAGACACACACACACACACACACACAGTATATTGCAGTATAGACTCTTAAGGCCAGAAGTCTGTTGATGTTGTCTGACCGCCAGGCAGACAAGCGTGACCTGCTCACTTTATTAAAAGCCCCCCCTACACACAAACACACGCGGTCCTGAAGGGAGGAGGACATTTTTCGTAGGCATGTGTAGGCTTCATCAAAATCGAGTCTTCTTAATCTCTCTCCTGCTCCGGTAGCTTGAGATGGAATGTTTCAAAGACAGGAGCGCTCCACGTTTAATGATGCATGTCTAATGGAATTCATTAAAGCAAACGGGAGGCCAGTGATGTGACGGCTAGCCGATCCTCCTTTCCCTGTCTACAGCTGAGCTCGGAGCTCGCGCGCATAGATTGCCGACAGCCTAGAGCGTGGCACGAAGGCTGCCTGTGGAGATAGGTTGTTGGTGGTAAATAACAGAAGGGCACAGTCCATGCCAGGGTGCAACGGCGAACTCAACAATCCATCAAATGCTGTCGAAGTCTGTCTACTTCATATAAAGGCAACTTATAGCAAGTTGAATGTGAACTACAGGAAGGAACCATATTTTTACAAGCCGCGCCCACTGAGTCCGCACAGAGATATCCACAGTCTGCGCTTGAAAAGAACAGTGCATGGGATTTAATTAGAAAAAACAACAGTCACAGCAAAAAGCCTTAATAACTGGAACATTTGGTTTTATAGGGATAGAATAATTGGCAAGAATGTGTGCGTCTGCTAAAATAATGATTTAACGTGTTAATGCTGCAGGCTCTATCGTGTGGGTGTGGGTGTGTGGTGAGCGTAGGAGTGTGTAGAAGAGATGTGAGGATTGAATCACGGTAAAAAAATTTAATTAAATGTTACAAGGAAAAAAAATACCTGGGCTCATCGTCTTTGGAGCGCTTCGGGCAGTACTTCTTCACCAGATTCCTGATGGTCCAGAAGGAGAGCAAAATTTTAGATCAAATCACAAACACACCATGTACAGAAGATGAATAAAAGACATGAGAGTAAACAGAGGTAAACTAGGTCAAAGACAGGAGGGAAACCCAACGCTATGTTAATTTCTCCTCCTGTTGCCCCACTTCTTCCTCAAAATGCGAGGAGAAGGGATAGACATCTGATAAATAACATGGGAGATGAGAGCTTTCTGTGTTTAGGCACGTCGCTCTCAAGGGACATGATGTAGGGCTGTAGCATGTGTGTGTGTGTGTGTGTCATGAATTCTCATCCCCCACCTCAACATTGCAATGTACTTTCATTAAACACACTTCCTCTAATTCACTGAGAGGTAAACAGGTCAAGGCAAACACATTTGTCTCCGAGTACACCCACAATTATTACACTTCCTCATTACGTTAATATCGCCCTGATCACGAGGCATTAAAGAACAACACGTGTACTTCTACCAGAATTGGAGCAAAACTACACAGAATCACTAAAATGCACCAAAGCACTGCTGACTGGGTAAAAAAGCTCTCATTCAAATCACAAATCAGTGGCTTGCAAGCTAGATATCTATTTATGTAGGTTTATACGGAAATGAGTGACTATTTCTGTGAAGGGGACAAACAGTTTTTGCAAGCAGCTGGTGCTGCGGTTCCTGTAAGATGACCTCACCAAAATATATCATTTGCAACTGCATGTGCTAGTTTATAACAAAAAGTGGCTACATGAGGATTAGGAAAGTCATGTATAGAATTAGGAGGAGGCCTACAGTGCAGTTCATCCTAAAGCCTTCCTTAAGGTCAAGGCTCTATGTAGGATAATGGTGCTCTGCCACACCAATGGCACATTTTTTCACTGATTTAACCATCCCTGCACCAGGACCGTTATTAGTCACTTTCTATTTTAGTGAATGTAGCTCATGGTTTCCTCTACAATTTGTGTGACGTCTCAGGCAGTCTCATATTTATGGTTGAGATATATTAAATCACCTACAAAGTGTGTGTACTCAATAAAAAATAAAATTTTCACTGCAGTCCAACTCGCATATCAATATTCATCAGTCTTTATATGTTTTTAATTTAGATCATTAATACACCTTATTTAATGTGCCTTATTTAAAAAAAAAAAACTCTACTTGGAATATTACTGTTCCTCAGATGGGTGTGTCTCTGAAGCAGGTGTATATCAGGCGGTGTCTTTAACATAGACCTCTGATCTCATCTACAATGACGTGTGTTTCGCCACAGCATGACTATCGTAGACATTAGGAAGGATGACAGGGCACTCGGCTGCTGTATCCAAGCAACAGTGAAAATCCTAGGGGGAGGGCAGGAGGCCTTACTTCCTTAAAAGCCAGGACTAGAAGAGGGGAGGGTGGGAGGAGATAGGAGAGGCCACAGCTGCAGCTCCACTCATCTCCTGGAGCAAATTTAAGGCATGTGATTGATTCTTTTGATTTTTCTTTGCATGCACAGCTTACTCCCTATGCGACAAAATATTTGCTCCTTTCCGAGAAAGAGTCTGAACTACAAACAAAGCCAGTTGCCAGGTTTAGTGAGTATACAACATGAAAGCAGCTGGACATAATATGGTTTGAGTTCTCATAATATGATGTTTGATTACTTGAGCCATCTGAGGTACATTTGTATCATGGGTTGTATTGATCAACACAGTGCAGATTATATAATGACACTATCCAGTATCAGTCAGAAGATGGTTTCCCTTTTAAGTCCGGCTCTTCTCAAGCTATCTTCTTCATGCTGTCTCAAAGAGTGTTTCTGTGTTATTGTAGGAATGAAAAAGCCAGTAGGTTTGTGTGCTGAGTGAGTTTAGAAGGCATCTCTCTTATAATGGCATTGTTTAATTTGAGCCTGGGTCATGGGTTGTGCTTCTTTCATGTATATGTTTACCACTTTAAATCTGACTCCCACAATGCAAATTAATATTACAAGATAAAAGTAGCTAAGGAACATTATTCCATTTCATTTTTCTCTAATTTCAATCAAAAATGGACAAAAGTATTGGGACACCTGAATTTCATAGCACCCCCATCACCCCTCCCCCTGCTATCTCCTGTGATGCACAAAAAGAACAAACTGTACTTACTAGTAGTATCCAAAAATGTTATACTTCACTAAAACGTAGTTTATGTAGCAGACAGATATGAGGGAAAGAGACAATTGATGCACATTGTTTTGTAGTAAATAAAACAACCTTCTGTTTGTGAGTCTTAGAAAAAGACACGTCAGCATGAAAATGACCGTCTCAAAAAGAAAAAAAAAAACACACACACATTATTAAAAATAAACGTAATAAACAGGACATGCAAACACTAATTATGTGCAGTAAAACATGCCTGACCCAGTGTGCACCATATGTTAATGATGGGTTATTATTAGAGTACTCACCGCAATTGTTTTGCATAGTTTTGCTCTATCTCCAGCCTTTCCCTCACAAACTTTGCATAGCGCTCCAGGAAGTCCATGCCCCATTGCGTGTGTTTGTCGAGGTTCTCGAACTGGTCCTGTGGGAGGAAGTCCAAAAATAAGACAAGCATTGAGCGAGTGTTGAGCAGGAGGTAAAGGGGTGTATCACTGGGGTGTCCATCACTGGCCTGTTTGTCTAAGACAGGATATATGAAAAAGGAATGGTGTTTGATGAATAGTGATGAATTTGGTGGACAGCTGCAGACTGCAGCTAAAAGGAATTTATATCTAATTCATTTTAGATGCGCTAATACCAAGCACTCATGGGTATGTGGGAGGTACTCAACACATAGAACTGGAACTGGATTCACACAGACACTCACACACCATCCACTGCTATATTATTTATCTACCTCATCACTGGCCTTTACATGTGTATTGTACACACTGCTCTCACTGACAGTGTTACTGTTTACATGCACATTTTGCACATTTACTTCTTATCACTGCTGCTCCAATTGTTCCTTTGCACACTCGACAAACTGGAACACTTTGGAATACTTTGCACTGGGTTGTTTTTGTTGTGTTTTTTATTTTATTATATTGTGTCAGTTGTTTGTTGTGCACTGTCTTGTGTTGTGAACACAGTCTTGTTCTGTCTTTGCGCTGTTTGCACTAGGTTGCACACGATGCACTTTATGTAGCTAGGACAAACTTAGTCTCGTCCTCAGCATTGTGTTGTTGTGTTTGTGTTATGTCGTTTTGTGTAGCACCAGGGTCCTGGAGAAACGTTGTCTCATTTCACTGTGTACAGCTATATGTGGTTGAAATGACAATAAAAACCTCTTGACTTGACTATTCCTGACATAAGGGCATTACAAATGAGAATGAAATTTGGACTTGGGTGTAATTTGGTGTCTCATGATTTCATTTTTCTCTAGGTATCACCTGATAAGACCGCTAGAATGGTATTTTCAGAAAATGAACAGGTTTTTCTCTGCCTACATACAAGCTGTTGCTATCCTTAGTCATAATAACATTATTGTGCCAGGTTACAATTATGTCGGTGTATTCACCATCAATTTGGCAGACGTACAACAAACACAACAGTAAAAATAAAACGTTTTTTTTCTTTTGTTAAACAAACCAACAACGAATTTATAGTGAAACCGTCCTGCCGGTTAGAAGGAGAAAAAGACATCTTCCACAATAAACCTGTCTGTTCTAACCAAAAGCATGTAAAAGGAGCCACAGGCCGTAAAGTGCTGGCCTACATCCAGCCTGGGACAGTCTAAGTCTGAGCTTTTTGAGGAGCATGGGGGAGGAGGTGAAAAAGAAGGATACCGAACGAGACAAAGACTGAAAGAACAAATGAAGCAAAGAATCAGCAAGCAGACAGAAGCCTTTAGGAAATGCATTCATAAAAAACAGCCAGTTTCTTCAAATGAGTAGAGGTGATATGGGAGTAGACAGGAAGGTTTAAAAAAAAAGGAAGTGTGTACTGTACAGGGTGAACTCGTATCCCCTTCAGTCCCGGCACTGCATCTGAGTAACACACTGAGGCAGAACAGATTCCGCAGACTTCCTCAAGATAACAACAAACAGGCTTTTCTCATCGAGAACAAAAATGCAGGTTTTTCACTCATTTCTGAGGCTCTTCTCATATCTCAGTTCAGTGCAGCATGGATCATGGCACTAATGAGGCAGAACATCATTCATAAGATCAGCATAAACATTCGCAAAAATACAAGTATAAACAAAAAAAAAATCTTCAACATCACCACCCACAATAACATGAGAAAGTGTTGAGCTGTTCACCGTATAGTCAGTTAGATAATGTTGACAATAACATCAGTCTAACTGCTAGCGAAACTGCACTGCTATGGCTGACGGCAGCCAAATAGTTTGTGGTGTAACATTCTTTACTTGTCATAGCAAAGGAATGCAGGCATTTAACAGTTACACCTGCTCAAAACTGCACACGGACCATAAAAATTCATTCAATCCCTATTTGCTGTATAATAAACTCCAGTTTCCTGGGCGAAGATTTCCTGTTAGACTTCGGAGTGTACTTGTGGAGATTTGTGCTCATTCAGTCACAAGGCATTAATAGTCAGGTGTTGATGAGGGTGAGGCGAGTTGGGGTGTAGTCAGAGCTCCAATCTATCTCAGAGGTGTTCAATAGGGTTTAGGTAATGCTCTAAAGCAGGCTATTTGCAGGATTTTGTGCACAGGGACACCGATATACTAAAAGAGGGAAGAAGTGGAAATGAAAATACTTAATCTGCTGGCTTTTGCTGGCAGGAGTGGGACTCCTGCCAAAGCTTAAGTATTAGATTAAGATAAGATTTTTGCGTCAACGGGACGGATTGCAGGGCTCTACTAGAGTTTAGTAGGCTGTGCATCTGTAATAATGGTCTGTGGGAAACGCAGTGCTCTGTGTTTTGTTAAACGGACTAAACGATGCATCGAGGCAAATTAATCTATAATTGAAGTCCTCAATGAATCGTTGTTTAAATAAAATATACAACATAGGAGTTAGGGGATAGGCAGCATTTTAAGGCACTGGCCTACTGATTCGAAGGTCGGAGTTCGAGTCCTGTTATCACCAAGCTGCCAGTCTTGGGTCCTTGCGCAAGGCCCTTAACCCTCTGTGCTCCATGGGCACCATACCATGGCTGACCCATAGCTGGGATAGGGAAAGAAAGAATTTCCCTTCACAGGAGCATTAAAGTATGAGAGAAAGAAAGAAAGAAATAAGGCTATTTTGTTTGTTTAATAAAAGAACAAGGTAAACTTAAATGACTTCTGTTGTGATCTGGCGCTATAAGGATAATAAAATTGAATAAAATGAACTTGACCTTCAATATAATGGCCGGGGGAAACACCAGGATGTGTGTATCATAGATCATGTGTAAGTAACCTTCCTGTCAGGCAAGTGTGAGAAATATGTTCGAAATGCTTAAGCGCAATCATTTAGTGATGACTTGTGCACGTAGTACATAAGGTTTCAGATGTTACAATGGGATTGAGGTCTGGTGTTTCAGCCCATCAACAGAGTTCCTTTATGCAGATCATCTCACACACAGATCTGGCCTTATGCACACTACATCTGTCACCCTGGAATGTGGGCGTGTCCATTTTTAAACCTAAAAGCAACAAAAGTCTGGCCAAAAAATGATCACGTGTTCATGTTGTGCAAACGTTATCGATGTTGACGGATTCCTTTAGCCCCTATCTTCCACAAACGCACATTTTGGCCTTGGAAAATCCAGGCCCTGTAAAATCAAATATGGGATTTCATCCTAAAAGAGGGTGTAGTAGCATATGTAAGTCAAGCACAGAGTGATAAGAAAACGACCAGCCTATTGACGACTTCCTTTAGCAAAAGCCTTCGTGTTTGTTATGCATTACTCAGGTGTTAAAAGCCCCATGTCAGTCCCATATTAATGAGCAGATAATATATTTGTTTCAGGGGAGCTATGCCATTTCACAAGCTGCACAGATGAATAGCTCTCAACCTTTAATTTTTACTGCCAACATGAAGCATTAAACCAAGACAAAGTCTCTAAAACACCTAATTCAGAAAACTGCTGAGCCTAAGTTTAAAATGTGTGTTGAGAACGCTGCAGTCGTGGATGGACAAGTAATATGTATAAAGATATATGGGTGATGTTTGTGCATGGACGGACTGTAAAGATGACAGCGCTGCATTGGCTGAATACTTTGCGTGTGTGTTTGTGTGTGCACACTGAGGGTCTACGGCAGTTTATTATTCTCAGTTGAGTAGGCAGTAGGTGATGGCCCTTGGAGCTACAGAGTCTGACGGAAATCACTTCAGCAGCAGACTGGTGATTCACTCAAGTGGAATAACAGCACTCCCACAGCCATCTGGACAGATTTAACTATCATTTAACTTATAAGTGTACACACATACACACACACACACACACACACAGAATAACTGACACATACGAGCTAATGCATTGTATCGCCCAAGTCAACATTAAGCTGTTAGGCCTGCGACTGCCCCACCCTGTAATACACCTGCTCACACTCCTGTTTCAGGTTTGACCTGAGAGAAGGTTGCTCATTCCACTCGCAGAAAGGAAATTATCACTCTGCTCTCAGGAGACAGTAAAATAGATCTTCCACAAAAGATTAGTTAAATTAGGTTATTCTGAGGAACTGAATGGTTTTCTGACTCAGGTGTGTCTGAATATGAAGGATAAGGAGCAGCCTGCGTTCCACACGTCTGTAATCTCAAGTGGCTAACAGAAAGGAAAACAAATCGTCTCAGTCGCCGCCTAGAACAGATTACACTCGCCGGCTACCTGTTGGGAAAAAAAAAGATCAGGCGATGTCTTCCATTGTCTGGATTCATTGAACATGTGCTGCTCAAGTGCAGCCAGGGATGGCATATGTTTCTGCACTTATAGCTACTTTTCTGCTCAGCATGTATGGAGAAAGTGGTTATTTGCAATCCATCCGATCATTCTTTGACGTTTCTCATCAGTAACACGATCTTGTCTGTAGAACTCCCAATAGCTAGATTTATGACCTGTGCTGCTGACACTTGATTGACTGATATGGATATGAATATGAAAATGAATATGCAAAGGGCCTCGTTTTTTTTTATTCAAGTGTAGATCTAGATCGAGTTTTTTTTTAAGAGCTCATAATGCATTCAATAATGCATAATGAATATTCTTTGCTTTCTCCCTTGCATTGACACATCTATTCCAATTGCCTTGCATGGTAGGGAGCTGAGTCACTGGAACACTAACACACAAGGATATAGACCCCATGGTGGTAAGAACCATAGAGGTGGTGATGAAATTTCACCATGGAAAAAGCTATGAAACATAATAAAAACTTATCATGACAGAGGATTGACAGTGTATTAAACAGCATTTTGTGGCCTACATGTTTGCAGTGTGGATTTTAGCGTCAGTCACATTATTTCCTAGTGCTCTCCCGGAAAGATTCTCTGTGGCTCAGTCCACAATGATGAAAGACCACAGGACTGTAGGCTTTAAACACTAAGGACCTCTTTTGCTGTGGAAAAATCTTTCTCTGGCCAAACACTCTTGACACACTGACACTCGTAAAAATGTGAGAACCACAAAACTTTGATTCACACACAATGTACTCAGACAAGTTCGACTGATTTATTTTGATGACAATCGATACTGAATGATGCGTCAAGCCTACATTTCCAACAGTTTCTTCTCGAGGGTGAATGAAACACAAAGATTTTCCTATTCCTTACTTTTCTGACCCGGCACAGTTATTCACAAAGATTCCCATTTTCCTGTTCCTTATGTTTCTGCCCCGGCACCATTTCTCCAAATGCTATGCTTGATGCCAGATGGGGCAGATGGGTATTCTCAGTAAGTATGCAGTTCCACTTCTTACGTCACTGTCTTCTCCAAATGCCTGACATTCATGAATAATTAAAGGAACCGACGACTTCTTTGATGACTGACATTCCGGGTTGCCGGGTGACACAGACCAGTTGAGCTGGCAGCGATCAGGTCTCGGCTTACAGACACCTGATAGGGATCCCATTGTGGTCTGCTATAGACCCCCTGCTGTTGCTGACTCCATGAAACGAAAGCAAAGGATAATATTTCAGTGTTTGGGATGCCCATGAAAATGAATTTTGTTACGAGTGCAGAGAAACTTACTTTGGCTTCAGGAGCAATTTCTTTTAGCTCAATCCACAAAGTTTCCATATTCTGCTGAGACATGTTAAGATGCCCAATTCATAAGTGCCCCCCGCCGAAACATACACACACACACATCCGCAGCTCTCCTCTCTCATCGAGTCAACCTTGTCTTCTGCAAATCTGTTTGCTTGCATTGAGCTCTGGTAGGATCATTCCTGTGGCTTGTACAATAAATCTCATTTTGCACAATTTCCACTTACAAAAGCACAGAAACATTGTGGTGTACATGCTTACACCATGTTGTGTAATGCACAGGTTTTTGCACACACAGTCTCATTAATTTCAATACTGGTCAGCCAAAAGTCATAGATATGCTATTTCAGCAGTCACAGGAATGATGTGGAAATTGAAGCATTTGCTGGTAGTAAACATCCTCAGAAATAAAAAGACTTGCAGGTAAAATATTTGCATGACCATAATCACAACCAGTGATCTGACCAAAAAAAACAATAAAGCATTACATGGTCTCAGAAGTTCAGTGCTGGATATAATCTTTTTTTTTTTTTTTTTTAAATGATCTGGATATAGATTTCAGGGAAGGCGTCGCGAAAATGAAACAGAACTGAACTAGAGAAACAAATACCTTGTTGCAATCTAAGAACTAGAACAGTTTACAAATAAGAAGTTATGTCATGAGTGGGACTTAATGAATGATCGCCCGAGTCAACCGTTTAAATTAGTTGCTTTATATAATTAGACCTATTCTGCACAGGATTATAGAAAATCTCTCATTTAGTCTGAATAAAAGATCAGTAAAGAATTTTGAGGAAGATGAGATTTAACAAACTTCACATACACACACATACATACATATATATATATATATATAGATATATTATATATATATATATATATATATATATATATATATATATATATATATATATATATATATATATATATATATATATATATATATATATATATATATATATATATATATATATATATATATATATACCATACACACACACACACACACATACAAACACACACACACACACATATATATATACTATATATATATATATATATATATATATACAATTTTTACAACATATGCTACACACACATACACACACATACACACACAACACACACATACATACACCACACATACACCACACACACACACACACACACACACACACACAACACACACACACATTTGGACCAGAATTTTTCAGTTTTTACTAAAGGATTTACCAGAAAGCACACAATTGCCTGCTAAATTCATTACATTGGTCGTAAAATACCCTCAGGCAAAATAATGACAGGAAGTGAAGTCAAACAAGGAGCAGGACAGTCAAAGCCTTACTGAGCTCTGTATACATGACTCAAAGCAAAGCATGTCTTAAGCAACAGGGTCACAGGAAATTATGGTGGCTGCAATTCAGGTTTCTGCTTTGCCTTTATGTCGTGGCTGCATTGCACAGATGGCTTTACAGTAATCAGAGCTAGTCATGACATAAGGCTGAATTAGCATGCGCGGACATACAGACATGCCTCATCTGGCGAACACAGGAGAGGTCAGGGAGGGAAATGTTGTGGTGTCAGAATCAATGGGATCGTCGAAGGGGAAGACTGAGGCAAGGTGAAAGGTCAACACGAGTCCTGCCAAAGTGTTCCAGAATCGGCAGCTCAAGAAATATAGCTGCTGAGGAAAGGCAGCAGGCAAGAATGCTTTACTTTTCGATATCTGCATTGTGTGTTGTAAAAGTGGATACCCTGACAAATGAAGCGTTTGAAAGCATTATTGGAAATAACATATGTTTTAAACAATCAGCTACAACTCAATATTGTGCCAGCTAGCCTATTGTTTAATACAGAGAGAGGTGTAACACTTTGTCTAAAGGAGTTTTCACTCCAATTCACCTTTGACCTAGTTAATACTACTCATTATAAGGCACAACCAATAACACAAGCCTTCAGATGTGACGTAGTAAAGATGAGACGCTTGTGAGTCACAAGATAGAAGAGGCTAATTATTTACGTGTGTCATTATCTCCTGCTACTTTACATGAAAGATAAACAATATACTGTACCTTAACTTTAATAAATTGTGCAATATGGTGAAATATCTGGACTGAAAATGGCAAGTCAGGTCTAGTTCATGGGAGAACACATTCTCGTGCACCAATTTACTCTAAAGGATTCCGAAAGCATGAACCCTTTTTCTTTTCATTTTTTTTTTTAATTAGGGCTGTCAATTGATCAAAATATTTAATCATGATTAATCACACGATTGTCAGGAGTTAACTCTGGATTAATCGCATGTTTTGATTGTACCATAAATGAATTATTTATGATTATTTATAACAGATGTTACAATTATAGAAATTTTCCTCAAAATCTGTCTCTTTAATAAAATTGATTATTTATTATGAATATTTATTTTACTCTGGAAATGAATGGCAGCTTATTCATGGAAATGTATGAAGCGTGAGTGGATGCACTGAAGTTTCTTTATTCATTTGTTCTTTGTTGTCCGGGTTTCGTTCATTCGGCAACACAATGCAGAGTGAAAGAGCAAATCACTCACATAGTAATGCTGCGTTAATAAAACTAGTGCTGTTAAAGTGGATTTGCGTTAACATGTTAATAACGACAGCCGTGACAACCCGCATTGAAATACATGCTGGATTTAGAAAGATGCAGAAAGCTCCTGCACATGACATGAATGGAATCAAATTGCTTCAACCATGCGGTAAAGAAAGCCTATTAAAAGGGAAGTGGTAGCTCAGTGGTTAAGATGTTGGCTTTCTGTTCCAAAGATTGAGGTCAATTCTCAGAACCACCATATCATACCACTTATATCATATCTTAAATCTGTTCGGTATATAAAAAATAATTGTTAATAGCTAATAATTGTTAATAAGTGTGTATACCAAAAGTCATAAATGTAAAGCATAAACTATAGTACATCTATCTTTCCTGTGAAGTATAAAAAAGGCTTACAGTGTGGCTCCTTTTACTTGTTCTTGTTCTCAGGGCTACAATTTGAAATACTGTTGCATATTAAAATCAGTGTTGTCTATTGGTCTTTTATTTCCAGTGTTGCCTTTGTTGGGTTTTTCCAAGTTTCAACACATACTTTCTGGTAACTATTGGCATGAAATTCTTAAAAAAAAAAAACACCAACACACTATCTTTCTCCCCGCAACATCCATCTCACATAACTGTATGTTAAAGAAATTAAAATATCTGATTAAAATAAAATAAATTTGTTAAATATAATATATGAACAAAAATATGGGATCCCTGACTTATACAGCAATATGTGGTTATTCTCCAAACTACTATCAAGTCACAATTGTATAGCATGTCAATGGATGCAATAGAATTTAAATTTCCTTTCACTACAACTAGGAGACCTAAACCTCTTCAAATCATATGTCCCTGTGCACATCATAAGCTACATAACGATATGGTTTACATGGATGAGAGATCTTGAGTAGACCTCAAATTTATTGAACACCTTTGGGATGAATTGGAACACTGACTATACACCTGAGACCCATTACCATTCAAGGAAAAAAAAGGTTTTAGGGTCTCCTCAAGAACAAGTCTGTCAGAGTTTCTCAGGCCTTTTCAGTTGATCTGAACTGCATGTAACTGGAGAAAAGAATACCTATATACATTTTGTTCTTCACACCACGCGGGACTGACTCAGCTCACAAAACTAACCCCAGAAAATAGCCTGCTTACTGAAACACAATTCACAAGCTGTTAAAGATGAAGATCAGAAACAGGAAATGCAATAAAAAGAAACTCTTGGCCTTTCATTCGCAGGTATGCAAGAGATATTAGATGGCGACAAAAGCGGAGAAAGCGAGAATCATCATTGTGTGGTACAGTTTCCCCTCACACACACACACACACACACACACACACACACACACACACACACACACACACACACACACACACACACACACACACACACACACACACACACCACAACATACCGACTTCATATTAACAGCCAGCTATGTCCATAACAGTACACCACATCGCACAAACACAGCTGGGTTTGGACGATTTCAGTGTCCCGGATCGCAAAGACAGTGATTTGTGTAATGAATTATAAGTTGGGAAATGAGAGTGCTTCTGATTATAAAGTTAAGTAATAAGAAAGCATCTGTTGGGGAAAAAGTAGTGTTTAGAGGAAAGCCAGCAATAGGGATGAAACAGGGACTGTGGGATGTGTTTATGGTCATAGGGCATGTTTGGAAAGCAAACCCTTCTGCTGAGGCCATTCAACCAAATACAACAAGGGCCATAAAACAATGACTGTCTTGTGACGATAAGAGAGTCACATCCTCATGTACTCAAAGAACAAAGGCACTCTTTCTACTCTAGGAAAAGGAGAAAAAAACCCTGTACTGACAGGTTCCAGGAGTAACAGCACATAATCAATAGTGAACATCATCTACACACAGCATAAGCAGAACCTTTAGATATTGTACTAATTGTTTTTCTGTGTTGCTGACAGAACAAAGTTCTACAGAATGAAGAGGAGTTCCTGTATTCTGTTGCAATACGTGACTCTAAATTGGTGCATTGAGAAATATATGTACGTGTTCACCTAATATGGCTGCATTACCTCAACCTGGGGTGTCTATTTGTGTGTCTTTGGTGAATTCCCCATCTCTCTGGATCTGGATGCTCTGTCCAGAATAAATCAATTACTGAAAATGGATGAATGAATGAACTGTATATGCGATGTGAGGTAATGAGGTAATTAAATGTTCGAGCATGCAGCAATAGAGTTTCTAAACTCCTATGATAAACAGAAAAAAGACAGTGTGGACACAAGACTGTCATAGCAACCTGTATAATTACTACATGGCAAAGTTAGAAGGTTGCAGGAAAATGTTCAGGCTATGTTTTTCGGCTCTATAAACGATACTGTTGGCAGAACTTGTGGTCTTTAGATGGAGCAGAGAGAGAGAGAGAGAGAGAGAGTGAGCGAGAGAGAGTGACCCTTTACGCCATCTGTCCTTGAGCTGATGAGGTAATGATTGTTGCAGGAGCCAGAGCATGATTGAGAGGAGCATGGGTTCAACACCCTGAGGAGCACAAGTGGGAGGGGTCGGAAGGCACATTAGGCACCTATTTACAAAAGTTTAATCATTTAACTGACCGGGGCATGCAGGCACACTTCGAGAGGAGTGTGACAGAGAATATGCCACACACATACACACAGAGAATATATAGGTAGAAACCGATAAGAGAAAGGCAGATCCAAAGTATGGAAAAACTAAATACATACACTAACAGAACAACAGACAATGCAAAAAGAGATACATGAAAAGAAAAAAAAATCAAACAACATAAAAAAAAAACAACAGAACGACACATGCAAAACACACACACATATACATCACTGATAGTGGCGTTTGATTACTACTTCGGTTATAAATTATTATAGCAGTCATCAAAATACCCACAATCTATTTAACATCAAGTGAACGAAACGGGCTGAGGTTATAAAACTACTTCAAATTGTCTGGGCCATCATGGTAAGTTGGCGCTAGATCGAGATGATGACATTAACAGTAATGTGGAAAGGGAGAGTTAAACACACTCGGGTGCGGCCGGTTTCACATTGAGCTTCAAGGCTAACTGCCAACGTTATGGGGCTTTCATGGAGCGTTAACTCCTGCTCCTACACCTGCTGCTCAGCCTCTGCGGAGCTTCACCGGGAATGTCCTCCAAGTTTGAAGGCTTGCCTTCCGTTACTGGAACATTTAAGACTTACAGGTGCATCTCAATGAATTAGAATGTCATGGAAAAGTCCATTTATTTCAGTAATTCAGCTCGAGTATTAAATAAATTCAGTGCACACAGACTGAATTAGTTTTGTCTTTGGTTCTTTTATTTGTGATTGTTTTTACGTTCAACAAAAATCCACCAATTCCCTCTTTAAAGAATTTCAATATTGTGACTTGCTAATCCGCTAATCAACTCAAAACACCTGCAAAAGTTTCAAAATAGTCCCTCAGTTTGGTTCACTACACAGTCTATACAATCATGGCTGAATTGACAGTTGTCCAGAAGACAGTCACTGACATCCTTCACAAGGAGTGCAAGCCACAAACATTTATTGCCAAAGAGGCTGGCTGTTCACCGTGTGCTGTATCCAAACGTGCCAACAGAAAGATGAGTGCAAAAAGTGGAGGAAAAAGATGCACAACCAACCAAGAGATTACTTAAATAAATGAACCTTTCCATGATATTCTAATGTACTGAGAAGAAACTGTAAGCATAGTCCGAGTGAGATTTCGATTCGGAATTCAGGTCATCATGCCAACATCTCAAACAAGTTTAGAGAGATACACTAACTAGCCACTGTATTAAGAATACAAATCTGTTCAAAAAAATAATGATCATCAAATCATGTAACAGAGGCACAATGCAGAAAATTCAATAGAAAAAAACCTCAATGCATTTTAATATTATTCAACAAAATGTCAAAAACAACTTGCTAAGAAAATGCTGATCTAGAGTTTACACAAAATGATGCATGAAAAAAAGTGTGTACCAGGTATGATTATGAAGGCACAACTGTACATACAGGGTGAGCCGAAAAGCATCGTGAAATGTCAAATCTCGAGGCACATAGCATAGCGTACAATTTCTTAAAACTACATTAGATTCATCCAAGGCTAGGAATATGAGGCTACTGGACAAGTGAGGTCCGGAAAAATATTTTCTTGGTCATCCAGTCTTTAACACTTTCTATCCGACTTCATTAGCAGATTGTTATCCAGTAAAGACATCTACTCCCCACCACCGCCAAAAGGCTAATGTGGTTATTCCCATAATGTCATTAGTTGTGCTATCAGATTATTTTGGAGCTGAACCACTGAGCAAAGCTGTGGATTCCATACTGCATACTACTACTGTGTACCAAAGGCCACTTTGCAATGTCAGGCGCTTTCGTGCCTTGATTACAGTACATTTTATTTACTGTCACATGCACCACAATCACAACAGACTATGATAAAATGGAAAAGATAAACTGGATGTTGACATTTTTGAATCTACAGTCCTGTTATATATCATGGAACAAATGAAACACATCTGACTTTTACAAGTGTATATGAAGTACTTTTCAAATATGGCTCTAGACTTGACCCTCATCAGATTTAAATTAATGTGAATTATTTTTTAAAGTCAAATTTTCAGCCACTTCAATTCTCTCTGCTCCATTAAATCAGTACAGCCTTGTGTAAGAGGCAGTAAGCACAATAAGAAGCTTATTTCCCCCTAGCCATTTTCAACTTTTTATTCAAATACAAGCAAATAAAAATATTCAATTTGATTGAAATAAAGAAATAAAATCCTTCAATAGCAAACTGACACTTAGAATAAGTGATTCTAAATGAGAACTTACCAAGTGCTATTAGTTAACAGAGGGAATGTACTCGGGAGTGGTTCACTGAGCATGTTGTCGATAAGTTGCACGTTTGCTCTAATCGCTTCATTTGTTAATGGTAAAGCAAATAGTAAAGAAATCCAGCCCAAGCACCACACTGATATAATCTGACTGACAAATAGGATGATGTGTGTCATATTTGACTGTTCATGCCGAACAAAAACCTCCCATGGTGTTGGAATTAGAATCAAATGTATAGTTTCTGAAAGGTTGCAAAAATTGCAACTCATTTATCTTCATTCATCTGAAAACATTCCTTCAAGATATTTCAAATAATTAGTTGCCATAAAGCTCCAAATGAGACACTACTCACGGGGTAAGACACCCTCTTGCTCCCCCCAATATAAAAGCAGTTTATAGCACACTGATCATCGAATTCCACTCTTCATATCAAACACTGAGCCGCATGATTTCCTCTCCACCTCAAAACGTGAGCAACATTCCGACTCATCCCTCTTCCTCTTCTCTTCTGGGAATTTCCAAGTGATTCTTCTGACTAATATGTGCTATTTAAACAGGGATTACTAACTGGGTGCATGCTTGGCTTTTATGTTAATCATTACAACAAAGATTGAAACTGCATGATGGAAATATTAGTCAAACATAGCAAGTGACTAAACCGAACGCCCTGTAGCGCTCACAGCATCCTGCTCTCATGACTCCTCGCTAAAGTCACGGGCTGCCTTTATAGATCCTACTCTGTGTGGAGAAAGAAATGGAGGGGCTCCAAACATCCGCAATCAATTAGAGCTCTGGCATGCGGGCCGAGGAAGGGACCAGGCTTCCTTCCTGAATCGGAGCTCGCTGGAGACAAGGCTACGTGTATGGAGAGAAGCTGAAACTCAAATCGGATTTCTCAAGCAAAAGTTTCCCCTTGACAGATTCCAAAGTGCAACCTGAATTTCAACCTTTATCTTATCTGGATAATTGGATATATATACTAGATATATATATATATATATATATATATATATATATATATATATATATATATATATATATATATATATATATATATATATATATATATATAGATATATATATATGTGTATAAAGATACTGCTGCTCAGGGGTTTTAAAGGTTAAAACCATTCTAAATTATTTTTCTAGATGAATGGAAAGCTGTTCATTGCAATATCAGTTGTTCTATTAATAATTAAAAAGAATTTGTATTTAAAAGATAAGTAATAATTAAAAATATTTGAATTAATTTCTACTCTTACTGCACTTAAAAAGATGAGGATCTTTTGGCTGAAGATGAGGAAGCAAAGGAAAATTAAAAGAACACTGCTTTCGTCTTTTGTGGATACAGACAGTCTATGAGCTGTAAAATAAAATTATTCCTACTTGCTGAAAGGATTTTACAAGGAGCAAAGCTTCGGCTGACTTTTCCCTCGTACTGTTTAAGGATTCCTGCAGATCTTGATTAGGACAACAGTTTCCGTGGTACATGCAGCCACTACAAGGTGGCTACTGAGTGTTCCTCAAAAAAGCTTTTAATCTGTTATTATTTATATTAGATATTTGTGACCAGGAGTTTAGGAAAGTTGTAGATATGGACAGGAGTAACGGAATACTCAATCTCCTGTCAGTCAGTGTAGGTGTCTGTAAGATCACCTTTTCCTTTAAGGTTATTACACTATGACACTCGGTGTAGCCGTATTTGGCTGGCTAGAATTGGAAAAAGGGAAGAAGAATTTGCCTTACCAGCGCATAAATGATTTATCTGTTTATATAGGTGATGGTTAGAATAAATAGAAATTACCACTAAACTACCAAATATTCTACTCTGACAAACAGGGTTCTCTCCTCTGTAATTCTAACTTTCTTTTGTTGTTACACAGAAAGCAACACTTTTCCTTTCATCACATCCCCTTATTCACACAAACACAAACTAGGGTACACACTTGGTGTTAGAACGCAGTTCAACACAGTTATGTTGGTCATTCTTACAGGTTAATTTCCTAACAAAGATGAATGAGTAGTCCAAGGTCTGCTATATGATCATACATTTATGTCATGTTTGTGAAGTTAATGAACCTAAATGAAAGAATGAAATCTTTGGTTGTTCTAGAATATCAACATTTTCTCTCAGTAAAAACTACTTACTAGTGTTTTATAACATGCACTGCTTTAATAAACACTTCTTAAAACCTGACTGACAAATGGTGACTTACAACAGTCTATGCTTATCTGAATAAGAATGAACAGTCACATGCAGCGTTTTTGCTTAAGTTATCTTGCGTATTAAAAAAAGAATTACAAATGAAGACAAATATAGCGCTTGACATACTTTCAATTTGTCTCAAGAACAAAACGTATACCCTGCTGATTTCTTATTTGAAATACAACTATTACTTCTGGACATTTTTTTTCCAAAGTCTAGGCCTCAGAAAATCCTATGAGATAGATGTTAAGAAAGATGTGCTTTGACAGTGGGGAAAGAAATAAGATCTATCCAGTACAACTTGATGTCAGATTGTGGAACTCAATCTACAGGCAATCCACAACATTTCAGAAAAAAAGATGGCATTTTACTTTGTTTCAAAAGCAAAAAAATAAATAAAATAAACAATAATAATAATAATAATAATAATAAAGTTTAGGGTAATGTTTTTCTGCATTTTTCATGACAATTCTGGAAATTTGCTTTCCAAAATTATAAGAATTACCTCAGCAGAGGGAAGCTTTCATGTGTTTTGCTTATTCTTGTTCTTGGATTTTCCATTTGCATTTGCTGTTGATTTTAAAATGCCAAGTTTTTATCTATGAACAATGGGTGGGGTCTCATTGAACTTAGTAATACTACTAAAACAGTGACATAAGTGCATTCTGATGAAGATTGTGCACATTTTTTACTCATGTAGTAAGTGGACACCAGCAGGATGTGCTCTCAAGGGCTTCATTTGGAAAACATTAGGAAGGCCAAGGAGCTGCATGATCATGCTGACTTAGAAACATCTGGAGAGGTTACAGCAGAAGGACATTGCTGCTGTAACTTTTCTCTGATGGCTATTTAATTAACAGCAGTTTGCATTCCAAGATGTCCCTTTTAGAGTTGGCTTGGAGGTTTGGGAAAGCAGGGGGCCGAGACAACTCCCACCCCCTCTTCCTGTACCGACTTAACCTCTGTTTAAAGGGACTGGAGGCAAAAAGCAACCACTCCCAACACACGCATCACAGAATACAAAACTCCTGCTATAGTATGTAATGTATATTCATAATCTAAATAAAGCATGTTATGTTGCAATGTGGCAAATGGCTATTAGTGTACATTTGTGACAGCTTTATATGATCGGAGTAAAAATCTTGAGGTACAATATATGACCAAAGGTACGTAGGAATCTGACCATTTGGCTCTCGGCCACTGTTGCAACAAAGCTGCAAGATTATACTTGTATAGAATGTCACTGTATGTTGAAAGTTCAAAATTATTCTCCACTAGTACCAAGAGGCCCAAAACTTGCTCTATCATTACACAAAGCTCCTTGTACACAACACTCCAATACAGGTTGGATTTAAAGAACTCCAGTAGCTCTTGGGATGAATCTGGAACACCGATTTCTCCTCAGACTGCCTTACCTGACTTCTGTACAACTCTCGCGCATGAATAAGAACGATCACAACAGACACACCCCAACATTTAATGCAAAATCTTCCCAGAATAGCGGCGGCTGTAACAGCAGCAAACTGAGTACAAACTCTGGAATGGGATGTTCAACATGTCCATATGATTGCAATGAGTAGGTGCATAAAAACATTCACTAATAAATTGGGCTGTCAAAGTTAACGGCATTCGGTATTAACGGTATTCACTTTAACGGCACTAATTTTATTAACGCATGACTAACGCAGTGTGAATTACTATGTGTGTGAAACTGCTCCTTATATATATATATATATATATATATATATATATATATATATATATATATATATATATATATATATATATAATATATATATATATATATGTGTGTGTGTGTGTGTGTGTGTGTGTGTGTGTGTGTGTGTGTGTGTGTGTAAACAAGCAAAAGAAAGCCGAGATAAGGCGCCGGTCCCTGCATTCCTAATACACACCACTTTTAAAACAGAAATATTGTGGAGCAGTTGTAGTGCAAACAATTAGCTTTTTTTCCTCAAACAATTTGTATTTTTGACCACAAAATAAGCAAATACATTTTTTTTATCATATTGTAGCCTATAAATATCAGAACTCTCAGTAAGCAGACTTCAACAAAGGAACTTACAAGCTGCTTGCACGCTTAGTTTTAATGGATAATCCAGGAACAGCGGGACACTTCCATCGGCAGCCAGGTAATGCTTTAAGGCAGGCTATAAAATATACCAAGCTCACAAAACAAGGAGCCTAGACAATCTCTCATATAGGGACAAGTATTTAAAATTAAGTATGAAAAAAAAACCCTGCAAATTAAACAATAGACTCTGTAAAAAAAAAACAGGCATAACAAATTCTCACCCTGGAAACCAACAGTATACTCAATCTTAAACACAAGTACAGCTAATATGTTAGTATTCAGGTCACTAAGACACCCTGGAACTCGTTTACAAGCTGGGATGTAAACCGTAAAACTGTCTCTCAAACGGCAATCGTGGTGAATAAATGAGAGTTCCCTAAGCATTGTGACCATTTGGAGGAATAACCACCAAATGCTCCTGAGAATTCTTCCACTGACATTAAACAAAGCTATGGATATCATATGGACAAAGGTGAAGGGGGGGGGTGTAGTCCGGTTCTCCGTGTTTTCTTTCTCACTCTCTGTAAACAGGGCTGAGTGATCATTCAAGGCTGTTGAGGGGCCCTGTAAATGTGAATGGGGGAGTCTGAGAACAATGAACTCCGTTACCCCTCAACACACATCTCCAGCCAATTCCCAAAGAGCCTGAGTGCCTGAGCCCAGCTTGAATTCATTTTCCTATTCCTCAGAGGGAAACAATGCAAGACTGAATGCTCAGGTCTTGGGTTGATGAATTATTAAAAAGATACATAAAAAAATATCTAGCTGCGAGACATCCTGGAAGGTATCAGAGTTAGCCCTGTGATAGCATGGGCTTTTTTTGTGGGTTACTCAGCTCGCAGAACGCCTACGCGAGTTTCTGTAGAATTCCCAAGACAAGGGGATACGTGAATAAAATGCTGCGCTTGTTGGCTGAGGTTTTTTGTTTTTAATGCTGGATGGTATCTTATAGCAGATTTTATTATAACAGCAAAACTGAACAGGGATGGAAAATCTGTAAAATGCATCAAGGATGTGAAGTATAGAAATATAACTAAGTGTCAGTAAGAAAAAGTAAATGTTATTTGTTGTCCGCTGACTGACCTTCTCCTCATCCTGTGCTGGAGTAAGAGCACAAATTTAGCCATTAAGAGATCACAATGGAGTAGAAATTCAGTTGGTAAACATTCAAAAGGCTATTAGATAGAGGTGTAGAGACTGCACAGCCCAAAGTACACCAACATCTATTTTAAGCAAAAACCATACTGTGGTTAAAAACCAATTAAAACCATTAATTAAGTAATTAAGCCATATGACTGCATGGGATCCAAGTGATCCTAAAAATTAGGGATCATTAGAAATCTCAGACAGTTATAACAGACCACTCAAGATCTTCCACGCCAAACCTTGTAAACCAATTTCCCATTAAGCTTGCTTTTTGAACAAGGGCATAATCATGCTGCAAACAGATTTAGCCTTTACAATTTGGATTAAAACTTTAAATAAAATAAATATGCCAACACATCTTAGTGGTTAGCACGTTCGCCTTACACCGCCAGGGTCCGGGTTCGATTCCCGGTCATGTGTGTGTGGAGTTTGTTTTGGGAAATGGTTAAAAGATATGACTAAACATGTCAAGTGTTCTAAAACGTTTGTCCAGTCAATTCATATAAGATATGACAGAAGAGGATCATAAGGATAAATACATTCTACATACATCACGTTATAACAGCTATAAAGATTTGTTCCCAAACTTCTCATACTCCAGGTTTGAAATTAAAAAGTATCATTTTGTTACTGAGAAACCAGAAAGACCTTTGTCCTCAAAACCTTATTACATTTTTACCTCACATAATGCTGACAGCTTATTTAAAATTGCATGAATAAATAAATAAACATACATCATCTCAGAGACCTGAACTGATCAGTGGTTAAATGTTTGTTAAATATCGTGTTTTGCTAAGCGGTTTATTATAATCTTAAGATTATTGCAGTGCATCTCTCACACAAGTTCCTGCAACTGCTTTGGTAGTACAGAAATAAGATGTCAGTACATGTGCATTAATATTAAAGCATGGTTTAATCTACAAGCCATCACCATGGTCACATCTGCTGTAATAGACTCTTAATAAACAACTACTGAATAATCAGTGTTACGAATTCAGCATTGTAGTTTAAGACGGATTGTGTGTGAATGCTGAATTCCAGAGCTCAATTTTCTTACACTAAAAAACCCTTACGTAACAGTGACAATTCCTGACACCCTATGACTCAAAGGGGTTTTTATAGTAACAGAGTTACATGTCATTTATTTTATGAAGACAGAATTTTTTTTTCAGAGACTTTATTTTATACCATGTTATTCGTTGGCCAAAAGGTGCTAATTACTTTTTTTTATGACATCAAAGTTTGAGAAATTTTTCTAAGGTCTTATTAAATTTATAGAATCTGACATTACTGCTCCAAGTTTTAAAAAAAAAACGTGACAATGCCGGGATTCTTTTTTTTTGTTAGATTTTAATATCTTATATTTAGAAGACGTTTCTAGTACTAACATTCTGTGACAGGCTGAAGAAAGTAATGAAATTACTTCACAGGCTGATTCTTTCAATTTTATTGGAACTTTATTCAATATAATTGAAAGAGTTTATTTCTTATTGTGACAGAGGTGGGTCAGGGACCTGTTTACAGCTGAAATGCAATAGGTTTCATGTTTTCAGGGTTCAATTAAACAAAATTAATAAATGACTAGCAAACTGGAATAATGTGAAAGGAATATATAAATACATTAATTAATGAATTCTTTGAAAACTAATAAGCAAGTATAGCTCCGTTTTGTCTAAGGGTCTATAACGCCATTTGGTCTTTGATTATTTTTCTTTAACAGCATGCCCCTTCACATTTAATTCCATCATTTAAACATAACTTGATTAGACTGAAACACTGTCTGGAGAATTAACATTTTCAATCAAAATCAGAGTCATACATGGGAATGGCCTGTACGTGATACTCGAGCAACGGGCTGCAGCACATCAAAACAAGGTGGTCTCGCACACTACAGCTGCCACACTGCAGCTAATATTTATCCAATTAGTACATCATTCTATACTATGCATTTTTGAATATGTAAACGTTGACATCTGAACTGAATAAATCTTTGTTACGCTATACAGGGACACATTTACTCCCAGCTGCTAGTCTTTTACGGAGTGCCAGCGAGGAAAAGACAGAGCCAAGAAAGAGAAGATTATCAACTACAAAGCTCTGCTTGTGAAGAGCCACAGACACACAACAGCGAGAGCTTGTGTTTGATCGAGACAGTCTTGCAGTATTCGGGGCAGAAACGCCATAAACACTTCAAGGTTGGCGACACAAAAAGCCTTGACCCGACACAAAAGAAGTAATCTAATGTCAATGAATAAAGTTAATGTTCCTTGCAATAAATAAATAAATAAATAAAAATGATGGCGTATTGGAATTGGTGTGAAATTGGAACAAGCTTAAAAAATTATAATAAATTATTGGTGTGTATTCTTTCCTGAATGGGAAGAAGTATGCAGAAAAAGGGGAGAAGGTTTTGTGAAACCACCTGCATGCATTGAAATGAAAGCAGGTCAGCAACAACAGGTGAAAGAAAACTGGTTATATCAATACACGCATGCATGATTCTGTTGTATGTAATCAGAGTATAGATAGGGCTCGAACAAGCTGTTTCCTGACTTGTGCTTTCCCAGGATTCTCTCTCCCTCTGTGTATGCACATTTTTGGCAATGCTACTACACTTGGCACACATCACACTTGGTAAAACACCCGCTCAGACTCCAGGCATCACGGATTACTTCTACTGTGCAACCTGTGCACTTCTATATGGCCAACACAGGCACAGGCTCTAAACTATAAACAACCAAATTTAATCATCATCATATTCACAATAATACTGACACTAAATCCAAGATAAAAATGGGTCATGCATTGTGCATGACGAGTGTGCAAAAGTACAAATGAATATAGTGCTAGCATACAACATATGGTTCCATAGTACACTTGTTAAGACGGTTTAACGGATTTTGTCACAACCCCAGAGATACAAGGTCTGAGGCTTGACCCTGAGCATAGTGTGACCCTGTGTGTAGGATGGACTCATTCACACACGGCCAAAAACTTATCAACAGACTGCAACCAATACCTGAAAGTGGATCTGGATACAGGATCTCCTTTATGCCTATAATTCCATTACTAAGCAATTCTAGGAATATAGTGCAGCTACATTTCCTTATGGAAATAAATAAACTGCCTGAGAAAATAACACTCACACACAGACATACTCACAGACACACTCACTCACACAGACACACTCACTCACACAGACACACTCACTCACACACACACACACACACACACACACACACTCACACACACACTCACACACACTCACACACACTCACACACACAGACACCACACTCACACAGACACACTCACTCACACAGACACACTCACTCACACAGACACACTCACACACACAGACACACTCACTCACACAGACACACTCACACACACAGACACACTCACTCACACAGACACACTCACTCACACAGACACACTCACACACACAGACACACTCACTCATGCACCTATTTTTGTCACTACAAGTGATCAGACAAGTCTAACCAGTCAGGCCTTAAGAGAAGGAAACTGGCATACTCTACTTTATCACCATGCACACAAGGCCTTAACTGTTTCATCTGTAATAAACCATATCTCAGCATAAAGTGCTACATTGAATAAAATTGTCAATTAACTGCTTTTATGGAAACAACTACAAGTTTCAAAGCAGAAAACGGACCTGTGTGACCAAAGATCACCTAATGATTACGGTTAAACCACTGGCTTTCACGTGACTCATTCATGTTTGTCTAGAATGATGCCCGTTTCCTCACAGTATCTGATGGAGAAGACTGTTTCCATCGCCTTTGGTTTCCTGCCTTTTGTTCTGCATAATTTGACAGAGCTAGGCCATGTTTCCCCTTCATGGCTAGAGGAGACCCCTGGGAGAACACAGCGACACACTGACTCCTGAACTCAGCGCCTGCAGTGTAATACACTCCCAGAGCTAGGACATTAAACCTGTCTGCACACACAGCTTCTGATCATTACAGTCAGCCAACACCGTGTTTCTCTACCTCTCCATAAAACAAACACAAAAAGATAAATCCTGCTAAAAATCCTGAACTGACACTGGATAAACTACCGAGTAGTTGTCATGTTGTACCAACAGAAAACACAGCCATTAACATACCAAAACTATTTTCATCCTAATGTCAAAACAATTGCCTTGCTTTTTCGATTAATCACATACCTACGGCGTAGGAAATCTACTTCTGACTATTTATAACATTTATAATATAATATTGATTTTTGTGTTGAACACCCTAACAGCATCCAAGCAAACAGCAAATTCCTCATGGTTCAACTTGCATGTCAAAGTATTTACTACTGCATTAAGTGAGGCTTAGTCAATAAGAACTAACAGCTATGCCCTTTTAAACACCGAGGGGAAAAAGAACAGAGGTATAAAAATGCCAGAGCTATCACCATGGGATGTAAATTCTGGCTTTGACAGACAACCTCATCTACATCGCTCGCTTTTGCTTTTTCAAAATCAAATGAATTGTCTTTGCTTGCGATGTGCATAGGATATTAATCATAAACATGCACGCACGTTATATAGATTTACTGGAGATGCTGGAGATATTTACACATGATTAGTTAACTCGTTACCAAAATAAAGACAAATTAATTTAAATGACCACACGTCTGACTAAGGATGATTTAAAAAAATACTATAAATATATACACACAGCTTTATACGATTTCAAATCCTATATACAAAAAACTGCACAATATTTAAAAAAGGAGGAAAATAAATCTGTATTTGCAACAATTTACAATATAAACACAATGTATATGATCATTTAATACAGTGCATTTCACAATGATATAAAAAAGGAGTTAAAATTGTTTGCTTACTACTGTACGTATTGCTTGGTTTACAGATACATTAGAGGACAAATGAACTGGTCCTGGATGAGGAGATGAAGCAAAGTTCTACTTCAGTTTTAGTTTGCTTCAGTGGTTTCACAGTGGATAAACACCAACACAGCGGATCACAAAGTCACTCTGGCCTGTCATTGATGTGCACGTGACACGACAAAATGTTGCACATCTCTAGGATACTTCATTTTCTGCATATCTGGTAGGGTGACACTGTTCAATTATAAAATTATGAATCAGGACATTGCACTCAAGTTTGATGTATGTTCTGAAAATGGCATTAATACCAGAGGTTTACTCTATTCTATTCTTCAGTTTATCCTGTAGCTAAAGCTAAAGTAAATCACCAGACACATCAAGGCTGAACAATAGTCTAGGACAACTAAAAAACCCTCTGTATATCTTTGGTGCGCGGAAAAGACTCGCAGAATGCATGAGATGTTGAACAGGCTGCAAGAGCAGAATAACGCACCACATGGGAATCCCATCAGATAAAACGAGCATTCTTAGGCTCCAGAAAACAGTCAGTGGAGAATAACCAATACTTTTCCCATCCTAAATAATCCAGTATAGTTAAATTCACTCTCAATTATCTTACATCTTAACAACATCCTTTTATAGAGTATCAAAACCTGCTTCTCCTGTCCTCTGTCCTTTGCTGTCTATAGCTAAGATTTAGGAATTCATGATATAAGGGACATAAGACAAAAACCTTTTCTGCTGCTGGGACTCTTTCCTCTTCATATTACATTGTCCTTTTTTCTTGAACAGGACAAAATGACAAAAATGTGCATTAAAACTGACAGATGAAAACATGAACAGATATTATTAGCGAATTTAAACATGTCTATACTGGTCTGTGCTTCCGTGCCACTGTGTCTACTGCTGTTATTTAGTCCAGGAGGAACTATTTTTCATCACCGTATACAGTTGGAATGAGACTTAAAAAGAAATACAACTCATCCTACTGTGCTGGGAATGTTTTGGAATGCAAAAGAAGTCCAACATGCATTTTTTTTGTTGTTTTCAACCCTTGTTAAGAAAAAACACAACTTTGCAGAAATACTTTCTGCCGAGATCACCGATGTGAACGAGGACAGCAGCATGCACGTGAGCCGTGTACTGATCTGTTGTCCTTTTCAGTCAGGTGACTGGTGTGAGTTGCAGTGGAGGAAAAAAAAAACTTATTTACAATATGCAAGTTTTGGCAGAGACAGAAAAATGGGGCTGAACGGACAGAATAACAGCGTGTGTGAAAAGTTACAGTCTGACGCTGGAATTCGTGCCACCTTTCCCATCATAAGCACAATCTTGTTCGAGGTCTGAATACAAAACTAGCATTAGTAGTTGTATGTTTATTTATTTATAGCTAGTCACAACCTTCTTCTCCTGTCCTCTGTCCCGTCCTCTGCTGTCTACAGCTCAGATTTAGGAAGTCATGCTGTAGGACACTGCAGCCAACACCCCTTCCCTTCAGCTGGGACTCTCTCCCCCCACAGACTTCATTGTCTTTCCCTTTTAAAACAGAGGACTGGACAAAACAACTCAATACTCGACCAACATGACAGTTTTTCTCACTCTTATAAATCGAACCCACGTGAAACCTGAAACCATGTCAGAATCCATGTTTTATACGTGTCCATATACTCCCCCCCACGCCGCAAGAAAATCCCCACGTCTTCACTAAACCTCAATAAAACCCAGTACGACGGGAATACACACTTAACCCAGACCAAAAGAATTCGTTTAACTACCTCAAATATGTCTGCAGGAAAGAATTTACATATACATACACACACACACACATATATCTGAGATGGAGATATATATATATATATATATATATATATATATATATATATATATATATATATCTGTCTCTCTGTCTGGGTGGTGAATATTTGACACCGTATCCGCATTGTTTCAGCAAACGACACCCAGCAACACTGACCACCACAGACATTACTGCTTACTATCACATATTACAACACTACACGTTAAACTAAAGACTGGGAATGTGAATAAATGTCGAAGTAAAGTGTCTAAATGAGCGTTTCGTGTCGGTTGGACAAACAGGGTGTGAAACCCGGACTGAGGAATATCCAGGACCTGCCTCACGTACCACAACACGGTGTGCGGAAGGTGTAAATAAGGAACAAAAACATATTTCCTGGAGCAATAAATAAAGGTTACCATATATACACTGGCGATTGTAAATACATGCAAAAACACAAACACCGCGTTAATCAGCCGCCTGGAATCTCTCTCTTTAAAAAAAAAAAGCCGCCACACAAAAGACAACAGTAGTTGGAATTTCTTACCCAAAGGTCGGTTCCCCAACTCATCTCTCCCTCTCTCCCTCTCTCTCTCTCTCTCTCTCTCTCTGTCTGTAATACAATACAAACAAGTCCACAACTCGGTGGTCTTTTGTTGCTTGTTTTTGTTAATTTCTTGGCTTTATTTCCCCCGCGCGAGACGCTCCGTGGAAGTGTGAGCGCGTGAAGCCAGAAAGAAGCAGCTCGCGACGTTTCTCCGTGTGTGTGTGTGTGTGTGTGTGTGTGTGTGTGTGTGTGTGTGTGTGTGTGTAACCGCCTGAGAGCCTCAGTAAGCACTGTGCAATCCTAAAGGGAAATTCACAGTGCTCAGCTCTATGCTGCCCTCTGCTGTTCAGGCTTCGGAAAGACAACGTTCGGGGATGTACACGATTACGTCATAGTGGTTAACCATTAAAGGTTAACCGGGTGACGTTTATTAACACTTGTGACGTTTCTTGTGGTGTTTTTTTTTAAATATCAATAATAAAATGTACGTTTTCTGTCATAGCACATTCAAGGTGTACTACATTGTATATTGTTGAAATGACAATAAAAGCCTACTTGACTGTAAAATATAGCCGCAAGCAGCGATCTGCGGGTTTCAAGCAACTGAGGCACTGAAAGACATAAGGACAAAGAGTTGTACTTGAAAAACTATTGCGTGGCTGTGCCACTAGGTGGCGCTATACAAAGACAAAATGAAAGTTTTTTTTCTTAGTTTAAAGCTGTTAATTGGCAAAGCTACGCGTTTTTTTAATTGACCAAGGATTTGGGACATATAGATATTTGAAAAAAAAAATGCAGTTTTTTCTTAGTTTAGCGCAAACAAGTGGCAAAGTTGTTGGATTTGAAAAACATGATATTGCCCCCTAGTGGCTATTGCATAGCTATTGTGCAGTTTCGCCACTAGGTGGCGCCAAACAAAGAAAATATTTTTGGAGACGTACCCACACAAACTTCTGTTCTCCAGCATGACATTAAGGTTACTAGTGATACCCTGCTGACAAAACATCCCTATCGTGCCATCTCAGTAAAAAGAGATGTAATGAGGCAGGAAGTTCAGTAAATAAATAAATAAAAAGTAAATAAAGTTCAGCGGTTTAGCCAAACCCATTGTTGAATGAATGAATGAATGAATGAAAATGAATGAATGAATGGATGGATCAATGGATGGATGGTCTTCCCCGATGTTTTTCCAGCGTGTGTCTTTACTACAGCACAAGCAGGTAAGTTCGAAAATCTTATTGATCTCTCCGACTCGTTTTTGTGTGTTCTCCCGATTTACCGGGAAAAGGTTCCGTTGTAAACATTAATATGTTGAAGGCGTAACATTCCAAGGAAGCACATGAACGATGTGATGTGACGCCTTCAACTCCTATCGCTCTAATCTCTCCCTTGCCGGTGATAAATTCATCGTTTGTACAGACACGAGAACGGTCAGCGCAGAATGCGTCTTTTGTTGGTGCTTGATTGCCAGATTTGGAAACTTTGTGCGAGTTACCATCTAGACTCACTTATTTATCCAGCAAGCAGCGAGAGAATATTATTAGTCTCATACACATGTTTCCCCTGTTTGCTGTTATTCCCACAGATTTGACAAACACCATCTGACACCAACTCCACTATCGAAAAGGATCGAACATTAACGTGTTCATTTTAACTCAGGATTATAACCTGGAAATAAAACACCAAAATCGAACTGACAATGCGGTTGCCGATGCATTGTCTCGTTTGGTCATTTTTATAATTTGTTTTATTACGGTATAAAGTTGTCTCAATATAACACTGCTCTTTATTGGCAGGGGGGGGGGGTGTTAGGTGGAGCAAGTACAGAGCTTTTCCTGCTTGTTTTCACCCCCCTATTTCTGACCTGGTCTTTCATCAAATACAGGTGCCTGTCTATCATTGGCCCGGTTGGAGATCTACCACGCCCTCACTGACGATGACGTCATCAAGGCGAGGTTTCTAGAAAGGAGGATGGCAGAAGCTGGAGCCAAATGGTTTGCCCCTTAATGATTTTGATGCATTACTATAGCTTTACAGTCATCTCTGGCCATTCTCTGCAGATCTCTTATCAAAGAGTTTTTTCTTTAACCAAGAAGACCTTATGCTCATGTTTTTTCCTTATGCTATGCAAGAAACTGCTGTGTGTGAAAATCCCAAGAGATCATCCGTTTGTGAAATAATCCAACTTGCCCATCTGGCACTAACAATCATGCTGTGGTTGAAATCCAAGAGATCATATCTTTCCCCTGTTGTGTTGCTGCTACGTGATTGGCTGAGAGCGTACATGGACAGGAATTCGGATTAAAATGGGCAAGATGTCCTTTGTCATGGAGATGTTAACAGAGATTCCATTATTATTAAACAACACATGAATGGACATCCCTCTCAGTTTGATCATTTATAAAGGGAATGTTCAAGACGCCATAAGTAAGATCCGCTCTGTGGTTCCACAGCAAGCTCTCGTGTTAATGATAAGGAAAGTAATAGAGATGCAATAAAGTGCTTGTTTTATGGTGTATGAATTTACCTCATATTCCTGTTTTTTTTAAATGCTTTTGAATACATTATTTGGGTGCATATTGAAAGCCAATACATGAGGCATTATATGCTAAGATTTGGCCTAGTTATATGTACTGGTAGTATATTAAAGAGACAGCAAAAAGGATTGTACAAATACTAAAAGTACTTAATAGCAAATATGCACAGACAGTGCAAGGTGAACTTTAACTATATTTATGGAACGCATTAACAATAATAAAAACACCACCTTGCATCGAGTGCTTATAAACGCCATATTGCAACACGTATTCAATTACTCATACACAATAAAGTAATTTCCCACTGTTTAACTAGAGCTTACTAATGACTAAACGGTAATAGTTTAACTAATGTTTACCGAGTAGGTGAGGTATCATTTAAGAATGTGTTGGTTTGCACTGGATAACTGAATGTGTCTGCAGATATCAAATAATTCACAAGTGTTCAAATAAGAAATTAAACACCAACACAAGCTTCAACCCTTTTAATTATTATTTACATCAAGTGTAACACTGAGGGAGCACTTCACAGTAATATGCTATTAAAAGTGAGCTTTAAATTAGAAATCACACAAAATATACTTTTTACATAACAGAAAAATACTGTTATTCTGTCAACCTCCGCGTTCATTTTATTTTTTTAAATCCCTCTTAAAATTCACATATTTAAAATTAAGAGTGTTCCATTTGTCATTGCACTTGTAGGACTGCAAAGGTGGCCTTTGGTATATAAATGAAGGTTCACATAAAAAAAATCTACATCATTCAAAACCTCACCATAAAAAAGAATGTTATTTCTAGGATTTAACACCTCTTAGAAAACATAAATAAAACAAAGAAAAATAAATAAAAAAAAGGAACAACTGTCAAAAATGAGTGAAAAAGCTAATAAAATTGTACTCTTGCATACACTGGTGTGTAAAATGGCTTTAAACATGGACCAACAAACAGGAAATTCTCTTTAATCTCTTCTCAACTTCACAGGTTTGTCTAGTTGTCGACTCGCACGGCACATACTACATAACAAAATGCCAAATTACAGACAGGCAACCCCAATGAACCACATGATGCTGCACCACCGTATGTTTACAACAGGGAAAATTAAATTCGCAATTCTACAGTAGCCGAGAAGCATTTCGCCGTTTTTGAATAAGCAAAAATTCCCTGAAAATGCACGAGAGTGAAATCCCACCAAAGCTAACTGGCAAACATTTCAATTACAAATAGATCTCCTGCTGTGTGAATACATCTGAAGTTATAATTTAGCTCTCTCAAACGTTTTATTCAGAATAAGGAACAAAAGAAATGAGAATTTAGTCAGAATGGGGATTCAACCAATAATCTATAATATTAAAAAAAAAGTCATTTTTTTTTGTTTTACTGCTACAGGACAAAACATTGCACATCTTTCAGTTGATCCTATAAACGAGTCGAGAATAATTTTACCTTTTTCTTTTTTGTATCTTAACTACGAACTGTCTCGCAAAAAAGGCACAGTGAATCTACAGAAACTGCTTATGGTAGAGAAACCCACCAAGCGTCATCGAATCAAAACCAAAAGCTGCTCCTTGTATGTACACACCGAGCATACACACTGTTCTGGGTCAGAGGAATCAATATGTCTTCGAGATGAATGATACAAACAATTACATTTCCACATTACATCACATAGATGATTTAAGGTAAGCCTGTCGACATCTATGCTTTAAAATTGCATCCAGTGTTTAAAAAAAAAAAAGTACATCACTTTAATGACATTAGAATTCAAATAAAAGACCAAAAACAAGAAATTGCACCCTATTTCTGGAGTCTGGTCAGGCCATAGGAAATAATGCAACATATGACAAGATGGATACATTCATGTTGAAGATGCTCAGATGGAAACCTGTGTTTCACTTCGATATGCTCTTTTCTATAAGAATATCCTTCTGATCAGGCAACCATACTCCAAGATGTTTTTTTTTTTCATGTAGGACATAATGCTCATTTATTTATTTACTAAACCAAAATAAAAATTCTGTGCTTTTATAAGAAATAATTTAAAATTCAAGTTTAGTAGACATTCGAAAGTAAAAAAACAAAAACAAATGTGCTATAGAAATGGCAGTTAGCGGTGTCACTTATATCTAGCAATATTGCAGTAAGGTTGCTGTTCTGCAGTGAGTGTCTACTGTCACAGTGGGGAAACCACAGTGTCCAAACTTGTGCCCGTATTCCAGCCAGACAAACAAACAAACAAACAAAAACAAAAGCCCACCCATTTCGAAATCAGCACATTCAAACGTTGGGTCAAGGAACCAAAAACCTGCTTGTAACCTCTGAAAACATTCCGAGTCATAGCCTATAATCAATATTCACATATCTATAGGAATATCAGTAAACCACTGACATATTTGATTTATTAGATTCTGACATAAGTACTGGATATGAAACTATCTTTGAACTCTTTCTGTTTTCAACATGTTTCCTGCTCCTAAATGGAAAAATATCCGCTACACATTTCTCAAATACTTACACATCAGCTGGAATTATCTGACATTATTACCATGCATCTTTACGATTGTCCCCTGATAAGAGTTGTTTGACCAAATCATTCGGATTCGATTAGAAATAACCGGAAATTTTGCATTCGCTAAGAATTCTGACACTTGAAAAGGTCACTTGAAATGAAACACATTAACCAACAGTATGTTAACCATCCTTCTAGTCCACAAGTAAATAGCACCATGCCCTCAAATATGGACATGACAAGCATGGTTTCTCTACAGAATCACAAGATTCCATGAAATGCTGAAATGTCTATACATGGATGTATGAAATCAATCAGAGGTGACCAGTGACGATGTACCCTTCGTGCCAAAGGCTCAGTAATATTGAACGTTGTGTGCAGATCCCAACTAGGACATGCCTGATCTATTCTATGGTGATGGGGGTGTTTTTTTTTGTTGTTTTTTTTGCATTCAGACACAATCACACATCCAGTTACTGAGAGTACAATAATCGGTGTAATAATCTTTCGGATATCATATAAAGACGTCAACCAACTGGTTCGTGGGTATCAAGAAGTCTCTAAAACGTTGGCTCTGTGTGTTCAGAAAATAAGCAGCCAAAACCTGGGCACTGTATGTGATTTGTTTTGGACAACAAGCGAATTTACAAGTTTCCTTTTACCAACTGGCGATTTCAAAGTCCACTGTAAACAATGACAGAGGGGAGGAAAGACCATTTGTAGTGATTTTACTGAGGTACTTTGGAAAGAATAGCCTCTGTCCCTAATCATTTACAAAACAATACTTAAAAACACGTAAAAAGTCATATTCTGGTAGTGGGGGGGATGGGGGGGGTTGGGAGTCTCCGCCAACTACCTTTGCACTACATCACTGATCTCTTTAATACAAGAGTGCAAGTTGTCCAGAGCAGGACTCCCGCCTAGGCCCCCTCCTCCACCCGTAGAAGAAGCCCGCAGCTCCTGGAGGCTGAGTTCCAGCTTTCCCAAAGCCTCACGGAAGGCGAACTTGTTGCGCGTTTGTGGGATGCAGTCTACATAGCCTGAACAGTAGTCGAGTAACTGGTGACCAGCATCCAACAGTTGGCTGCTGGAGCATGGCTCTGTGCTGCTATGGAGCGCGAGGCTCAGGCATTCGGCACATTCCAGCAGAGCTTCTTTACTCGCTTTTTCCAGTGGTATACGTTCCACCTGCTGCCGGGTCCTTCTCAGTGTCAGCTTTGCCGAGGCAGAGGTAGTGCCCCCGTTGGCCATCTTGTTTGTCGTCACTGTGTTACTGAAAGAAGCAGCAGGTGCTTGTGGTGGTGGGATACACGGTCGAGTGCCTACCGAGCCTCTTCCTGACCTTTTAACCCCATCCCCATTAATCTCTGGGCTCACGTTAGTTACCTCGTCTGCACTATCGGTGCTATAACTGTGCTGGAGGGAGCGCAGTGTGGGAGGAGGTGGAGGTGCACACTTGGGCTTGATCAGCCGTGGCCTGTCAGGACCACTGTCAGCCAGCAGTTTGAAGCGGTTGCCCTGTGAGTCTACACCAACCAAATGGGCATCAGAAGCTCCGGGTTTCAACGTTGGAGAAATCAGGACAGGGACTTTATGATTGTGTGGGCCGACTAAAGTTTTAGAGGGAGAAGTCCAAGCTGGCCGGTCATCCTGCCCCACTCTACCCTGGGTATGAGAATCAGACTCTGCTTCGCCCCCAACCCCTGGTGCCCTAGTCGCCCCTGTGCCAGCTGATACAGCACGAGGGAGCAGTTTTGCCTTGGGCCTGTCCCGGATCTGTGCTGTGCCATCATCGACCTTCCTAGCTGGTGCATCCGAGGGTCTTGGGGCGCCATTCTCTGGCTGCGAAGAAGCAGAAACCGTGCGCTCCAGCGGTGGCTTGCTACGGTTCCTGGGTAACGTTAGTGCCATGCGCTCCAAATCTGGCAGCCCGGCTGACATGGAGGACGTCGAGTTTGAGCGAGGAAAGGGCCTGGCTCCCCCACTGCCCTCGTCGCTGCTAGAAGACTTCCCAGTGCGCAACCCCAGCGTCTTTTTGATAAGGCGTGGTGTGAAGAAGCCCGCAAGTCCTGCCCAGCTACTGCTGCTGCCCACCTGGGTAGAGGTGGAAGAGTTCGATCCAGAGAGTTTTTGCCCAAAGGTTGCTCCACAGCAGCGTGACTGAACGTGGTTTCCTTCACCGTGAGATGGAGAGAAACCAAGCCCATCGTTTTGAGGCAGTGGAGGAGGAGGAACACCAAAAGCAGCCGTGGGCTCGTACTTCTTGAGCGACTGGGTCTCCATATCACGAAAGGAGCTGCTGGAGGTCACGGGGACGTTGTGCAGAGGCTGAGAGGTGGAAGCTGTTGTTGCCGTCGATTTCTTCTTCATGAAAGGAGCTGAAGAAGCCAGCTTTGCGGTCACGAGTAAAAGATCCATCCAACGCGTCGTCAACGAGGCCACCAGAAGATTTGTCTCTCTGTTTCCGGGGGAGAGCAGGAGAGCTGCTGGAACGACCATCACCTATTAGCAGAGAGGCTGAAAATCCCAAGCACAAGGGGGAAAAAAATACAACTCAAATTAGAAATCAACACTTTGAAGGCGTTTACATGTACCTTAATTATAGCGATGTATTATTTTACAGCGACAAAAGATGGAATGCACAGATCAGGAAAATAATTTGAACACTATTTTAAGTTCTTTAGGGTTTTAAAAGTGACGTTCTACTACACTACATTCAGATAGCATTTTGACGCCACTTGTTTAGCTCTAACAACAATATTTGCAAATATTTGACATTTTTATTTATTCATTCATTATGAAATGCATTAGATTCTCTTATTTCTCTTTCATATGCTAATCATTTAATAGGTCCCAGAACATCTGGGTTAATGATGTGGTAATATAGAAGTAATGCAAATCACGTGCATTCTATTTATTATTATATTATTATTATTAGTAGTAGTAGTATTGTAGGGATAAACCAGACTGAGATATGATCCCTACTGTCCATGTTTGTGTAATGTACCATTAAAGCTAATTTGATCTCACCAGGAACTGATTAAACTGGGCCAGAACTACATTATTATAAACAACAGTGTAATTATTGTTGAAAGTCACCAGTACTGGAGTAAAAAAAGAATCAGTCAGGGGTGACCAGTGACTACACAATGTACCCTTAGCATTACTATCACTGTCAGCATTACGAACCATTAAGAAATGAAACTGGGACAATGTGGTGTCAAATTAAGGCTGCTTGGATAAATGTGGGCCGGTAAAGCACTAAATATGTTAAATGTTTATTTGAAATGAAAAACCAGGGAAGGTGTTAGACATTTTTTTTTTGCAAATATAAATACATGCTTAAAATAAATAAATAAATAAAATCAATAAAATATTATTCAAATAAAATATTATTAATACATAAATAAAAGAACACAAATGAGGTAAAATTGCATTTAATCAAAACATGGGTCAGCACGCTAACGTTTGTATAGGGGTGAGTTGGGGGGGGTGGGTTAGGTGCTTGTGCGTACAAGTTAATTGATGAGCAAGAAACAACAATAATGAGCAATAACAACAATAAAATGACAAACACGCCACCACACACACACACACACACACACACACACACATATATATATATATATATATATATATATGAAAATATAGTATTTTTGACCTTGGTTTAACCTGTGATTTGTTTTTTATAGTAATTGTTTAGATAAATGCTAAAAAAATCTGCTTTAAAAATACAGAATATAAAAAAAAAAATATTTTTTTAAACCAATTTAAGCTCCCTAAAATTGTTTTAACAAAATATAATAATAATAAATAAAAGATTCTACACCCTCCTATCCGTGTGTGTGTGTGGGGGGGGTGCATTTGAAGTGCATCTCCTTTAGTCTAGGAGAAACACCACGCCCATTCTCTTGAGTCGTCGCTGGAGACGTGCGAAGTGGAGATCAGCTGGTGTACCTGAAGGACCGTGAGCTCCAGGCTCATGCCGGCTCTCTAGCCCCTCCATGTTCTCCTTATTGTCTGAGTGCTTCTTCTGTGGTCGTGACTTGGAGGGCACCAGAGGCTGATCCTGACTGAATGAGTGCACTACTCCACTTTTACCACTAGAGGCAGTCTTGCACAGTTCCTCCGCCACTTCTGCAACAACAAGGGTAGGGGAAAAGGAGACAGTTTACTGTAGATCTTTAAGTATGAAGGTAAATTGAAAATTACATGCAAAACAAAAAGGACATCAGAGTATCGATAGCATCCCGTCACTTGTTTATTATTTTTTTTTAAATATCTATAGTACTAAATTTAATGATAAAGTAAACTGTACCTTCCGATATGCTGGAGTCATGGAACATTGTCTCAAATGCCTGATGGATCTCTGCAAACGAGGGCCTGTCCATTGGGCTCCACTGCCAACCTGAGAACAAATTAAATTAAAAAAAAGTTTTAAATGAAAGCTCATATCACTAAAAAAAATGTTAATGTGCAATATTTGTCTATTCTGTGTACTCAAATTGAGAATATTAATTCTGACGATATATACAGTCTCCAATGCACTTACATGCTCTCATGAGTTCGTAGACTTTCGGAGGACAGCCTTCTGGCTGCTCCATGCGGTAACCTTTCTCCTAGCAGGTCATAAACCTGAGATAGATCGATGCCAGGATACGGAGACATCCCGTACGTCGCAATTTCCCACAGAAGCACTCCAAACGCTAAAAGGACAAATACAGGCAGAGAAATTATTATACATCCCAAGACAAACAAGTGGCGAAAGGTTTTGATGAGTCGTCTAGGTATTTTCATAGCAGAAAAGATAAACATCTCGGTTCGCCAAAAGCGTGAGTCAGTCAAAGTAGGAGAGAGAGACTGACCCCAGACGTCTGATTTGATGGAAAAGGTGTTGTAGGCCAGGCTCTCCGGTGCGGTCCATTTGATGGGGAACTTGGCGCCTGCATGAGCTGTGTACGTGTCTCCTGTCATAAGACGACTCAGGCCAAAATCAGCCACCTTTACCACATGGTTCTCTCCTACTAGACAGTTTCGTGCAGCCAGGTCCCTGAGAGAGAGTAAGAGAGACGGGGGGGGGAGAGAGAGAGGGAGAGAGAGAGAGGGGGGGGGAAGTGGTAGACATAATTATGTCTTCCTGAATACTAAGTAGATTTGCACAACATTCAACTTAATAGTTACTGTGTTCGGCAAGACAGAAGGCAAAGAGTGCAAAAGTCTGTAAAACTGTGGAATCTACCAGCCAGTTTCCTTCTAAACGTGCAGCACAATGTAGAGAACAGAGTAACCCTGTACTTTTTATCATCAGACTTTTGATTTCATTACTATTAAATTCACAGAAAAAAAGCAGCATTAAATCGTTACCTGTGAATGAAGTTTTTCTTTTCCAGGTACTCCATAGCCGACGAGATCTGAGTAGCCATGTAGAGCAGCACGACGGCGTTCACCTCCTCGCGCTCGCAGTCGCGAAGGTAGTCCAGAAGGTTGCCGTGAGGCATGTACTCCGTCACTATGTAGAACGGAGGCTCCAGTGTGCACACACCTGCACACGTAGAGTAATATCCGCTCAGTCAGTATCACCTTTGGTTCATTTCAAAGGGCAAAAATCTAGGATGCAGGAATACTAACCAAGCAGCTGCACTAGATTGGGGTGTTTCACTTCTTTCATGACAGAAGCCTCTTTCAAAAACTCCTCCACTTCCATAGTGTCCTCCTATAATGCACATTTGTTACAATATCAATTAAAGCACAAACAAGTGCTACCAAAAAATAAATAAATAAAAAATCGAACGTTTCCGAGATCCAATCGAAAGGCTCGAAACAAACCTTGAGGGTTTTAACAGCGACGGTAAGGTTGTATTTCTTCCAGACTCCCACATAGACCTCGCCATACTGGCCTCCTCCTAGCTTGTGCTTCATGGTGATATCGGTACGCTCCATCTCCCACTTGTCGTGGATGGGAGAGACGCCGTACACGGTGGGCTTGTTGCATTTCGGGGCTGGGTAGTGCAGCGTCGTCACCAAACCGTCTGCTACAGTGGAATGATGATGGACCAACTCGGCTAACGTACTAAACCTGCTCTCGGATGTTACGTAGACCTGCGAGAAAGGCGTCCTTTAAAACTTACAGACAACATGATGGCAAACATTTGTCTATATGTGTATGTATATACTGCGCTTCTCACCTTGCCATCGGAGGCAGTGTTGATGCGGTAGTGGTAGACTCGGCCCTCGTAGCGCAGCGAGATAGAAAGCTGGCCCGGGCTGCTCTCGCTCTCCCGCACCAGGAAGCTGCCGTTAATGAGGCTGCTGAGTAGATACTCGGCTGCGCTGCGAGACACAGGTCCATGATACCAGCTGTGCTTCTCCAGACTGTTCACCGGGGTGATGTAGTTACTAGGAACCCAGCCTTGCCCGTTCTTGGAGCGAACCTCGCTCCACTCGCCATTCTGGTTGTAGCCCAGCACTCTGAGCTTCTCTCCTGAGACAGACAGTACATTAAGGAAAGTGATTAAAACCACAAAGCACTACCATCTCTTCTGACTGGTACGTTTGCTCCTTCTGGGTCCATCTTTTACGCTTTTCTACGACCGACCACGGAGAGCAGATCTCACTTTGCTATTAAAGTAGCCTGCCCTTCTTTAACAGCAAATTATGTTCAAAAGTCAACTCCAGCACACTGTTTCTACTTGTCCAGACCAGCCAGACAATATTGGGGCTCGGGGCAGGCGGTGCTATAGCACAGCAAATATACAGAGAGACTAAAATGCAGCCACTAAGCACTAGCTCCCTCGATCTGATTACGCCAGTCTGTGTTTACCCACCTGCTATGGGGCCAACTGGGAGGATTACGAAATGCTCAGGCATTAGTGCTCACAAGGAGAGTCCACAGTGGCCGTTGTCTAACACTACAAATATTAATCCTATCTACACCAGCTTGGAATGTGAATGTGGTGTTAAGGTGCAATTATGAAGACGGCACAGTGAAGCAAAATAAATTACTATAGGGAATATATAAAAGGAAAAAAATAAATACTGAACACCATGCCACAAGTCAGAATGACTGGAGTGTGGAAAGAAAAGAAAGTAGTGTGGAATTAATCATGTGTTCACTGCTTTTCATCATACCTTTCGTGATGCTAAGCGTGTTGTCACCACTGGCCACAAAGTCGTAAAGTGCGACGAACAGGTTGGGATCGCTCTCGGCAGCACCCAGGAGGTTCTCCTTCGAGCTCCAACGCACCGCCTCGGTCAGAGCCGACGAGTCCAATCCAAAAGGCTTATGAAGGGCTTCTGTCAAAGATTACGAGAGGAGAAAAAAAGAAAATAAATAAGACATCAGGAAGAAAGGGTTAGAAAAAAATAGAAAAAGGTGTGGAAAGGTGTAAAGACATCAAACATCAGTGCCTCAGGGCAGGGCTTAGGATGACTCAAAGAAGCAGGAGGGAGTGGGAGGAGGAGAGCACGGATTATGAATGACTAAGTGTGAAGATATGTAGGAGAATAAAGAAGTTATAAAGTTGGAATCAAAGAGCGATAATGCCAATAGCTGAAAATTCGTAAAACACTCGCACTCAAACATGAAAACCTCACAAACAGACACATCAAGGAACTGAAATATACCTAAACAATAAAATCAAAAAATAATTCTAGTTTTAAAAAAAAATATATGAAAATCCAATCTTTGGTCCTCCTTGAGCCATCTGAGATATAATCCAAAATACTACCTGGGAGATTGTATAAATCCTGCTTTCTGGTACCGATCAACCTATTCCTGTCTTCCTCAAAGCTGCTGCCTGATGGTAAGGTACGCAGGAGCATCGTCTAGATTTATACGGCTTACTAATAAACCTAGCAGAGTGCTGCCGTTTAATGGGAGGTTGTGCTCAGCCTGTTATTTATATATATATATGTTTACAGAGCAAAGGGAAGGAGGAGCCAAAGAAGCATGGTTATGGGGGAAGAAAAAAAAAAAAACTGATTGGTTTCTAGACTCACCCCCCTTCCAACATATACACACTCCTTCCTCCTACCTCCACAGCTGTTTGCCAGCCACTCACACAGACACATGGCTATACACATGCAGCGAGCATGCCCAGGCAGCTGCCCTAGGGTTTGTAAGGGTGGGGAATAGCACAGCATAGAGAGGTAAAGGAAAATTAGGAAAAATGTGAAACAACCTGAAAAGTTCCAATACCTGCCACAAAAACCAATATAGATAAGGAAAAAATGTCATTTGTTTCTTGAACATACAAACACGAGTCGGTGAGCGCTGTAGCCATGTCACATGTTAAAAATAAATACATTCATTTAAATAATTCAACTCGGTCAAAAACACTATTAGGCCAATATCCATAACCAATATGTACTCATTGTATATACATTATTTATTCATATCTATAAATATGAATCATAGCCGTACCAACCTGAACAAGTGTACAAACTTGATGCTAGCTGTATTTCTCTGCCTTCTACAATAGCCTGTACAATGACAACGTTGAATCTAATCTAACTTTATGATATCAGCATTCCAGACCATTAAAACACCAATACCGGTCCCTTTCCTGGGTCAGGGGACAGTTTAACAAACCCAGGCTCCTTCCAGTCAGATATTAATTATGACCTGATAAACATTTAAAAACCTTGCCATCATCTTTTACAGAAATCAAGAAAATTACAAGCCGCATTTTACTGCCACTACGAACTTAGAGGATCATATACACACACAAACACACACACACACACCAGTGCTCACCACACCTTTGTTTCGGAGAAGCACATAATGAATTCCTCTCCCCTTCATCTGACTCAGCCACAGCTCCCAGTACATGGTTCCATTAAATTCCAAAGCCAGTCCACAGATCGATACGAGCCTGACACACAAAGCTGCCCATCCAGGAGGCTCACACAGCACACGGGCCCCACGAACACAAGAAATGACCCTCTTCTCCGGCTATTTGTGCGCCTTTGAGCCACCACGCTGGTCTTTAATGTGGCGAAGACCTCAGAATTTCCAAGACAGCTCATTGAAAGCTAAACCACGATGATGGCCATGGGGTCTACATGGTTACTTCTCCAGCACAAACACGTGGAAGGGAGTCTGTGAGAAATCGAGCTCAAATGGAGATCTCTTGAGGGAACTTCTTGTAAGGGGGCCGTGCATTTCACAGACTTTATGTGGGTGTGTGTGTGTGTGCGTGGGGGGGGGGGGGGGGTGTCGGGGGTGCACGGGGTGACTCTTGGCCCATGGCAGATGTCTACATTTCTCCAACCACACTTGTTATAGAGCGAGAAGAAAGAGAGAGTGAGAAATTGAGTGTGATCAGTAGACAGAAGGACAAGAACAACAAGTCCAGAGAATTGTGAGACTTTGTGAAATGTGATTCCTCTCAAGATTAACCAAAAACTTAAGAGGTCTCTGCTTATTAAAGCATGCATGTTCCTGTAACCTCCAGACCCTAGAACATTAGCCCACATTTACTAGAACAGGATCCTCAATTATTAACACCATCCGCAGCCAGACAACCTGAAAGGACCAACCACTGGGAAAGGCGAACCTCTGGAGAGATCAAAATGGAAAATAATTGAACAGGGAAAGGATAACCAACATGTTCACAGCAACTAACTAATGCACTCTAATGATCAAAGAAGGACGAATAACATATCAGCATCACAGACCAAAGACCAAGTATTTTAAAAATCACATTTCTGTATTGGGCATTGGTGATTACCAAAGGCTCAACCTGACACCTATGTATCCTGCTAAAAGCACATTTGTGTAAAATCCAATCCGAAACACTTGCCGTGCATGAGGCTTGACGTGTGCCGAGCGAGCGTGCTGGCCAGCACATGTCTTGTGTGTGCGTAGCGAAAGAGATGCCACGCACATGACAGCTGGGACAGGAGCATGAGGGCGGCCAAATGTTGATCTGAATGAGGACATTGATCCCCTTCCTGATCTGAGTCCTCTGCACAGCTGCTGGGGGTCGAGACAGCTGAAGCAGCACCTCTGTAAATCCTTCATTCCCTGGCATGCTGTCATCCCGATGCCTCAACAATGTGCAACAGTTTGCAAGAATGCAAAAAAGGTCGGAGCTTAGTGGTAAAGGCATCACACTTTGGATCCGAATGTTATGAGCTCAAATCCCGGTCACATCAGGCCGCCACTCCGGGGCCCCCGAGCAAGGCCCTTAAACCCAAGACTGGTTGTATGAATGAATGAACAAACATCTCATTCTCCTGATAAGAGCATATAGCTAATGCCATTGCATGTAAATTATGGCGTTATGAATGGAATTGATAGGACTTGATATTCTAAAAGCAAAAGAAATATAGTGCAGCACAGTAGCTCACATATGTTCTTTTATAAGTATTTAAATGCAGTTTTTAATGACAGGATTAGTTTTTCTTCTAGTTGATACCAGTCCAGAATTTGACCATATAACTACATAAGCTTTTCCCATGTCCCATCAAAGTTGCACAAATTAATCTTTGATCGTGTAAAATGTGGAAGAGAGCAGTCTTCATATTTCTCATATTTATCCTCACTGGTTAGCAGTTATCAGTATCTGACTGGCTTGTTTAAGATAATTGACTTGGAAGGATGGCAGCTCAAATCAGAGGGTAAGGCCTTTGAACAAGTCACTTAAACCTTAACTGGTCAGGTGTACTATTGCGGTAAAGGCAAGTCATTTTGAATAAAGATAGATTGCATAGAAAATGAGGGATTTTCATCCATTTCCGTCCACACAAGATACTCAGGTACAATATGTTGGGGAAAATAAATACTTGCTTCCTAACCATTTTCTATCTCTATTAACTTGTTCACCAGAGTCCATGTCAACTGACACATAAAATGAATAAGTAGAATACAAATACCCACCCCCCCCCCCCCCCCCGCGCACACACACACAACCTACCAAGCAAATTATTTACTATATGATTCCATTCGTACACCATGCTAATGAATCAGCATCCTGAAGAATACAGACCACTTCCCATATGATGGAAAGCTCAATTATGGAAACTTCTCTTAATAAAAAAAAACTCTGTACTCTTGTATCTTTCCTCTCGGAGTGTTTCTATATTGCTGCAACATTGACAGCTCCAGACCAACCATGTTCAAACACCTGTGCTGAGGATCTGGATTTAGCCGCTTGTTTGTGTCAGAAACCAGAATTATCGTAAGAATGTTTTGTCTGGCACAAATATGTTTTGGGAAGACGTTTCACCACATATCCGGATGGGGGGGGGCTTCGTCAGATCTATTGAATGGTGGGATAATCTTCACTATTTCAACACTATGACTCACACCTGTGATGTATACACTTAACGTGACGCCGAATCCCGGAAATGCAAAATCGTAACGCAGCGAAAGACGTCATAGTAAAGCGTTTAAGAGGTGTGACAGATTTTTTCCCCTTATTTAGTCTTAGCGCTACCAGTATGACGTACCGATTTATTTACAAATCCCCGAGGCTGAGGAATTCGCCTCTCAGTGTTTTAAGCAGATCTTTGTGGCAAATACGTTGTTTCGCCGTCTTATCGGCATTTCCTCAGTCTGGTATTCATGCTATGACAAAAAACCTTGTGCGGTGGATCACCAGCTTGTAAGGCTTTTGGAATTTTTGTCTATGAACAAAAATTTGGGCAACAATTTTATAGACACATTTCTATATCCTGCATTATTATATATCATATATATATATATATATATATATATATATATATATATATATATATATATATATATATATATATATATATATATATATATATATATATATATATATATATATTCAGTTTTGGAAGTTAATCAGAGAAAGAATAATCTGCTACGAGACAAATGTTTGACTATTTCTATGTTTAGATGTCTACAGATCTAAAGAAGCATTCAGAAGCTGGACTTCAGTTTACATACAAAAACAGCTGTATACAGAAGACATACGTTTACTTTGTACATCCTTGTAATTGTCAAGCCATTTTCACGTGGTTTACTCAAGGACTGTCCTCGCTGGATATACCCATTGATTTCAAACATTTTTTCCCCACTGACATAGGACCTGACATTCTCTTCAGAGGTTTTAAAAGAGGGGAATAGAAAGACTTTCCATATTTTGGACATTCTTCTCGAAGCCAGCACGGAATAAACGACAGCATGCGTTTTAAGTAGTCACTAAATCACACCAAATGAAATAAAGAACACTTTGGTACACTGCGAGTTTCAGGATGTCCTCTTTTGTCCTCAAGGCACCGTGTGCTTGGCAACTGAGATTCCAGTGCAAAGCCGACCACGCGTGGAGCCGATCAGCAACTACTGCGGCACTAAAAAGTTATTTTTGCTATAGTCTATGAATCTCACTATTGAAAACGTCTTGAATAATTATTTGTTAAGTGCACATGGCTTTCTATTTCAAAATGATACATCATCCATACAGTAAAGTTACAGCTAGTGATTACGACAGTTCAAGTTTTCACTTGTACAATGCTGGAATTGGATCTTTCCTAAAAGGAGGATATGATGAAATGGTCAACGAGACAGCGCAAGCATGTTTAACATTTCTTGAATCCTGCTTTCTCCAGAACCGAGTAGGACTTCACATCTGCAGCTATAAACATTGGAACCGCAGTCGAGATGATTTTACCCCAGACCAAATCAACCAGTAAAGGCTGAATGAAGTCTGTTGAGGGAAACTATGCTGCATGTGTGTTGTTTAATGTTCCACTGACTGATGGAGGGGTGAAGTCTCTCACCAGATTTTAAGCATGCCTTAATGCTGGAACAGCCCCAGAACCCACTTCAGAGACGGTTCCAACTTTGAAGGAGTAAATCCTTTAGGATTAGACATTATAAAAGAAGAAATGTATGGGAAAAAAAATACGTAGGACATTGGTTCTGCTCTATGGCTAGCTTTCTATGGGAGACATGAGAGAGAGAGAGAGAGAGAGAGAGAGAGAGAGAAAAAACATTCAGTTGTGTCCAAGTTGCAGGATCTTGGATTCAGGTAAAAAAAAAAAAAAAAAAAAAAAAAACAGAATTAAACTGTGGTTAAAATTCACAGAAAGTCATTTAGAGAGACTTTTCAGATAGTGAATAACCCAAACCACAATACTGCCCTATTTCACTCTAAGGACACACACACACACACACACACACACACACATACATACACACACACCACTGTATTCAGTCTATTCATCAATACTGTAATACATTTATGCAATCTATTATGTTGTGTTTTGTTCATTTTCATAAAATACATGAGTGGTAAAACAGGAATAGGACTCAAACATTTCTCACATGATTTTGCAGAACAAAGAGATGCTGTGCATTATACATTGAGAACTGCTTCCTAATGCAGTGGCGTAGATTCCATGCACCTAATTGCGACCACAAGTGACCGAAGGCAATAAATCTCATACTGGGTACTCCGAGGTGAGAAAGGAGGATGTTATGCTATCAGAGCGCTGAAGGGATGCTGAAGCACAGCACGATGACAAGCAAACATCCTGTCCGCATGCTTCTTTATCTGAACCCTGTGTTCTGTGCCGAGCAGAAACGCGCAGCACCGACCATCACAATGCAGCGGGAGTATTTTTAGCTTCAGAGCAATACAAAACAATCTGGCCTTAAATACTTTCTGAATGACCAAAGTACAAGCACGCAGAGACACACACAGGAAGCAGTGAACAATGATTCCTCCAGACAATAGACCCAGATGAGAAAGTGCACTGTGGTTTACTTGGACTCATTTCTTAATAAAAGCAAAAAAAGCAACTTTTGTTTTAGCTTTAATATTCGTTCTAATAAACGTGAGCGCTTTAGTAAAAAAAGCCTGCTCTTGCGATATGAAAGAATTGGGAACATAACCAGTTCTGATTTAAAGAAGAGGGTGAAGATCACCAAAATATAATAAATGATAAATAAACAAAATAAAAGAGAATCAGACAGAAAAACATGTAGTATACACTTTTGTAGAAACCTGACCATAAAATTGGTTTTGGACCAAACTACATTGAGGTCCAATGTGCTATATTAACCTTTGATTCTTCTGAAAAGATGGCCAACTAGATTTGTAGAGTATGTTTGTGAAGACTGGGGCTGATTGAGCAACAAGGGTATTAGTAAAGTCAGGTAGTGATGATGAGTAAGGAGGCCTAGGGTAGGGTGCAGTCAGTGGTCTATCACAAGCCACTTGAGGTCTTCCACCTATGTAAACCACTTCATCATGAAGCTTCACTGTGCACAGGAACATTCTGGAACACGTTTGAGATTCTCAGTTCAAGTGAAGGGAAAAAGTTACAGAATTGTAGAGCTGGGCGAAAATACAAAATTTGATACGGCCAAAATGGTTACGATATTTGATATCCATCTCAAAATCTTTGCATTTACTTTAAACAATAAAAAAAAAACACCTCCGTCACATCTCATCTCCTGGGAGGTAATAATGTAAGGGAATGTAATATTTGACAATCACAGTCTGAGAGTTCTTGGGAAACTATGCTTGAATTTGAAATTCGATATTGATATTTTTATATTTTACATTGCCGTAAAATTATTGTGATATAATTTCTAATAGCCTATATAATTGCCGAACCCTACTGCACCGTATACAATTGTGTGCCCCAAAGAACCACATTTTGACTGGAAAAATCAGGTGTCCCAATACTTTTGTTTGCATAGGGCGTCTCTTGTAATAATTGTGTCCAGACTTCATTACCTACAGTTACACTACTGTAAGTGCTGTCTGGTAAATTGTGTATGGCATCTACTGAAAGTTGTACCAATATTTTAAGCAGATTTCTGTAAAATCTGTATTGCTGTAAAAATATAAAAGTGAAAAAGCTCCAAATATATGTCTTATAAGAAAATGTCATTTATCTAGAAGTGCAAACACGCACACACAAACATATATATATATATATATATATATATATATATATATATAGTATATATATATATATATATATATATATACACACACATCCATCTATCTATCTATATCTATCTATCCCATCAATCTATCCATATCTATCTATCTCCTATACACACACACACACACACACACACACACACACACACACACACACACACACACACAGTATATAAAAATGGGCCATTCAATGGAAGTGCGATCGATGCGTTGTTTACCGCCAAAAAAAAGCAATACAATAAGTTGAGTGTTGTGTATAAAAAAAAAAAAAAAAAAAGATACAACAACACACAGAGAATGAAATATTCAGAATCACGTTTTAAAGCATGGCAGTTACACAAGGAAAATCTTAGCAAGCCAGTGTAGGTGTGCTTTCTTGGTGTTACTACAGCGTAGAACCTAAGGCACGAGCCAAGACAATCAACAGAATAATTTTTTATATAATATAATACCCACAAGGACAATTTATCATAAATATTCAGTGATAAAACTCAATGAAACAATTAAATTGTATTAATAAGAAAAACATATATACATCATAACTGAAAGGCAATATAGTAAGAAAAATGTGCGATTATGCTCTAAAAGAAAACCCCTCTTCTGTGTGTCTCATAAAGCCCTGGGGTCCTCATAAACCCCTCCCCCAGAGTCTGAGAAAAGTCTGGCCTTGAACGATGTTTTCATCTGTAGTCATCACTTGTGCAACGGCTGGATGATGACACGGTCTCAGGCATGTCAGCCCTGTGTCTGTATAACTGCCCACATCTACTTTTACATTACAAACATCACAGAACTTACGCAACACAGTTATAATACTGTTGAGTGACGATATCCATGTCGGTCTCAGAAACTGGTTCAACTGGTGAATTGAGCGCTCAAAGCTATATGCTAACGCGGAGCAGTAAACCGAAGAACGTGTGCACAGGGACACGCGCTCTCATTTTTAATGACCACTCACTGATACTGCTCTGTAGTCTCAGCTCACCCTCATGTGGTCTATCAAGAAACTGTTTAAAGATTCTCCAGATTTTAAAAGGTGCATTAGGTAAGATTTGTGGGGAGAAAATAATCGTTCTTTCCCGATTTTTACTCAAGCAACTCCTCTAGTGGCTCAACTATAGTGAAAGGTCGCCACGTCATGGTGAGGCATCGGCATCATTTCTATTTTATGGACGCCAGTACCGATACTGCTTATTAATACTTACTGAAATCTTATTTATAAATTACATTTAAATTCAACCTTGTTTGGTCAAAAGTGCTTCAAATCATAGTAAAAAATAAATAAATAACATTGAATTAAGACATGGAATAATAAAACATTGAACACTCAGAGCTTTGAATTAACTAATGTAGAAGCACGTCTAATATAGAGTGGCAAGGTTGGTCTACAGCTTATGGGCAGCCACCGAACAGATGTTGAAAACTGAACTGTAGTACTGATGTTTATAAATGCCTCAAAGCAAACAGAAAATGGCATGTAAAGCACAAATTATTCTTCGATTATTCTAGTACTCGAGTATTCCTGTGATTATCCCATCAATTAATCAAGCAATCGGAATAAAACATACTTTTTCTTTATTAAAGAGAAATACTATATAAGAGAAAGAAAATGAGCTTACAAGTATATACAATTGCATAGAAGTATATTGGTGAAAACTAAACCCAGTTAATGTATTTGTCATATTACATCAAGGTACCATGACAAAAAGTCTTCAAAAAGTTCCTCCGCAGTGACCGTGTAGTCATGGGAAATCATTTGTTTAATTAAACTCATTATTATTATTCTCACATATGTATTTAGTTATTACACCGTATAGTACTGCTGTCTCAAGAAGGGCTGCTTGGAATTTTCTACAAACTAAATCCATGTTATTTATTGGCAGGTTAAGAAACATGCTCCACTACCTGCTCTACACGCCACTTTGAACGCACTGTATATAAATATGCATATATAAAATGTATGGGAGCATTTCCTCACTGTAACTATTCTTATAAAATTAAAGCAAATAATTTTATTTGGCTCAGCAAAAAATTATCCATAATTGCATAAGTGCAGTGGGTTAAAAAAAATCCCTCTGCAGTTTAGAGCAGGGAGGGGAACATGTGTATTTAAATTGCTGAGATACACTGATTTATTTCATGGAAAAGGTAAATCAGCTTTTTTTGGAGATATCACTACACTGTTGATTAAATATATAATGATTGAATAAATTAATATTGAATAAATTAATGAGTGACATAATAATGACTAATTAAACAAATAGTTTCTTAGAACTTACTGACTGCGGAGGTGCTTTTTGTACGTATTGTATTGTAATATGGCAATTAAATACACTAAATGGGTTTAGTCTTCACTGATATACTTGAATGCAATTTCAGCAATAAAATGCACTTTTTAAAAAAAAAGAAAAACAAATTACTTGTTCATTTTAATTGATCGGTCTTATTTTCTCTCTCTTATTTAGTACTGCTCTTTCAAAAAGTATCTCTTATCCGATTACTTAATCCATGGAATATTCATTAGAATACTCGATTACTACAATCATCGATAGCAACAGCCCTATTTGTGTGTCCAGTAAATAACAGAGGTCAATTAAACAAATAAAATTACAGATGTTATTTCTTCCAGCTCCATAATACTTGTTTCTGTTGAATGTCTTATCCTTTATTTGAAATCATTTCTAATCATTTCTTCTATTGCTATCAGCAACGTGATGCTTCTTTATAAACACCATGAACGATACGAATTTCTGTATGAATATTAACAAATCTAAAAAAAAAAACAAAAAAAAAAAAAACATGTACATTCTATATTAAATATTATAACAAAAACACCCCTAAGGCCACCCACAGATGATCAGTGGAAAGAAGTGCTCTTTAGTGATGAAGCCATGGAAAAGGCAGTGCCAGTTTCCCTGCAGGAACTGCCATCTTGGATTTCCCTCCTCGATGCTGTGCTTAAAGCTTTTTCACAAAAAAAGAGAAAAAGAAAGAAAGTAACTGACCCAGTTTCCACTAACCTCATCAAAGCGCAACCCAAAGAAGCAATCATGACTCTCGTGACAATGGAGGCACAGATAATTATTTGCGTGTCACAATAGGCAAAGATATTTCAATATAATATTAAAGATAAAGCATTCCTGTCAGAAAACAGTGGAATATGCTCCTGTGTGGATCATCTATAAAAGTTCAACCCTTTATTATCATAGATACAGACAATGGATTATGAAACTAGTGATGAAACGAGCAATGTTTTATATATTTAAAAAAAAAAGGCTTATCTGCCAATACAGCTTCAACAACAACAGAAAACTCTGAAAGGCTGCAATTTGGTGACACGGGTCAGAAAACACTGAGGCACTAAAGTGCACACCCTAAAGTGGTGAGCCTCTCTGGGTTTGCTAAGTGGATACATGGTCTTGGTTCAATGCAGCGCCAATCAATCTGACTATGGAGGCTAGTTATGCACTGGGGTATAATTGGGAAGAGCACCCAAAGCCATTTACCCGAGCTCTTTTCTCATAACAGCTGAACGTCATCACATCATCAGGGGCACTAATGAGGAGTCCCGCATGTTCACATTCTCCACTTAATGGACCCCACGGATGAGTCTCTCCTCTGGCCCGGCATCCAAAGTACCATAAGGATAAGCATCGTCTAATATTTCCGATATTGATTTTTCACTTACAAATGCAAATCCATTCAGAAAGCATTCGGAGAAACTGGGGTGTCTTCTCAGCATTCATGTAGCTTAAAATGGCAGCATTGTTTTTTATTTCCAAATGAACTATTCTTACTAAATGCTGTTCTCATCAAAAGTAATCTTATTCAATGCAAATAAATCCATCCTTTGGATAATTACAGGTACCAGGTTATATCTAGATGTAGTACTTGGTATGGTACACTCTTGAAATGCAATGCAATGCAATGCAAGTTTGCCTGCCATTGCTGGTTTAAAACCTGGCATCCGTTACCTGGCAAAAGCTCGGACTCGGATACATTTCTGATGAAACCAGAGGTGGAGATCGATGCTGAGACCACAGTGAATCTAGGTCAATGTCAGAGTAGAAGAAACAACTCCAGGCTCAGCTGTATACCTATACACAATACATCTCAGATGAAGAATGCAGGTTCATCTACAAGGACATTCAGACTCAGCCTCCTGTCTCTAGTTGTGTATACCACATGTGTCGAACTTGGCCCCCCCCCTCCATGTCATTTTAAGTGGCCTGCAAGAGCTTAAAAATGTGTATTAAAATAAGGCCACAGTGCTTTAAAACTGCATCTCCCACAATGCATGCGACTATGTTACGAGTGAACTGATGGCATCCCGCCACTAGACTGCAGTGTGTCCCACATCAGCGTTTACCAAGGGGGATTTTTTCCCCAATATTATCCCAAAATAACCAGGAAGCGAAATATTTCTGCAGATGGAAGGCACGTCCAAAAACGATGGTAAATACGTTTTCGTGCTTTAAAGAGAAAAACCGGTATGTCTTTTTTGTTATGAGGCGGTGTTGCTCATCAAAATGGCACTTTGAGGGCAACCATAATGCTGATAATGGCGCACAGTGAAAATGAGTTTAACACCCCTGGCATATAACAAACTGCTTTACAAATTTAAGAAGTGCACATAATGCACAAAGGGAAAAGTCAGTAGATACCAGAGATAAAAACCTGACCAGATTGAATAATGGTTGAGCAAATGGAAATATGATATCTGCTCTAGTAGGGAGTATTGTAGCCTCCAGCTAATTTTCCAGAGGTTTTATAACTAAACTAGGGCTGTCAGTCACCGTTAACGCAAATTCACTTTAACGGCAATAATTAACTTGTCGAATGAATGAGACCAGGACAGAAAAGAACAAAAAAACAAATTAATCAAGAAACTTCAGTCCATGGCCTTCTATGATAATTTGAGCATTGATGTTTCCTCAGCAGCTCTTACCGCTTCTAATGTTGGGATGGAATATAAAAGATGACAGATATGTTTTATTAATAAAAACACACACAACAATTCGAACATACGCGGTTTAAAAATTTCTCCATATTACGCCTGCAAACTGCTCCTTCACAACAGGTATGAACTACTCGCTATATTACCGTATGTAACCTAAAGGTATCACCAGTTTATATTGAAAGCAACCATAACATAATTCTTAAAGGAGCCACGTACCATATTTAACAATTGAAAAAACCCACAAAAAAATTTAACAACATGAAATCACTTAAAATTATTATATATATATATATATATATATATAGATATAATATATATACACTCTGTAAATTATCAATAATTTTATTAAAGGGGGAGATTTTGAGAGAAATTGATATAATTATAACATCTGTTACAGTTAGTTTGTATATTAGAAACATGGAATGTATTAATTTATGGTACATTGAAACACATGCGATTAATTAATCATACGTTAACTCATGGTAATCATGTGATTAAACATTTGTGTACTTGGTTTTTGGCATGAAAAGAACAGAAAGGTTTTTTGATGACACAATAATACTGTAGGATATAAATTTTATGATTAGGGATTGAAAGGAATGGTGTTTAAAAGACCTCATGTGACTTGGCTACTGTGAAATTTGCCTGGTATAATTCCCACACCAATATGTCTTAGTTTGAAAACAGATATATTTCTCTGCGTTTTGGACTTCCCTCCTCACTGAACATTCATCAACAGAGCTAATATTCACCTAAATTGTCATAACATTCATATGCTTCAGCCGTAATGTCTAGCAAGGGCTGGCAGGAAAACGGGCTCTCGTGTTTGGCATCTATGCCGAGAACAAAGGACACAATGAAAAATGGACGCGAAGGGGAAGTGTTGCTGTCTGAAGGCTCAGCATTATATTACTGTTCCCTTTACTGCCATGACTCAACTGAAAGATGCTGGTCATGTGAGAACGAGGAAACGCAGAGACAGAAGCTCAGGTCAGCAAGTTTTAGCCAGAGTTGCAGTGCTTGATTCCTGAGGCATGGGCCAGAAATAGATCGATCCATCAGCTGATGAGAATATGATTCTAGAAAGTTTTAAGAAATACGGTCAATGCAAACAGAAAGAGCCCTTACTAGAATTTCATGAAGGACTAAAACTACACGGCAGCATTCAGTAGTGATGAAATGAACACTTTTCCCCCAATACAAGACCCAATTATTCATTTGTTTGGAAAAAAATCTGTGTATTTATTTATTTATTTAGTCTGAAAGGGGTGTTGTGAATGTATTGGATGATACAGTTACATAAAAACACTGAAGATTAACTAAGGAAAGGAAATAAGATGAAATTCCTCACTCAAGGATGTTCTGGACAGCAAGATATTAAAGTTCCACTTGCCTTTACTCACTCCTGCCTTTCTGCTGCAGCATAAACCCGAAGAAGCTTCAGACACACACTCGCAAAGAACAAGCTTATTCTTCATAACTGCGGAGTCGGTTGTGAGGGGTTTCCACATTCTCCACTTCACAATTGTGTCACATTGTGTCACAATTACAGGCTGGACAACGCTGTCTCTGACAGGGCAGTAGTAAAAGTGGGTGGGTGCAAAAGAAAAACCAATCAGCTCTGAGTTACTTAGATATAAACCTTTACTTTTAATGTGTGATCTCTGGTGACTTTCATGAGCAGTCGACTATGTTTTTACTTCAATTAATGGATTCCAATACTACACACAAAGCAATCTGCCAACAATCAGTTGCACCAGTGGGATGTAGCCCTTGTGTTCTTGCCTCTAAAGGAGAGCGATGCGATGCGAGATTTCTTCAGTGCGATCATTGACGTTTATATTCTGCTCAAACAGATCAGGTTAGAAATTTTTGTCTAAAAAAAAAAATAAAATAATAATAAATCACTAACCAGTTAGCACTCGCAAATTGTGGAAAAATACTTTTGGATGTGGTCCAAAAAAATGCATATAAATGCCTATTTGTGTCGTTAAATTTCCCAAAAACACTTTTTCTTTTTTAATTCAACCTAATACTTTACAAGAATGTAAAAGGTAAACCAGTATACTGTTCAGCATTATACTGCTAAGCCTCCTGCAGTGCTAGAATGGAAAATACAGACATTAAAATACACTTTAAGTTGAAATATCTCGAGCGCCTTTAAAAGTACAACAATTGAGCTGCGAGATCTTCCATATTTTAAAATCCAATTTGAACTTTTTCACATCAGAACAACTTTTATTGCATAATAAGTTGCATAATGTTGTCCTTTCATTTAGTTCCTACCTCTTCCATACATCTATTTTGACCCGCTGAGTGTTGGAGCACACAAGCAGGACAACTACATTATGCACCAACATCTCTTCCAAAGAGAAGCATAGCTAGATGGAAAAATGTATATTGGGACACTCAGCACAAAGTTATAGGACACAACTGTATAGGGCATCTTTGTATAAAGTAGCATTACATTTTCATTTGGACTAGGAGACCTAAACCTGTTCCAGCATGACAATTCCACTGTGTTCAAAGCCAGCTCCATTAAGAAGTAGAAGAATGAGTGTGTCTGAATATAAAGCTCATCCCTGTCAGGTACCTTTGGGAACGCATATTGCACCCCAGGCTTCCTCACCCTACATAGAGGTAACTAAATGAAAGGACAACATTATGCAACTTATTATGCAATAAAAATTGTGCTGATGTATACCTGACTTTATTCACATCCTTGTCTAAGGACGAGCAACACATCTCCAGAACGCTCCAAAATCAAGTTGAACATTTTCCTATATAAGTGGCGGTTATTGTGATGGCAAATATTGATTAAATGTGCAGTTAAATAATGCATATGAAACTTGTGCGTCAGTATATATATTTTTTCTCCCGCTTTGCTCCCTGCTCAAGCCAAGTGTTTGCACTAGTCACGAGTGAACACAGAGACTCATCTCAGTAGTGGAGTGCTTAAGGCAATTTTAGGCTGAATAAGCGCATGGAAACGAGCGTAATCAATGTAGGAGGATGTTACCATGACGACCATTCTATAATATGATTTAAACACAGGGAGTCACCATAATGTAATCGCTGAAAAAAATGCAGGGATGTGAACGTAAATGTATAAAAGATGCATAACATATAAATGATCTATATTTACTGACGGCTCCAGGTCGTCTTTCCCGATTACAACAGGGACATCAACAGGCTATCTAACCAAAGATTCAAGCCCTGAATGATGATTCGCTAAAAGCCAAGTCTTCTCCCGGAAACAGACTCATCAGCCTTCACACTTTACTCACCTGAATTACATCAGCCAAAACACTCACTTTTCCTACATCAGATTCCTGACAGTAACTTACTTTATATATATATATATTTTTTTTTTTTTTTTTTTTTTTTTTTTTTTTTTTTGTATGATCTTTCATATTTTATATGATCTTTCACTCTGTGGTTCTCCAGGTGGTGGCACACAAAATCCCTAAAGAATCTTTAAAGCTTTTTTTTTTAACCGAGCCAGACAAATAAGGGAATGATTAACCACATAAATGTTACTCGTTTTTGTTTTTTGTTAAATAGGTTCTGAAACCAAATTTTACTCGACCAAATGAATGGTTTGAATCCTAATTTAAAAAGTCAATCTCAAAATAGATTAGTGCTGGATTAGTTTCTAAAATTATCCATCTATCCATCTATCTATCTATCGCATACATTTTATATATATATAAAATTACACACACACACACACACACACACACACACACACACACACACACACACACGTGTAATGAATGCAATGTTTTATGCTTTATCCGACTTCCCTCACTTATGTATAGTGCTGGACAGCAAGTTTGTTTAGACTCCGCTTCGCGTTGCACAGGCTGGTTGATCTGTACTGCGCATGTGCGAAACTGAATTTGTTCTGGGTGTGTAGGAAATTGCTGCCACTTCGCGCCACTGACTATATTTTTACGAGTGTCTAGTGACGTGGATTCTTGTACAGCTTCATGAATTTTTCCTAATAAGAGTTATTCTGCATAACAAGGGAGCGAATTAATGAAGCAGGGAATTTTAAGTGATGATATTTGTTATAGTATTTGAAATAGTTATAGTATATGAAATAAGTACAAGTACATATCATTAGAAAAATAAAAAAATTTAAAATGTAAAATCACACACACATACACCCGTACAACCCAAATGGGGTCTAACAAATGTAAACTCTTTCAATGGGCTTTTTAAATGAATTTAATTGCCAATTTAATCGAATACTTAAATAAATCAGCATTTTTTTTATCTTAGCAATTTTAGCATTTTATCTAAAATTGCTTTATTAAATGTAAGCGATCGGTTCCACAAATCTTCATAATAGTAAACCGATAAGAATTTTGTGCTTTTGATTTCGTTCCCCTAACTGTACCAAAATTGAACCAAGCCATGACCTTAAACCCCGGACCGTGGATTTTGTGTACCGTTACACCTTTATACTTTATACCGCGTGTGCTTCACAAAGGTTAAGATTATACCGAAAGTCATCATTATCCTACATAACGCAACATGCTCAGGCTCAACCCCGTTCACTACCCAATGGTGTTAATTGCATTATATAATCGTAGCCCCGAGCTGTGACATTTCACACAGCCAACCTCTGAACGACTTAATGCTGTACCCAAAGCAAACCCAACCCTGGCATTAAAAACAAATAAAAAGAGCTATGCTACCAATTCACGTTGGTCTCAAGCGGCAGAACCTTTGCACCCAAGTTTCATGCGAACCAACATGTGAATCACATATTTGTGGCTTTTCAGACCATCTGTTTCCAAATTCTGCATACAGTAGGCTTGCGTAATCGCTCAACAGCCAGTACACTTACACGCTGTAACAGCGATGGACTATAAACATGCCGCTGCAGGAAAGAGGGCTGAGGAAATACGAGAAGGTATGACTTCTGTTTGCGTGTGGTGTTTTGTCCGTTGTTAGGCACGACACAGCACAAGAACAAATAATTACGAGGGTGCAGTGAAGACCCAGTAAAGCCCATGAAAACAACGGCAGCCGATATACAGGAGCTAGCAGACGTCAAGTCTGTGGAAGATAAAAGAGACATCGATATACGGTTTCAGTTATGGCCTCCACATCTGATTACATCTGTTAGTGATTTTTTTCGGAGTTTTGTGGAATGAACAACAACAGGATCACAAATGGTGATAAAAACAACAAAAAAAAAAAGAAAAACCATTAGAAAAGAATGAAGGGCTTGGGTTGATTCCTTTCTAGTCCAGACTATCATTGACCTTCCAGGTGTGTGTGTATTAAAAGTAAATAACGTAAGCCACTAATTGAAAGATGGAAATGAAAAAACTGAAGCTTTTTTTTAATGAAAACAGTTACACACTTCCTGTTTACACAGCCTGCTATCCACTGAAAACATGGCATTAACCTGTTCAGGCATTACAAACAAATTACATTTTTTCGCTTTCTAAAATAACAAACACAACCTGCGTATGATATGTCTCCTATAAGTTTGCGCCGTGTGATGACACCGAGATCACATCACAGCCAGTTGGCGATTCAATGCGTTTAATCCACTTAGATGCACATCCAGAATGGAGACTCTAATCAAATTCGAAACCACATATAGATGGAATCTAATTTAATTTGTTTTTTTTGTCTTATCAGATATGCCAAAAAATTCGAACACGGCCTAAACAGGCGCTGTTACTTAGCAGTAAACCATTATTTGATAATGGGTCAGTACACACATCAGTTATGCACAGAAAATAATTCAATAAACAAACACAATTTACCCATCAGGTCTACCACCAGTGGACATAATTACTGCCAGATGGAAAAGTGATCCAGTTTAGATAGTATGGATTTAAAAAAACAAAAAACAAAACAAAACAAAAGCATCCACCCAAACAGAAGCAGACATTCACCATTTACACTCCATTATCCCTACCATTAAACTTCATTCTACAGACACTCTCTCAGACCAGCGCATGTTCGTGTCTTTATTACAGTCTCTACACTGAAGCAGTGTCTCTATAAGAAGCATCTTTACAGGAAGAGGACCAGAGACAGTTGGTTCCTGGTACTACACAGACACACAATTACCCTCTGGTTCGCCGCTATTGTTTACACACAGAAGCAGGCTTATGCAAAACAGCGGTGTTCCCTGTATCGCCTCCCCCACCACAGACAAATCATTTCCTTTTCTCTCACTAATCCGCACTTTATTGAGGGCAGATTGAGCGGGGCTGCTCTGAAGAGGACCGCTGTGGCATTATCATGTGAGATTAAGGCTAGGGATTATTCAAATGGTTATTCATACTCACTGGTCCTATACAATGTATGGTAGGGTTTTTTTATGTCAAGAAGACATTAGGACCATTAAGGGAATGTTCATTAAACAGGTGATGTGGCTCTCTCACGCCCCCTGCTGTCCTCAATATTAGATTGATTTTGCAAGCTTAGATTTTTAAGATATTTATCTTTAATCATCAAATCTTTATCATGGATGTACCTAAAAAAAAAAAAGAAAAGGCATGGATTCTTGGATTTGGTGTACATAAGGCTTGCAATTCCAAATCATATAAAACCACATAAAGCAGCACGTCTGGAATGAATACACGAATATACAGGGATGAGGGGGGAAAAGGAAAAAAAAAGCCAAGATAAAATAAAAGAATTCATTTGAACATGATATTCACAGAGTTCATTTTGGAAAGCTAAATGCAGCACAGAGGGGTAAGACTCGTCATGCAGCTGAGATAAAGCATGAGGCAGAGCTGATAAATAAGTAATGCTGGAGAATGCTGAAGTGGCCTGGTGACCTGACAGGATGCTGAATACATACTGGCCTCTATATAGTCACATAGCATTGTTTTAACCAGGTACAGCATTAAGAGCTCATATAGTAATCAGGCGTGTGATGGTTTATTTGCTATACGGGTAAGCAGGACACGAGTGCAATATAAAGCGTGTTTCTATGTGCCTTCATAGGTTTATGGAAATTCTCGTTTTTATTTTTAAGCAGGCTGCATCCTATGAACCTACATGATTATTAATGTTTTATTCTTATATAATTCAACTGAAAAAAAAAAACAGTAATAAAACTGTAAATGTGAAAATCTTTTTTTTAAATAAAGAAATAAGGACAAAGCTGTGGACAAATATTGACAAATATAATGATGTTACTATTTGAACTCGGTGAGCCATCTTGGGGAAAAGGAAGGAAGGAAGAAGAAGAAAAAATGTGTTCAACACGGGGTTAGAGCTGCAACCTCCAACCAGGAAAATCCAATGAGAAATCTAAGCGTAAAAAAAAAATCCTTTTAAACTCACACCAACATCACATCCAAAGTAATTCCACTAAAACGTGCAATCCTCAGATTGTCTCTGATGATGTGGAAATCATCCAGCATCTACATACTGCTGTGGGGTTTAAGACCATACCCTAGTACACATCAAAAATCTCTGGACCACCTGAAATATAGATTAAATAAAGGTTACGTATCTAAAACATACGCATACGTGTTGTAGTTCTGAGAGAAACATAAAAACCCTGATGCTTTAATATAACCAAGAATCAATAAACTTTTATTCAGCGTCTGTTCAAATGAGGCTAGTGAGCAAAAACACGACTGCCTCTGCCAGGACGTTAAGGCACGGTTATATCCCTTGCATCTAGATGATCAGCCAAATACGCTCCGTCTCAGAAATAATGACAGATTTCACAAATACAACTAGATTACCACTCATCATGAAACTCTGCTTAATACCATTCAGACTCCCATTTCAGAAATTGTTAATAAAATTTCTCATTAATACGATGTCGGATCAACACGTAAATCCAGCAGTCAGTGCTCATCAGACTTTCCCACATGCCATCAATGTTTGTTCACATGACACATATGCCTTCGAAAAAGTGGAATCATACATATTCAACATGTTTAATATTTATGATTTCGATGTGAGGTAGCCATGACTGGACTGTGAATAGAGCAGAGGGGGTAAAGAACAGACCTCATATGAAATCTTCAGTTGTTCAGACAGTGTTTTTATCTGGGGAATAAACCTTTATAACAGGATCTAGACTGATACATAAGCGAGATGCTGAGTTCATACGATCTTGGATAGTAATTGTAAGAAAACTGAAGCACTGTTATGAGGATGTAATGTGCTTTTTTTTCTCAACATGTCATCGGAAGATGGTGCTAGTAACAAGAATTCGCTGCCTCGAATGCCTGCAGAATCACCACCGCCATAATAGCAAAACACAGAGGACACTTGACATTTCCTGGAATGAGAATATAAAAATAATGGATGTGATGCCCTTTGCAGGTCGGCTTTTCCAACTCGAGGGGTTCACGGTTGAGATGTAAAATGCCCATCGATAATTCTGATGCAAGACAGAGGCAAACTCTAAACTGAGTGCCTCGAACAAGTGCTCGCTCGCTTCCATCACAGTCACTTTCGATATCAGGCGGGACATTGATACAGGCGGCCTCTGCGCTCTCTAGGGAAGTTGTGCGGAGCTGCCTTCACTTCCTTCACGAGATGCCTGCATGACATGATTCTTGCGCAACCCTCCTGTGCATACTTTCAACTGGTTGCAGTTCTTCTTTGTACACAGACAGACAACCGGCTGAAAATGGGCGCTGTTAGAGGTCTCTGCTGATATAATTTCTGCCCGCTTAAAGAAATAGGATTTAAACTGCGCCTTTTTTCCCCCACATAAGCATATACATAGATTAAAGGTAAAAGACCGCAATGCTTTGGGGGATATGAAACACAGTGAGCAATATGATCCAAGACTCTTCTCATCTCGAGCAGTTACCATGGTGGAGACAACGGTGAGGATGAGAGGTGTATTGTATCATATGATCCTCACCGTCTTCTTCAGCATCGCGAGGGTTCCTGGCTTTGGGGGAACTGAAACTGACTCACTAAACATGGTATGTGTGAAATGTGAGAAAGCAGAGGAGCTTCTGGCACAATAAGGCCTTCTTCCCCTGTCAGTACCGGCAAGGACAAGATCCTGTTTCTGTTCCATGATGAGTAGTGTGTGTGTGTGTGTGTGTGTGTGTGTGTGTGTGTATGGAGTTGTGGATATACAGAGCCATCAATCCTTTACAAAACCAAAGTCATTATTTATTGTTAGTATAGTGTGTGGCTATAACAATCTCCAGAAGTCCATGTCAGGAAAACCATGCTTCCTCTGGTTGGATCCAAATGGAGGAAGTCCCAGTCCCACTGTCCGGCTAACAACTACACACACACACACACACACTATTCATTATAGATTATTAACACACACAGGAGCATCAAAAAGCGTCCATCCCGTCAAGTCTTGTCTGGTATTTTTGCACAAGTAAAAATATAATCCCTCATATGATTGTTTTGTTGTTGTTTTTCAGAGCTAAACCGTGCAACTCATGAGCAGCGTTTCCGCTAGCTTTACTCATCATTTGGAGATGATTCATGGAATGACCTTGCACTGATTTGACAGCACCAAAAACACACACACACAAACACACAGCTGGACACTAGTGCGAGACTCGGTTTTGTTTACCTGAATGCTGAGTGAAGATGTTAATCACAGGGTCGGAAGCGTTAGCGGGGACGGCGAGCCTGCACGCTGGAGTCCCGGAGGCGCTCGGCGCTTCCCGCGGTCTCCTCCCGGAGCTGCTCCCGCGGCTGCCTTTGCTCTGGTGCGCCTGCGGCTGCTGCTGCTGCGCGTGGCCGTGCGGTGGGCTCTGTAGTGCCGCCGAGGCCCCCTCACCCACCCGCGCTACCTGCTGTCCCATTGCTGCGTGAAAAGATCCGCCGGGACCGAGGCACGGAAACACCCGCGTCCGCCTGATTCACATCACATCCCCCCCTCTTTCTCTCTCTCTCTCTCTCAAGAGCGGTCTATTGACTAGGCTCTTCTCCCCCCACTTCTTAGCTCGATAGCCTAGCCCAAGAGCTAGCGGTGTGTGTGTGTGTGTGTGTGTGTGTGTGTGTGTAGGTTTGATCCCACCCACCCCGTCTCTCTCTCTCTCTCTCTCTCTCTCTCTCTCTCTACCTCTACTCTGCACAATGTGTCACCAATCAGTTCGGTTCACTGTAACGCCACCGCTCGATATCTCGGCAAACCGGCCCTTCTTGATCTAATAACCCCAAAGTCTTTCTTCCTTTTTTTGCCTCTAAATCGGACCCACAAGGGGCAGATCTGTGCTACTGAAGCCATTACGCGCCCCCTCCGACGCCGCCATCTTTACCGCAGAATCACTGATGTGCACTTTACGGGCCAATGAATCGGTTTGGACCGTGAATGAGGAGGAGCTTACGAAGAAGGGCGGGGATAATGGACTGAACACAAGGGCAGAAAGATGGATTTGGCCCGCCCATTTCATCCAAGGTGATAGAGATGTCCAGCTTCCTGAACGTGTTATACATATAAATATATATTTATGTGGAAGTTTAATACTGAAAAAAACATTATTAGTTGGGAATTGGTAGCTCAGTGTTTACAGGTCTGGATCATTCAAGCCCCACTATCACCAAGCTGCCAGTCTTGGGCCCTTCAGCAAGGCTCTTGTAATGTGGCTGCCTCTGTGCTTTGACTCCATTTATCTAACATGACAGTGCTAAGTACCAATATTTTACCCTGATTGTGAAATCTCCAGTGCACATTAGAGATGGGAAGTAGTGGAGTACAAATGCTTTGTTACTGTACTTAAGTAGATTCTTCTGGAAAACTATTTACCTTCACTCGTTACATATTCACTACAATATATGTATTTTCTACTTCTTGCATTTTGAGTCCAGGCTCATTACTTTAGTTTTAATCTATCTGGTGACATGATCAATATTAGTCTCTCTTACCATGAGCTGTTTTCAGGCCATCAGTCTATTTCTTGTCATTGTGCGTTTTTATGTCAACCTACCACTGATGTATAATTTCCTGGCTACCATACGAAGCTAACAATGAGAAAGGCAGAAGGCAACAAGAAGTAATAAGGTGGATGAGACAGAGGGCGTCAGTGATGTAGACATGACTGAGAACAGAGATGTTCCTGGTCATCACGTCTTTTCTATGCTTGTGTTCTATATGGTGGATGTTCAACCCAGATTCATTATATGCATTATATAACAACAGGTGAAAATCGTTTAGTATTAATATATTAATATGATGTGAGGTCCAGTTACCAGCACTAGCAGAAATGTCTACTTTTTACTCAAGTACATGTCAGACACCAAACATCTTTATTTTAACTTAAGTGAGTCAGTCTTTTGAAATGTGAGTATCTGTTCTTCTACCTGAGTGTGTGTACTTATGCCACCTCTGATGCACACTTCTCAGACCTTGATATGGCTTTTCAATCTTCTTCTTAGATTTCTTTTTGGTTTTAGGTCACTGTCATTCCGCAATGCAAGGATTCTCTTCATCTTCATACATCTAATAGTTTTATATCAAAATAAGTTTACACTCAAGATCTTTCATTCTTGACTTAATCTCCACTTAATCTACAGAAGGTTTGAAGAATTCCTATAACATGATCCTACCACCATTATGCTTTACAGTGTGTATTGTGTAAAGTTGAAACATATCTCTAGTGGGTTATGTCAAGAGCTTTATAGATTCCACTTCTCAGATTTTGTAACCATTGTTATCTCTAGAAGATACTGACAAGAGTTCTTAATTATGAGTTTGTTGGATTGATTAAATTGTTTGGATTAAGAATATGGAACAAAAAAACAGGCAGGTTCATAGTTTTTCTTCAACAAGATTCATTCATCTTCTACCGCTTTCTGATCCTCCCTCGGGTCACGGGGAGCCTATGCCTATCTCAGGTGTCTATGGGCATTAAGGCAGGATACACCCTGGATGGAATGCCAACCCATCACAGGGCATAAACACTCTCACATTCACACACACACACACTCATACACTAGGGACAATTTTCAAAGGTTCCAATCAACCTACCATGCATGTTTTTGGACTGGGAGGAAACCGGAGAACTCTGAGAAAAAAACCCTGAGGCATGGGGAGAACATGCAAACTCCACACACACATGGCCGAGACGGGAATCGAACCCGGACCCTGGCAGTGTGAAGCGAATGTGCTAACCACTAAGTGCCTCTCTTCAACAAGATAATAGTTTTTATTCATTTTGATTATTGATGTGTTCTTTAGTTGAAGCCCTAGACATGTATTTACATACATACAAGTTACACATTAAATCTAAAACATATAACAATAATGTTCTTGTTTGTTTTATTTTTTCTGTTGATAAGTCATCCATTCTCACAAACTATCATATACAGGGTTTCACAGTGGTGCAGCAGCAAGACCTTGCCATCGCCATAAAATCCTCCCTGCCTATGAAATAATCACCCTCCTCACCAGCCTTCACTAGATGTACCACTGAATTATACTCGACTTGTACCATGAACACCAGCTGCAATTCGAAGCCATCACAAAAGACCAACGGATGCTCCAGCAGCTGCTGCAACCTACCCCAGAAGTTAAAAGGGGATGGTCTGTGGACAAGTGGGCTTTGTAAATTCTTCACTCACTGTCAGGGGAAGCCCAACTCACCACATATATAGCTATAGTACAAGAAGGCAGTGCTGATGAACAATAAGGGCACTTTGGATATTGGCTGCTGTTCATCTTTGCGCTGCAGTTCAAATATTCTAATCAGTGGTGAATGGTGGCAGAAGAGCAGTTTGGCAAAATATATAGAATTGAATAGCCTTTATTTGTCACTTATATATTACAGAACAGTGAAATCCTTTCTTCGCATATCCCAGCTTGTTTTGGAAACTGGGGCCAGAGCGCAGGGTCGGTCAGCCATGATAAAGCGCCCCTGGAGCACAGAGGGTTAAGGGCCTTGCACAAAGACCTACGAGGGGCAGCTTGGAAATACAGGGGCTTGAACCCCCAACCTTCCGATCAGTAGCTAGTTAAGGCACTACCCCCTACCCCCTTGAGAATTCTCAAACTGATGCCATTGGTATAGATCATCATGTGACTTATAACCAGAATAGCTGAGTGAGTTCAATTAGCAGAAGATCGCAGCCAGATATTGGAAAGTGATGTGTGTACACTCGCATATAGCTGCTGATGAATACATTTCTGGGGCTCAAATCTTGTCCCTCAGTCACATCCACTCCTATTCACTCATTTTAGGGGCGAGCTTTAGAAAATATTAGAATCTATGATGGTGGATATGTCATGCCACTGCATAATGAGGTGTGGTGCTTTTATCACTCTGTCTAGTAAGGCAGTGCCACCTCCATCAACGTCAACACTTGGAGGAGGTGGAGGGACCCCCACCAGCCTCTGTGGGGATTTCCCTCGGGAGTTTCCCGTTGGGGCAGATATATTATAAGCGTCTTCACATATGACCAAGTGAAAACCGCTTATGGACAGCTAAACCTAAAAACATAATGGGGCATGCATATATATATATATATATATATATATATATATATAAGTAAGCTCTTAAAAGAATAGACACAAGGGATTGATTTTAAGCATTTTTATTTTAACATTTTAGAAGATTTTAGGAAATGGTTATTTGTTATGTCAATATCAATCTGCTCTTGTAATTTCTTCAGATAAAAGGGGGTGGTCTACAGATTCCCAAGAAGTTGCTTATGTAGCTTCTGTGACATTTCTTAGAAAATTTTCTGACTAGGTATTGGTATCCGATAACGTATATATAGGAACTGACCTATAATTGTCATTATAATTTGGTCCAGAACGTTTTAGTGATTTTACAAGAGGAGTGTGTAATTCCTGTAAATATTGACTGCTCACCATCTTTTTGACCTGCTGCCAGCCGGACGATGTTTCAGGTCAATAAAAATAATAATAAAATCCCACACTACCAGACTAACCAATAGCTTCCTCCCCTGGGCCGTTCGAACTGCAAATAAACAATACAAAACACTACCTTTTCAGATGTGCAATATTACTGTGCAATTTCACTGTGCACTTCATATGGTAAAGGCATACAGTCAGTGATAGATGTGTAGTTATCTGTAAATATGTAAATATTCATTCATTCATCATTAATTCATCTTCTACTGCTATATCCGATCTTCCCTCGGGTCAAGGGGAGCCTGTGCCTATCTCAGGCGTCTATGGGCATTAAGGCAGGATACACCCTGGATGGAATACCAACCCATTCACACACTATGGACAATTTTCCAAGGTGCCAATCAACCTACCGTGCATGTTTTTGAGGAAACCAGAGAACCCGGAGAAAAAAAAACCCTGAGGCACGGGGAGAACACGCAAACTCCACACACACACATGGTGGAGACATGGGAATCGAACCCGGACCGGATTATTTTGCATGGAACAGTTCTGTATTTAAGCATCTGTCACTTAACAGCACATCCCAGCAATTTCATGATGAAACTATAATGAATGGACACCTAGATGAGGATGGATTCCATTTTGTTTTGACTCTGTTTTAGGATGTTTATTCCGCTGTTAACACTGTCTCATTAGGAATAAATATATAGGTTCTAAACTTATAAATAAAAATTTTATACCCTTTTTATCTCTGTAAAGCTGCTTTGGGACACTGCCCCATGTTAAAACCTCTATAAAAATAAAACTGAATTGAATCAAATAAACTGCATGAGCAATGTGAGAGCCTGTGAAAAGCTAAATTAGCTTTTCCAATCACACCAGTAATTCTCATAGGGTCTGAATTGTTAAAAGAGCATGGAGTGTTCAGTGCTGTAGTCTGAGTTGATGTAACACCTAAGATGTGCTCAATAGTAAAATCTGATTTCCACCACAAGCTATGAGTTTATCATAGCCATTAATATCAGTTGATTCATCACCTGTTAAAGCAATTCAAATTCAGTCTGAATGGTTTTGTCTGCACTGCATTCACAATGAATGTTCATATGCATGTTATTAGGCTGTTGAGTACAGAGTCTGTTATGAGTACTGAGTCTGTTATGAGTACCGAGTCTGTTATGAGTACCAAGACTGTGACGATTACTGAGGCCATGACAAGTACCAAGACTGACAAGTACTGGGACTGTGACGAGTACCAGGGCTAGCAAGTATAAAGACTGTGTTGAGTACAGAGACTGACGAGTACCAAGGCTATTTATTTTTTATTTATGTATATACTTATTCTGTTTTTCCTCTTTTTTCTTAATTATAAATGACAATATTATGTTTTCAATATCTTATAATATGACTCTCTCTGAAAAAAATGAGCTCAGAGGAATTACCCTATATTATATGTAATTTATGAGTCCTATTTATGTGTTTATTTTGTACCAAAAAAGGAACGAACCTTTGTCGCTCGAGCAATATTCCATGTTACTGTCCCAGAATTGTTCCATAATATAAGGAAACAAGAGTACCGAGACTATGTACTTTATTTATGTCAGGGGTCTTCAAATATAATAGCTTGAGGTTCTGTAAATGAACCCTTTTCGCAAGCCGAGGACTGGACAATTATATGCCTAAAAACACAAATTGATCTTTTGTTTAAAAATGAGACTTAAGAAATGAGTGTAGACAACATATTTGTTGAACAGATTATAAATGATAAAATAAAAGGAAAAACAAGCGATAAATATAAGGAAAAAGCTGAAGTGCTTTAGTTTTACACTCGCGGAAAGTTTCATTTGTGCATCGCTCTATTTTCCCTGCACACACACACACACACACACACACACACACACACACACAGTGCATGTCCGATCATAGCATCAGTGAGCAGATTAACTGTAGTAGTGACTTGTGGCGCCATAAAACCTAAACGGCTCTAGTGAATTCACCTTGATGTGCCTGATATAGACAGTGTTGGGAAGGTGACTTTGGAAATGTAATAGGTTACAGATCACAAATGACCCAATTCAGAATGTGATAAGTAGTTACTTTTTAATTTCTTTCATTTGTCCACTTTAAGTTAGCATTCTAAGAAAAAAGGTTTCAAACCCTCAAAAAAATAGGTTATATTTTTCTAAATTGCAGCAGATTGTCATTAGTCCAATCAAAATCACGTTTCAGTTGAAAATCATGCAGTATTCTAAAGCACTGATTTTACATGAAATAGTTCAGATGGAACCCTATTTCTAATCCTTAACATTTTCATAAGTAACTCATTTAAGTGCACATTTTTTTGTCAGTAACTGTAGGGAATTGCTGTTACATTTATTTTGTAATGAAATTACGTAACGTAAATATAAATATAAAATATAAATTAGACTTGATTAGAAAATTGTGTATGGCCATATATTTATTTCATTTTGTGAAAAAGCTTCGTGGGATTTTCGTGCAAGGTATGCTGCAATGCATGGTCTGACCACTAGATGGAAACAGAGCAGATTTTGAAAAAAAAATGTTTTGCTAAATCGCAGTGATGCGTTTTAACTTCAAGTTATATAGAATATCTAAAAAAGCCTGTGCATGCTTAAGTCTTCACATCACCACCGCTAAAAAGATCCCCAGACCCCCCCTTATTTTTTTATATCTTAAAAGTCAATTGCACATTTAAATGAAATATACGTCTTAATTGTATAAGTTATTACAGATGGGTTATAATAATACGTCTGTGCTTACATGTGCATGACAAAGCCAGTGTAAATGAATGTGAGAGAATAAGAGAAATGTTTAATATCGATAATAGTCTAATAAGAGCTCTGTTCTGAAATGTACATCTAAAAGTAGTGTAAAATACTTTTGTACAACCATATTTTCAGTGAGTGACATTGAGACCCAGTAGAATAGCTAACAGTAATATAGATGATGTCAACAACAGAAAAAAATAAACACACACACAAACACACGATGGAATGAAAAGACAATTTTTTTTATTATTATTAATAATTTAGAAATGCTACAGTATTCTCTGACACACAAACATCACATCATGTACTTGCGTCAAAATAACTCCAACTCAATTTTCATGTTTCCAGCATTCATTCATTCATCTTCTACCGCTTTATCTGATCTTCCCTCGGGTCACGGGGAGCCTGTGCCTATCTCAGGCGTCTATGGGCATTAAGGCAGGATACACTCTGGATGGAATGCCAACCCATCGCAGGACACACACACATTCACACACATTCATACACTTGGGACAATTTTCCAAGGTGCCAATCAACCTACAGTGCATGTTTTTGGACCGGGAGGGAACCGGAGAACCCGGCGAAAACCCCCTGAGGCACGGGGAGAACATGCAAACTCCACACACACATGGCCGAGACGGGAATCGAACCCGGATCCTGGCGGTGTGAGGCGAACGTGCTAACCACTATGCCACCGTGCCCCTGTTTCCAGCATTCTATTTAAGATAATCAACAAAACATTCATTCATTCATTCATCTTCTACCGCTTTATCCGATCTTCCATCGGGTCACGGGGAGCCTGTGCCTATCTCAGGCATCTATGGGCATTAAGGCAGGATACACCCTGGATGGAATGCCAACCCATCGCAGGGCACACACACACACATTCACACACTAGGGACAATTTTCCAAGGTGCCAATCAACCTACCATGCATGTTTTTGGACCGGGGGAAACCGGAGAACCCGGAGAAAAACCCCCTGAGGCACGGGGAGAACATGCAAACTCCACACACACATGGCCGAGGCGGGAATCGAACCCGGATCCTGGCGGTGTGAGGCGAACGTGCTAACCACTAAACCACCGTGCCCCTGTTTCCAGCATTCTATTTAAGATAATCAACAAAGCACTTCCAAGATAATTTTTTAACATTATTTTTTGTCCCCGTTCCCTTTTTTTTACAGTGACAGAGACCTGAGTGGATTTTTCATACCTCTGCCAGAATGGTAGAATGCCACTAAAGCATTAATAAAAAAAAAATCGGTGACGTTTAATTTGCTATACGTTCGGGGTCACACTGCGGTGTGTGTTTGTGGAAAAATTGAAAACACAAAACAATAAATAACTCACAAATAAATTACAAAATATATGCCTTTAAATAATATGCCATTGAGTTTTTGTTCGATCCTGACCCGATGGTCTGTGGTTGTTCATAAATACCGGCTGCAATGTCACGTTTAAACCTCTAGATGGAGACAGTGTGCATTTTTTCAATAAAATGATCATCTTTTGCCGAACACAGTAGCGCATCTCGGAACGTGAACGTTTATTCTCATTAAAAAAATGTTCGTAAAAACTGCATGTGCATGAAACAGCATATTACAACCATCATACAAATCCTCATTCCATAATTATTTTATAAAAGGATTCAACTGAAATCTTAAGGAGAAAAAGAAAAAAATGGTCACAATTCTCAGAAATGGGCTTTATACATATAATTATAAATACTGGATAATAGAAATGGACACGAACAAAATACGTTTTCCAAAAATGTAAGTCAGCCTCAAATAGTGTAAGAAAAAAAAAACACATGAATAAAAAATATCAAGTGCAGACAAAGATGTCTGCTTGTTTGTTTCAGAAATGTTCTGTATGTGAAATAGTAATGGCACTGCTGATGGGTATGAGAAAACCGTAATTACAGCTACTGCATGCTTGTACTGTTTATGTGTGTGTGTGTGTGTATTGGTACAGGAATGCATGATACAGATCTATAAATAGTGATTAAGAAAAGTAAAAAAATGTTCTGTGGGTCATGTTTGGGCATGTTAGGTTTGTGGAAGAGAAATGTCTCCAACAAGACTGGAATATCTGACAGTTTAAAAAAAACAAAAAAAAAAAAAAAAAAAACAAGAAACCTGTAGTTTTAATTGAAAAATCAGAAGATTTCCTTTTGGCTACTTGTGTTAGGGCTAGAATTAGGTTTAGACATAGCACCGATTGTGGAAGGTAAGATAATTGTGTGTGTGTGTGTGTGTGCACGCTAGTAACAGTGACAGAGCAACAGCGAGACAGTCGTGTGATATAACATGCAGCTGCAGGGTGAAAGAGTTTCCCTGTCTCCTCTCCTATAGAGACACACAAACACACTTACCCATTCATGACTTCACTGCTCTGTCACTATGGTAACAAGGGCTAATCTCACCCTCAATAAAGGGTACTTAAACACAGCACAGTCAAACATCGACGCCAAGGCAAGATGCGACAACTCTTGTTACACAAAAAAAGCCAAACGCAGTATTTAACCGTTTGGTGTCAGGGTTGTCAGTGGGGTGTTTTTTTTTTTGCCTCGTGCTCTGTAGCAGCGATTTCATTCGGACGTTATCAATTAAACTCAAGATCAAGTTCAAGTTTGTTTCTAGGGCGCTTTTTCACAATGGACGTTGTGAAATAACGTAACGTATGATACTGTGACGACTATTTAAGGAGAAATACCCTGTTTCGTCGTTAACACTTTAGAATGAAATGTTCCTTTTTTTTCTTCCTTAAACAGACATATAGACATAATACACCATAAAACCAGACACTGGCTTTTGAGACACAGTTTCTTGAGGCTGAGGCAAAAAAGAAAGTCTTTAAATAACACGTTATTGCGAAGACTAATGCAGAACACATTGGCACATGTTACCTGAGAGTGGTAATGACATGTTCGTTAGAGATTCCTCAAATTCATGTGTACAAATCTCTTCATGCATGTTTAATCACATCGCACTTCGTAGAACTGACACGGTCACTGTGATGCCGGGGGGAGTTGCGGAGGATTTTCTTCATACTGTGGGGGAGGAGTGAGGGGCTCGATGACGGAGATCGTGACCTGCGGTGAGCTGCTCGAGCTCTTTGTTCTGACTTTAAGTGGGAACAGTTTCAGTCCGGGCCAGTCGGTCCTTTTGGGGACTGTATGTGTTGAGTTCAAATTGTCTGCGCCGTTTTTGTGTGCCCGCGTACCGCAGCCCCCTATCTGATCCTGACCCGTCTCCATCAGTTCGTCGTAGGCTGGTAAGCGGGTGGTGCTGTTTTGCCGCGGAGAGAACTGGCTGATGGGATACTCTGTGTTTCCGACCACATCCTCATAACTGGGTACTGTGTACTGCTCGGTGTTGTCTGGTTGCCTAGAAAAGCAACAGCAATCAACTTCATAAGTGTCTTCGGCAAGATTGGTCTGTATACAAACACACTGAAGCACTGACGATTTACAGTATGCTGTGCTGAATATGGAAGTCTACAAATGTTACACAATTGCATAGTATGTCTCTTAATGTGGTATAATACAATTTTGCATTCACTTGAACTTAACCTTGAAACCTAAACCTGTTCCGACATGGCAATGGGCATTGGGCATTAAGGCAGGATACACCCTAGATGGTATGCCAACCCATCGCATGGCACACACACACACACACACACACTAGGGACAATTTTCCAAGGTGCCAATCAACCTACCGTCCATGTTTTTGGACCGGAGAACCCGGAGAAAAACCTCCCGAGGCACAGGGAGAACATGCAAACTCCACACACATGGCCGAGACGGGGATCGAACCCAGACCCTGGCGGTGTGAGGCGAATGTGATAACCACTAAGCCACTGTGCCCCATATATATATATATATACCACACACACACACACACACACACACACACACACTGCTTAAATAAGTGCAAATCATGTAAGCATCTATCATACAGCATACAATGTAGACTACAATGTAAAACATCCTCACCTGTCTCCTTGCGGCCCTTGCTCTGTGTTAGTGTTGCTGTGTTGTTGTCTCTGTGCCCGGTATTTGCTCTGGATTCCGAGGAATAGTGAGAGCAAGAGCATGGCCACTCCTATGCCTAGCAGAACAAAGCCCACGGAAGGTATGTTTTTAACTTGGCCCCCTATAGTCTGAGAGTTGTTTACGCCTGAGCCGACAGGCACCACGCTCCACAGGATCATCACGATGCCCAGCACGAGCAGCCCCACGCCCAGTGCTGCCGTGGCATACTGGGACGCCGAGCTGGAGCCGCCGCTGTTGCTGTTGGAGTCGGGGGGAGTTTGGCTGCTGTACGACATGTCCAGCGATGAGCTGTCTCCCGCTCCCTCAGACGCTCCCTCTTCCAAGTTCTCCCCACTCTCTGGCTCTCACTCGATCACGTAGCTTGGACCTTCTGGGTGCTCGAGTGGTGTTCTACAAAGTATCGCTTCCCCACGTTGGCATCTAATTGGACTGGTAACACGAAGAAGCATAGCCATTAGTTTAAAATATCAACTGGACAGAATCATTACACAACCTCCAGTAACAGCTATGCTCTTAGTATATTGATAGTCGCACATAGATGATCACTTTAACAAGCAAAGTTCACACATAAATGAATATTTTATTGTCCCGTATGATCAACGTCTGCCCGGGGGTGCCTGCTATTCTTTTAAAAAAGTGCAAATAAAGGAAATATTCGTGTTTAAGTAGTAAAACCAAACTCAAAGCACTCGAACCTGTTCATTTTCCCCTCTAATACAAGGCATGGCAGCTGTGTCAAACATACAGCCCATAGAGCCAGGCTTTTTAAAGCCAGTTTATCCCACTTTGGGGCAAAATTGCAAAAGAGCCATTAATAGATACTGATAGAATATTATAATTGGTATATAATGCTCAATTAAGCTGTGATACTTTAACCAGTCATTTTTTTGCCACAACCAGTATACAGTTCCTTTCTATAGTATTTTATTTTATTTTTTATTTTTTGCCACACATTCATGACATTTAATGAGGTGAGATGGACCAGTTTGGATACAACAAACTAGGTACATTGCAAAAACACACAATAATCAGACGGTAAATAACTGAGAGAAATTTCTGTAAACAGATGAGTCTGGCATTTTTTGACTTAAACAGAAGATGGGGAACAGGATAGAAGATGTTAATAGACTGCCTCACACCTATAGTCAAAGGTAGATTGGAAGCCTAATGGTTTGCATATGTTATGGATTTATTTCAAGTGAAATAAATACTGAACCAACATGGATACTATTCCTTACTTTTACACCTTGCAATTCCATCTGGCTAACCGAAACATCACAACACAACAAGGCAATAACCTGAAGCATACTTCCAAGCTCGGTAAGTATTATTTAGAGAGAAAAACATTGTGTCTGGAGTGTTATCTATCATGGAATGGCCTGTCCAGTTATTGGAATGAAACTGCTCTGGGACGAACTCGATCGCAAGCTCAGAAAAATGATTTACCTAGTAAAGAACAATTTAGACAAGTGACTTGTATTTCAAGACTGTTTGGAGACATTTATGTACCTGCTTAGATGACAAAATTGCGTAAAGCTTTTATTCATGCTTAGGGAGAATTTCATTGAATTCTTTTCCAATAAAAATAAAACTTCACATCTATACATTTCTGAATTTGTTTGGTCACAGTAAATCTCCATAGCGTTAAATTAGAACACAAGCGCCGCCATTATTTTGGCGAAAGATTTATTATACATGGTTATGTAAACAAAAAATAAAATAAAAGTACATTTGGTCAGAAAATATTTGAATGCTCCTTGGTCCAGCATTAAATACAAAACAAAATAATAATATTAATAATAATAAAAAAATATCCTTCAGACAGGATAGCCAAGTCTTTTTTAAAACAGTCAAGTCTATAAATTACATAAGACACATCAATATACATATTCTACACAAATGCTTCAATGCTTAAAAAACCCTTATGCTTAAATGCTTAAAAAATGCTTAAAAAAGAAGTCGTCTAGTCTTATATTACTGAATAGTTAGAGAAATATCAATTCTGAACAGGAGTAAAAGCCTATTTGAAATCATGCTGGAAGAAAGAAACATAACTATTATTCCATTAATAATTTTCTTAAAAGAATGAGCGAAACCAAATCTCAACCTGGAACAATTTAAAGCAGGAAGTTTTTATCATTGAAATCATGACTGAAAATATAATAGCCATAACGTCGCTTCGGCTTGCTCAACAAGAAACAATTAGGGCAAAACTGATTTTCACTTTTCACTTAAGTATTATGTAAAGCTGCTTTGAGACGATGACAAATTGTTAAAAGCGCTTTATAAATAAAATTGAATTGAATTGAATTGAATAATGCTTAAATGAATTTTGGGTTAAATAAAGGTTCTGTTTTCAAACACTTCAGGCAATAAATTATTTTAAAGCTTAGTAGTTTATATGAAAATCTATTGGACAGATGCTTGTATTTTGGTGCGTTCACTAATACAAGGACACAAAGAGAATGACCAATCCAGCTAGAAAAGCCTCAAAATAAGAAGACATACCCAATGTCATTTGGTAATAAATATAATGATGGGAAACCAGCACAGCAAAAAGATTCAGCCTCACTCTTAAAAGCTCACAAAGAAAGCAAAACATTGTTAAATCACTATGACAAGTGTTTCACTTACTCTTACCCCCTTGCAAGAGAGCAGGGGACATTCCCTTTCCATGAATAGAAGCCCTTTTTCTCTTATCCCTGCTGGTAACGAAGAACTCTGAGCCTAGTAACTCATAGCCCATTACTGCCTGGAACTCTTTCTGCCAAGATGTAAGACCATAAATAAGTCAGGTTGCATTACTGCAGGCACACAGAGATGAAAAAGGCTGTTATGTGCTTTATCTTGATGTGAACATGACTACTGTGTTACTGAACTCAATATGTTACACTTAGCGCAGCACTCTCTGAAATGAATGCTGATATTCTGAACCAAGAATAATAATAAAATCATGCTCTTTTTTTTATTCACAATTATTCTTATCTATCAGAAAAGGAGATTACTTATGTCGTAGGAACACATTTTGCAGCATGGAGTGATTCAGATTACAAATCCTATGAATAATACAGTATGCATGCTGGGAGGTGGTAGCTCAGTTACCGGAAGATCACAGGTTCAAATCCCACCACCAAGCTACCACTAGTGGGCCCTTGAGCAAGGCCCTTAACCATCAATTGCTGAGTTATATGTAGCCCTGGATAAGGGCGTCTGCCAAATACCGTAAATGTAAATGCACAGTACGGCTGATGTACTATGTGGTCATGATTCAGAGATTAAATGATTTTTTATCAGAATATAAAATATAAATACATAAATGTATACACTGCCAATGTGACATACACATACACTTATATGCAGACACACATTTATAAAATATAAGTTTATATTTACATATGTCATATATTTGTATAGGGGGGCACGGTGGCTTAGTGGTTAGCACGTTCGCCTCACACCGCCAGGATCCGGGTTCGGTTCCCGTCTCGGCCATGTGTGTGTGGAGTTTGCATGTTCTCCCCGTGCCTCAGGGTTTTTTTCTCCGGGTTCTCCGGTTTCCCCCCTGTTCAAAAACATGCCCGATAGGTTGATTGGCACCTTGGAAAATTGTCCCTAGTGTGAGAATGACAGCGTGAATGTGACTGTGTGTGTGCCCTGTGATGGGTTGGCATTCCATCCAGGGTGTATCCTGCCTTAATGCCCATAGATGCCTGAGATAGGCACAGGCTCCCCGTGACCCGAGGGAAGATCGGATAAAGCGGTAGAAGATGAATGAATGAATATATTTGTATAGAAAATAAGAGTGTAAGAGAGCAAAATTCTGCGCATTCCTCCAGTATTAACTTGGGCTAGGACATTGCGTGACCAGGAAAAACATCCATAGCCTTTCCCACTTATTTGCAGGTACAGGTTATTTGCAGGTTATTTGTACAGATCTTCCACTTCAATTTTTCCCACATTTTGTTGTTATAGCCTTATTCCAAAATAGATTACATTTATTGCTATCCTCGGAATTCTACAAAAAATTCTCCATAATGACTGTGTATAAGAAGTTATAAGATGTATAAGGTCCTAAAGTTAGGAACCACTAATTCTCTTCCTAAAGCAGGCTGCCCAGAAAGGCTTATGTCAGGGACCAAGACCCCCAGTGGTCAGTCTGAAAGAGCTCCAGCGCTAATCTATGGAGAGAGCAGATCCACCAGTAAGCCCTGTATGGCAGCATGACATATGGAAGCCACTCAATAGAAAAAAGGCAGTGAGACATCTTTAATTACTTCAGTATTTTCTTCAATTTAGTAAATAATTTTTTAATACATTTGCTACGAGTTCATATAAGGTTCTTACATGTTAGGGTGTGGTTTGCAGAAGGTTGAGTATAATAATGAATTTAATCCATTTCGGAATAACGCTGTCACATATCAAATTGTGGAAAAAGTGAAGCACTGTAAATAACTTCCTAGATGCACTGTATAACTCATAAGCAGTCTTTTGCAAGCAGCTGTGAAACTGTACGACTGCACGGAATTTGTGAACAGCAGGCAACTTTGGCATGACAACCTCCACATTGTTGGCTGAAAAAAGATAAACCGTTCGAATATAATAATAATAATAATAATAATAATAATAATAATAATAATAAATGCAATAAAAAACCATTGAAGCAACAGGAAAAGTCTTGCAGGGCCACAAAAACAAATATCCGGAGAATGCGAGGGCATTTCCTCTCAATTTCCTCTGCAACATTAACTGCTTAATGTTGCATTTAAGCAGTATTGCTTACACTGCACACTGATTTCAAACATGCGTTGTCGTAACCGATGCTGAATAACTGATATATCACATATAGTTTAAATCTGCTGCATCAGGAATTGCTCCAGAAATTTGTGAAGAAGCCGTTCAATAGACCTGAAACGTGTGCAGTGACGGTTCCAGTGTCAGGAATTGTTCCCGAAATAAAAAAACAAGCACAGACAAGCTGAGTGATACAAACGGTGAAATCCAACAGTACTGCAGTCTATTAAATATCAACCCTCCTGGAATGCTGCCTGTCCTGTTGTAGAATAATAAGACGAACATATCCCAAACAATATACACACAGTACAATATGGAGATTTGTAGTGCTACAGCATACAAAGGTATCCGGCACAAATATGAGCTTCCGGAATTTGTAGAAACAGTTTGTTGACAGCTTGTTGTGCTGAACAGCATATTTCTGTTCAAGCCCCGTATCACCAAACTGCCACTCCTTAGAGCAAGGCCCTTAAGCCTGTTTTTTCCCCCTGCGCCCTGTAGCATGGCTGACCCTGCGCTCAGCCTCATAACATCCGAAGAAAGATTTTCCCTGAGCTGTGAAGCATAAATGTTACTAGTGAAATTATTTCTCGACTGAGACTTATTTCAGTAAACAATAGTAAATATACTGAATATGTTTCCCTTATTGGAAAGGTTCTATTGTTACATCTCATTTAATAAGATTTATACAAGATTCCTCTGAAAACAAATTGTAAACACTAACATTTCATTCACCCTCAAATATGTGCTGTATTTGACTGAATACGAAAAGGAGCACATTTTTAAATTGTGTGAAATATAACTTACTTCAAGCAAATGCAATTAAAGGTGAAATTTATAAAGCTAATGATCAAATACCAAGCTATTCAATTATGATCTACTTTAAATGAATCTTGCATTGCAAATAAGAGTGGAGAAAAACATCGTGTTTAATCTACCTTGTGGTTTTGTTTATGCTGTTTTTTTTATTTTTATTTATTATTATTACCAGCATGACCTTATTACTATTAATTGCTGCTCTATAACATTTTTTTACTACAATCTTACATGTACAATAATCGACCTACCAGTCTCAGTACTGGATCACACTGTATCCACAGATTCTTCTTCATAGCACGGAGGAGTGAAGCCACATGTGGCCTTGTGCTTTAGTGACCTATCCACCTCATGGTTCCTGCTAATTCATGGATGTAAACAGTGTTATTGGAGTAACCATAACCTTCCTATGCAATCTGGTCATTCTCCTCTGACCTCTCTCTCATCAACAAGGAGGTTCTGCCCGCAGAAATGCTGCTCACTGGATGCTTTTTGCACCATTTTGTGTAAACGCTACAAAGTGCTGTGTGTGAAAATCCCAAGCAATCAGCAATTTCTGAAATACTCAAACCAGCTTGTCTGGAACCAACGACAATGCCACGGTCGAAGTCATTGAGACCGTATTTTCCCCCATTCCGATGTTTGTTGTGAACTAAAACCCTTGACCTGCATTTGCATGTTTTTATTTAATGTGCTGATTGAAGGAAAGAACACTGTGAGAAATGGATTACGGCATGGATAATGAATGTCCACATCATGGCTTCAAGTTCATGATGGTACTCGGTGCATTCGAATCTCTGTAACACCTCTTACACAACCTTTATTACAGGCACGAGTTATCTGTAAATCAGTGTATCATTCCAGTATCTAAAACAACCATATAAAAAACAATCATGGTTCTCAGATAAGGTCATGTTGCAGACATTCTTCATGCTTTCATCATTCCCGCACACTGTTAAACCCTCAATTCATTTGTACATTTTAGCATTCAAATCCTATTTAATGATATAGATATCAAAGCTTATTCGGTTTCACTGCTACCATGATATTTATTATAATTAGTCAGCTATGATGGGTTCTTTTGCTAAAACTAAGATATCAATAAGCTTCAGAGACCACATTTAAAATAAACCAAACATGTTTAACACCTACTGTACTAATAATTTAGTAATAAATAGCATAATATGTATATGACTCACCACTACTTCCTTGTTACAGAAGTACAATAGAATGCTGAAAATAGAAACATATGTTATTATTCTCTTTTTTTTTCAAGTACCAGAGTAAGACCTTCAAAGATGAACTATATTCATTGAAATATTATTCGCCTCCATCCAGTGGTCATCGTTGAGATTTTATTATTTAGAAGTTGCCGAATTCCCACTGGATCACTCCCGCTTACGTAAAAACTGCCAACTCATGACTGCTGTAATCTAGAGTGCAATCTCAAGGCCGTTTCACGCCAGCTACAGTACATCATGAATGTTCAAGTCTTCAGTGAAGATTTTTTTATGTGTCATGCTTTCCACAGCCTGTCCACTTTGCACTATTACACATAGTGTTAGCAGAACACACCCACCTCTTACATCAGCATGGATGTAAAATCTGGACGTTTTGTGCTTGGGAAAATTTTTTCTTCGTACTATAACTTTTTAGTACAACATACGGGATGTATAATAGCAGCAAACATTTACCGTTCATTCGCATATCGCTTTCGCACAAAACAAAAACAAAAGAAAAACGTACACAATTCTGTGGCTTTTCAATACAAGGTTCCTATAAACCACTTCAAAAAACACGTTTAACACTCAAGTTACCATATGAAGTCTTTTTTAAAGCTTTGATGATACCACAGTACTTCCTTTCAGTACAGGGACGAGAACAGGATATAGGAACAGAGTGAAAGAAATGCACAGAACTTTCCGTTTCAGCCCTCTTCATTAACTCTCACTCGCCATTAATCACCTCAGAGAACTGAACAGAGAGAAATGGCAACATAACTTTTGTTTGGAATGTATAGCATTTATTTCTACAATTTAATTAATCAGACACGGGATTCATTTTTACAGTGTTTATAACATTTTACACTCTTCTACTTCTTTAGATTTATTTATTTATTTTTTTAATGTTTTACAAAAATGCTTCGTCTTGCTCACTAAAACTACAAAACAAACAGTGATATCAAACCACTAGATAAACCTACTTCACAAGCACAAAGTATTGGTACACAATACTACTAAAAGTCTGTGAATACTTACATAATCACCTCCTATGTTCTTTTCAAATGTCCCATTTCAGATTTAGACGCCATTTGCTGTAAGATTAAATGAAATCCTTGAATGAAGACTGTAGGTTAATTATAGTCTTTTACTATGTTTTGGAAACTAGCTATGCGGATATGTGCAAATTCCAGTTTATCCAAAAGGTTTTTATTGTGTAACTTCACACAGATTGTCATATTGGAACTTAATTCAGATAAGACTGAATGCTTGTATTCAATACAAATGTTGTGTGCATCCAACTTTGTTCCATCAGGTTGGGGACATATTCAGGTGTCCACATATTTTTGACCACAAAGCGTAAGAATTAGGTGTATCACTTCATTCAAGACCAGGTTGGGGATTCGATTCATCGGTGTTTTGAACAGTACATTCAACAGACTGAACAATGAAAAAGGCTAGTCATCATAAAGTACTACTTGCATAACGTAACATAACATGTAATAAAGTAAAGCAAGCCCACACTTCCTCCACTGATAAAGTATCCTCCTTTTCATTCAAATGAAGCTACAGTAAGTGAAAAAAACACATTTCTTTAGATGATAGATTTCCGTTCGGAAGGTCGCAAGTCCAAATTCCAGCCCCACCCAGCCTCCACTATCAAGCCCCTAACTCTCAGTTGTTCAGTTATACAGTATAAAAGTTGATCTTGATGAAAATGCCAATTGCCCCAAACTTTCAGGGTAAATCAAACGTTTGACTTATTCAATGATGAACCTTGATGTCAAGTAAGTCCTGGATGAAAATATGAAAGCATACCGAATCTGCCAAATTACTACTAGTGCTACATACCACAGACCAGGTATCTGACACCAGTCTCAAAAACTAGACAATACAACAACAACAACACACAGGCTATCTCTGCTGCCTACAGGCATTTTGAGAATTCAGTATTTAAACACACATCTGGGAGCTACGTGACTATAACAAGCAGTGGAGCATAAACAGTCACGTATTTTCAATCTGCATGACTGTGAGTCACACCAGGAAAAGTTTAAACATGGTTAAGTTTGTTTTATTTAGTTTGGCTCCATCAAACTATATGCTTATATCAATTTGACAAACACAGTAAATTAATTATTATACTTTTATTCAAGCAATAATTTGACTGCAGCAAAAGACACAGGAATCCTATTAGATTATCATTTGTGCACTGATACACTCATACTGCATAGGCATAATTGTCTGTGCACTTTAATAATGACATTAAATCGCAAACTATGACACTGTGCCACTTGAGTATTTGAGTATATCAAAGTGAACAGAACAACTTATAGTTCCATAGTTACAATAGCTCACTAACAAAACTTGAGTTTTGTTAATGTACTAATTACGCAGCTCAAATGTCAAGAAACCGAAACAATGGGTTTTCGATGGGTTAAGTCTATGTTCAGTCCTCAAGCATACTGAACTATCCATGACCTCTCCCTTTCCGCTCCTTGACATGGTCATTTGAATTCTCTTCACATGACCCTGGAGTACAACCTTCTATTATGTTCCAATGAAAGTACATTATATAATCAGACATTATGATTGTTTTGTTTTTGCCAGTTTAAATTTAAATCGTTGCCATCTAGCGCTTTAACACTTGGAACTGTAATGCATGAAAAAAAAAGAAGTGAACTTTTAACATTAGAATCCAATATACTGTGTGTCAATTCAAGTTGATTTTATATAACCGAGGATAATAATGATAGACACAACAACTACAAAAACATTCTGTGCTTTACCAAAGCTACTAATAAAGCTACTACAATCGCCACGCATCCTAGATAGAGAAATAAGTACACAAGAATGGGTACATTCAAAAATAATCTATTGGTGAATTGGTTACTTTCTCTTTCTATATTCAGAATAATGTTACTGCCCAATCACAGCCATTTATTTGGGTACATGTAAAGAACTTTGCAATAGTGATAATCTTACTGTACAATTACCTGCTTAATGAGTCTTCCATGTCCACTATATGTCGGGTAGTGCTCTTTAGAAATAACATTCACACTTACTCATGGTCTTGTAATGTGAATAGCATCTTGTTACAATGATGTTAATATGCAGCAAAAGAACAGTTAGATCACAAAATTTATGTTAGAAGCAATAAAAATGGGCAAGCGTAATAATCCGCGCCACTTCGTCAAGGGCCCAATTATGATGCCTAGATGACAGGTCTGGGCATTTCCTTAAAGGCAGGTGTCATGGAGTGCTCAGAGTATGCACTAATAACAGACAATAGGGCAAATGTCTGCATGCATGCCAATCTCTCTATGCAAAGTTGGGAAGTTGACCTCATTCTTGAGCTGCTCATATGTGTTTCCATTGGGACAGATTGATGGTTTGTACCTGAAAGAGTGCTACAGTGAGACGATTCTGTCTTGCATGTTGTCGAGCTAATCTGCTCTTTAAAGAACGATTATTGTATAGTGGCTGTGCCAGAAAACATATCTGCTTAACACAATACATCGCATTAAACTCTCAAAATAATAGTGCAAATGTCATAATTTGAATTTGAATGAATATTTAAAAAAAACACCTCGGGTCAAGTGTGCATCTCAAGTCGAGCTGAATCATAAACACAAATGATGAGTTAACCTGTCCGAGGCCAAGCCCAAGTATGCCTGGCATAATAATGCTTCATGATCCAGTCAAAAAAGAAAACATCCCCCTCACATCACCTTCCATCCACTTCTGGTTCAAATACATATACATTGATGAAGCACTGTAAAGACGTAATAAAACTGAAAAGAACTCCAAAGAGAAATTATTTTTAAAGGAAAATATTCTTGAAAAAGTTTTTAGTTGATAAGCAAATCTATAAGTGCTTCTGGATTAGTAACGCGGTAGTGGGAGGAGCCTGGAGTCACGTGGTCTACATAACCGCAGGCCCGCTACAACTCTTTGAAAAAGTGTGCGATGTGAAGTGGTAATAGCACGCCTCTGAACGTAATTTCTTCATACAAGAGTACGAAACAAACACATGAGAATTCCGCCAAAAATAAAACTAGTTAAAGTAAATAAAAAAGTATACATACATATATGTATACAGGTAATAAGACTCATTCTTTGAGACTCGGTATAACACAACACAAGGCATCATATGATTCATAAAAATACAGTTTCAAGCGGCGACTCCTCCCAACAGCAAGTTATAACGTGACACAGACGCTTACTACTGGATAAAACGTTGTGTTCACTACTTATACAACTAAGGGATATAAACCTTTTTTCATTCGTAGAGTTGCAAATCGTAACGCTGAAGGTTCACTTACCCTGTACGCGCTTCAGCCAAGTGTCTCAGGAGCTCCGTGGGTGAAGGGTGCAAATATTTTTGCACACCCCCCTATTTCTAGGTTTAAGCGAGAGAATAGCTCATTCACGATGGGGGAGAAAGCAGAAAGAAATGCGCGAATGGTAGTCGCGCCGTTCTTCTTCCTGCCCCTCCTTAGCGAGAAGTGCAGGGTTACAGTAGGGACACGCCCCTGACTCCCAGTGATAAGAGTTAACTTGTGATGTAACCTGAAAAGGAAGTCGACCTGTCAAATATATATATATATATATATATATATATATATATATATATATATATATATATATATCTATATATATGCCTAATTCCCACATTAATTAAAGGATCAATCATTAATTTTGTGAATAATGAATGGCCACATTACATTAGCCTAATAGATGCCTCGGTTCTCTCCAGGTTCTCTCTTTTCTTCTCCAAAAACATGAAACATGCAAACTGGATGTGCTAAATTGTACGTGTGAATTTGAAAAGTGAGATCCTGAGTGTTTTTTCTTCTAGTCTTGATCAAATGGGATGTTTCTGATAGTGGTGGAGCAGGGACTGACACATTAATATGCCCAGACCACTGGTAGTCACTCCTGTAAGTCATTAAGGTATGTAAGCTTTCACTGGCCAACACCTGACATGTTTTTAAATAGCGAAGTTGCTAATGGATTCAAGCACTTGTGTCAAAAGTATTCACACTCATTACTAGGATTTAAAATGACTTCTGCAGACGTGTTTTACTGAAGTAAAAGTCTAGAACTTTTACACTTGGGTTCAAAACTACTTAAAGTATAAAATTAATGTAATTTATAAAATGCCATTAAGGATAAAAGCTTAGGCTGTGCCAATCACAAGCGCTAATTTATCCCTACTGTATCTTTATATGCAGAGGATTTAGAGAAAGCACCCGTTTGATAAATGAGCGAGTAGTGGAGAAACAATAACTTTTAAGAAATAATCTTTTTTAAGTAACGACCCCAACACTGGTTATGTCCTTGCTGGAGTGTGCCGTGATTTGTGTCATGTGCAGGTGCGACGGATCGCGTACCAACCAACAGGGTGTCGGGATGGTACATGTTTATACTTCTCATCCAAACACAGTCACATTCACTCTATCCAGATGCTGCAATTTATTTGCATTGGGTTTTTTTTGTGGAAATGAAATAGGAGAGTAACAAGGCTTTTTGTAATGTAAGGAGTAGAAAGTACAAATCATTACGTGAAAATGTGAAGAGTAGAAGTAAAAAGTCGGCTGAAAAATAATTACGCCATTAAAATACCAAAATTTCAACTTATGTAAGGTAATGAAGTATTTGTACTTCGTTACTTGACACCTCTGGATTCAAGACATAACTTAAACGATAGCAATGGACAAAGCGGGTGAAGAATTCATTTTGTTCACTGGTGTAAAATGTCTACTATATGTCTGGGTTCTAATGCAACCATTACTAAGATAACGGTGGTAATGTGGACAAAACATGAGTCATTATGTCTGAATTTGGAAATGATTCATATGTTTCAAAAATTAATCTTGACTTTGCCAAGCCAACACTGAGATGTGAGATGCAATCTATTCAGTGAATGTTGACCTATCATGGGGTCTTCATGATAGGGACCAAGAAGCATCACTGTAATGTGTCCAGATCACCAGGAGTCACTCGTGAAATTCATTAAAGGTGGCAGATTTTCCACAAGGACCGCCTCTTTGGACATGTCTAGGATTTCTCTTGTGTGAAAGCTAATGGATTCAAGAATTTAAATATCAGCAAAGGACAAAGCTGTGGAATCACTTACAATTAATGTACAATTAATGCCACATTACATCATAGATATCTGGGTTCTTGCCACGTCCTCAGGTTTCTTCCAACATTCTAAAAACCCAAAACATTTAAGCAGGCACTGTGGATGTACTAAATAGCATGTAGAACATTTGTCAACATGTCCTACATTGGCCGGGTCTAATGTCCGGGGTGAATTCTCTCGTTGTGTCTCTAAGCTTCTATGGTGCAGAAAGAACGATTTATTACATCATGCGTTGGCTATGATTCATACGTCTGCACAAATTACATAGTAATGAATTGTAAATAAATAATAATAAACATTTTAGAGAAGTGAGGTCAGAGTTGGGCTGATGAGGCTCATATATCTAAGCTGCCCTACCCAGTGAATACCTTTTTTTTTACTAGCCATTACTAACATATGACACCTACAGTATAATGCATGATAAATAATTATTTATCTCCATATTGTCTTTGCTGATGTCCATGATCACACCCTTAATTATTACATGGTGACAGAGTCAAGACCAAACCCAAATGTTTCTTTTGACTCTCGCATCTGTAGATGTTTTAAAATGTTCCTGATTCCCAGAACAGTGAGAGGGAGTCCTGCAATGTTTAACCAGCTTTATGATCAGCTGTGCTATCATTGTGCAGGTGTGTTATCACATGACTCTGGACTCAAGAGGGCAGAGGTACCAAAGTACTATTTCAACATCATGTGATGGGGTTTTATAACTGACTTTTTCATATTTTCCTTCACAGTGAATTAGTTGTTGAACTGCCTTTATTGACCAGACTTGATAAGGAAAAAAAATTATATATATATATATATATATATATAGTTTTTAACCCATATGGATGAACTGTCACAGAGAAATGTGCTTTTCTGTTTAAAGTAATTAATTAATTACTTATTGAGGTCAGAGATAACGATAGATTTCTCCCAGGTTTAGTGTCATTGTTAGTGGATAAGCTCCGGCAATGCAGTGTCTTTAATGGACAATGAAGTGTCTTAAACCTCATCTTGTTTTTTAATCCACAGTTTAAGGGTAGGCCTACACTAATTTATTTTTTCTACACAGTCTATCCTTTAATAGTCTTCCAAGTCTAAGACCAGGGCTTAACCTGCACCTGCAGAACCAGCTGAATCACACAGAGACACTACACTGTTTTGTTGTTGTTGTTTTTTTTTGGCTGTGCAGAGACAGTAACCTAACAGAGCAGATGGTCAAGGTTAAGGTTTAATCCATGACGTCCAGAAAGTTACACTCATTCACACTCCCCCCCCCCCATAGTATTTAAAAGCTCCATATTTGTTCATGTGATGTAATGAATTTGAATAAACAAACCAAAAATGTATAATTAGCAGAAATATTAATGAATCACAAAAATGTAATTATTTATTAGAAGAGGAAATTATTTGAAGCTAAATCAGGTGCATCATTTGTGCCAAAACTAAGTCTAAATAGTACCTCAGAACCAATACAAAACATACATTTAATAACATTATCATAAAAAATGTCCATCAGAAAGGTTCCAACTGAGGAATACGTTATAAATTCATATAAATGCCTGTTTACAGCTTAAACCCTTAGATCAGGGTCATTATGGCTTTGGACCATGTCTCGGGAGAAAAGAGTTAGTATTAGACGTTAGTGTGGTCAGCAGCAGAGATGTTTCTGGCCAGACTGTTTTCTGGTTGGGGTGCGGCGTCCTCGGCGCTAGCGTTCAGAGATGTGATGTTCACTCCACTATGCCTTTTCAGACTGAAGCTTACTTCGGGCTGGAAGAAGAAAAAAAGAAGAAGAAAATAAAAATAATTTCACTTATTTCCCTGAAGAACCACTTCACTGAAAATGTGATATCGGGGAAAAAAATGGGGAAAATCTACGAGCTCTCATAGAGAAAATATATTTAGTAAGTAAAGCATCACTCTGTCAAAAGCAGCTGAGAGATATTTTTCGGTTTGGAATTTCATTCATTCATCTTCTACCGCTTTATCCGATCTTCACTCGGGTCACGGGGAGCCTGTGCCTATCTCAGGCGTCTATGGGCATTACGGCAGGATACACCCTGGATGGAATGCCAACCCATCGCAGGGCACACACACACACACACACACACACATTCATACACTAGGGACAATTTTCCAAGGTGCCAATCAACCTATCATGCATGTTTTTGGACCGGGGGGAAACCGGAGAACCCGGAGAAAAACCCCCTGAGAGAACATGCAAACTCCACACACACATGACCGAGACGGGAATCGAACCCAGATCCTGGCGGTGTGAGGCGAACGTGCTAACCACTACGCCACCGTGCCCCTTGGTTTGGAATTTATCAAAATTTATTTAATGTATAAGTTAGTAGACTGGGAGAAAAAATATCTCTCACCCTGACTTTGATTTGTCTGAAGGAATATTGGCCATCATGATGGATTATCGTGGAGCGTCCCAGAGAGCTCTGACGAGACACAGTGGGTAGAGATCCCGTGGCGTCTACTTCCTGTTCAGCATCCAGTCTGCACATGTATAGTGACAATGTTTAGGGCTACATGAAAAATACTAGGGGTACTATACTATACTATTCTATCCTATACTATACTATACTATACTATACTATACTATACTATACTATACTACACTAGTCTTCAAATGTTTAATACACAAGTACACAAAGGCCATTTAGTTTTTATTCTGATTGTGTGGAGGTGGTAGCTCAGTGGTTGAGGCGTTGGGATCTCAAGCGAAACATTGCAGGTTCAAATCCCACCAGCACCAAGCTGCCACTAGTGGGCCCTTGAGCAAGGCCCTTAACTCCCAGTTGTAAATCGCTCTGGATTCGGGCGTCTGCCAAACGCTTTAAATGTAAATCTTGTACTTGGATTCTAGACTTGGATTCTATCTACATCGCAGTCATAATTGTGTAAACAAAAGTAAATAATCCATTTAAATTAAATCATGCCATATAAACCATATAATTAATCCATTCATTTTATTCTACAACAAGCACGTCATTCGATCTTCAGATTTCACACTATCCCGAACCATCCAAAGACTTTCCTGAGTCAAAAGGTGATATGTTCTCTCTCTCCATTGGGTATTGGGTCAAGGGGGATGTCCCCGATAAAAGGGACCAAGGAGCCTCACTATAATGTGTCCAGACTACTGGATATCACTCCTATAATTCATTAATGTAGGCACATTTCTCTGTTCACAAGGACTCCATTCACTTGGATTTGAAATGAAACAAGTCAGATGGACTCCACACCTGGCTTGATTGGACTTGAGAAGCAGCATAAGAATGTATTCAAGACCTTGATTTGGCTTTAACTTGAGAAAAACAATATTAATGGTTTCACAATCTGACTTGATTTGGACTTGAAATGAACGAAGTGGTTGGACTTGAGAAGATGCGAATGGGTTCAAAATCTGACTTGACAAAAGAGTCGATCCATTCTTGATTTCATTTTTGCTTCAGTCTGAGTGACGGCATTATATTCCGGACATGATATAATCACTACACGTTACACATTACACGTGCCATATTTATAATACAGTTTTGAATGTAGCCATACAGTTTTTCAAAGACAAGAAAATCCCTCTCCCCCGGCTTCACCTTGCAGCAGCAAGGAGGTCATTCATTTCTTCACTCAGGTGCTGACGGACCATGTGCTTGCTTGCAGAGATACCCAATGCTGTTGCCATGGAGTCTGTGTTAAAAGAAGGATCAAGCACCATGACGGCACCATGAATACCACTGTTTTGGAGACCGCCTCCAAACTCCTGAAACAACACAGGCACAAAATATCAGCACTGGACGTTCACTCTAGAACTGTACACGTTTTCAATTACACAATTGCTCTTTTTTTTTGGTCAATGTGCAGTAATTTAATCTTTTTTTTATTAGTGCACCTTTTCTCAGAAAGAGTCAGTTCAATTCTCAGAGGGATACATTAATTTCATCTTAAATAAATAAATAAATAAATCAGTGGACCTCAGGGTTAGGTCCATTTGCATGTTTATTCGTTCAATTAGTATTCCTCTGTGTGTGTGTGTGTGTGTGTGTGTGTGTGTGTGTGTGTGTGTGTGTGTGTGTGTGTGTGTGTGTGTGTGTGTGTACCTTTAGGTCGATGTCCCTGAGCCATTTAATAATGCGCCGACAGGACCAGACCAGTACATCAGAGTTCTGGTTCTCACATTCCGCTCTCCTGGCTTGTAGCAACTTCAGAAATAGAGATTATATATATCATATATCATTGTATTCATAATGCATCAGTCCATGCATGTAAGCATATGCTGTACCTCTTTGTCAAAGTTAAGCATGTGTAGGAGCTGGATTCCCAATAGGAGGCTGCCCTGGTGGGCTTTTTTCGACACGCGCAGGTGCTTTTCCAAGTCTGCTCGTGTGAGGGTGCTCAAAAGGCGTCCATCGACCAAGTGTGTGTGAAAGAACTGGGAATACTGCGGCAGGCCTACGTCGTTTAGCCATGCCTGCGCCACCCAGTGGTGGTCAAGATCTGCAGCATTTGATAGTCTACTCACACACACACACACACACAAACACTAGATCAGGTTGAGTACTCCTAATTACACATGTTAGAAATACATGTGAAAGATATGTTTAGCGTGTCCACTAGATAATATTGTGGTCAGACTGATTCATACACAATTCTTTTGCCGTGTTTATTTTGTCTTCTACCGCACCAGCTGCAGTGATTATGTGTACAGAGCACACAACAGAGCATCAGAATGGATTTGACTGTATTGTGTAAGTGAGTAATTTGCTGATCTCTCACCCGTTTCCCGACTCAGCCTGCCTGTAATCCTCTATGGCCAGGCGTAGTTTCCTGCGATGCATACAGTTGCTGATCCCCAAAACATCTTCCAGATCTGTGTCAGTTAAGGCTAACATCACCTAACACACACACACACACACACACACACACACACACACACACACACACACACACACACACACATGACCATGAGGATAAAACAATTATTTTATTTCATGTGTAAGTAACGTCTGCAACTAATTAGCCTACTGTAGCTAGCTATCTCAGGGATCAAACATTAGATGGGTTTCCTAACAAGTTTTAGTCTCACACATCTGGATCGGTAGTTGTTGGATGATTGCGTTTACCTTTCAATGGCCAAAATTTTGTGGGCACTTGACTAGAAGATTCACATGTTATTCGTCAATATAGTAACCTATACACATCTGGGAAGATGTTTAACTAGGATTGTATATAGTTTATCTAGGATTATATATATATATATATATATATATATATATATATATATATATATACACGCATTGTATGTATCTACATCTATATGTATCTACATAAATCTACATAGGGCATTACACAGAAAACAGAGCCCTCTGGTCCGTGTCGTTTGCGCTTTTGACATGTCACTCTCATAGACATAGTAGGTGATAAAATAATCAAAATGCACTAATTGACTCAAAAAAAAAGATTTGTTCATTTGATAAACATGAGTAAAAGAACCAATTCACTAAAATGATCAAATGATTCCAATCACGACTACACAAGTGTTTCTTTGTGGTAACAGATTTGGAAAGAACCCATACAGCTGGAAAGTTCAATAATCCAGTACCTTTGTCTTTATAATGTATGTCATAGATAGCTTGTGCACTTCAAGCGAGCATGAGCATGATCATGTTTACAAATCTAAGCCAAGCAACAGAAACACAGAGTGGCTCAACAGGTTCGTCCTTAACCGTTTCTAAGCCCTAAGAAATGAAAATAAATAAATAAATAAATAAACATAAATAAATAAATAAATAAATAAAAAAATAACAAAAACCCTAAAAACAAATGTATATATTGGTGTATATCCAATCAAATTCCACAATTATATCTGGAGTAAGCCAAAATATGCAGTTAAACTTCCTGAAACTGCCTGTTGTTATGCTGGGCTCATAACATGGGAGTCAACAAGATCTGGTAAGTGCTTTGTGTTGTCGTTTAAAGGTCAAGAAATATGAGGCCATTTCATAGCACCAGGTGCACCATATGGTACCATGCTTTTCCCTTATGGTGTTGTGACGTGGCGAAAGATGATAATAGGCCGATACGCACAACTAAGCAAATCATCACAAGCTTCAGGATGAACATGGACTGCTTTACTATATATATATGTATGTATATTGCCCTAAATGTACATCATAAAAAACATTAGTGGCTACACATACCAGAAATTCTAGACTACACTGGGAAAAGTCCTTATTTTCCTTTTTTGTTTTAAAACATTTTGCCTAATGGACAATTGTGCTATTAATTCCAAGCAGCTAGATTAGAAACAGAACAGTGTTGCATGCCAACTCCAAGTTAGAATCGAAATTGGTGAGTAAAATCCTCCCAGGTAAAGCTGATGTATCAAATCCTCAGTCAACTGTAAAATTATAAATTGTTATCAAGAATCAACTGTTTCGATTAAGCCAGCAACCGTTCTACATGAGCACATTTTAATACTTGGGTAACATATTTTACTATTTAAGGATGAGCCAAGTATCAAATAGTAAAAAAATGTCACCCACATCTACAGTATAATATATTTAATGTGCATGTAAATAATTGAAGCTAAAAACGGAATTTGTTCCGAGTATGCCTGTTAATTGAAGTGAACTTTAAATGTTCTTTGCTGTACGAAAACCTAAATAATATTATCCATAATTTATGTATAAACCTAAATCTCTGAAAACAGTTTTTGTTGTAGCTATGAAAAACTGCCACTACAATGTCTGTCTGAATAAAAAAAAGAATAAAATCAATGTAAAAATAATAAAATCTTAGTTAGCATTATACCGTAGAAGGTCAGATATTTCTTGAGATTCCTCGCTGAAAGACAAAGGACATCTTCAGGGATTCTCATTATTAACCTAATATGACTCATCACTTTTTCCACCAACTTGTAAAGTTCAGACCGTCATTGAAGCATCCAGGTTTGAAATACATGTAAATATTCTCTAACATTCTATTACCAATAATTGTATTATTTGTATTGTAAGATAATAGAAGCAGTTGAATCCCAATGAACACATTTTCCAGGTTTAGTAGTGATCAAGCTATTTTATTAGTATATCATATTTCACTTTATGTTGCATTTTTATGTGCCTATTATATAACCATTGTTTTATACTATAGGTAAGGATATTATAGTGTCACATTCGGTGTCTTTTAGTTCATATATTTGTACATTTGTAAAAGAGTGGCTGTTTTCTGACCTTGCCACTCTTGACGTTGTCTGCAAAGGCACGGATGTACATGGGCATGGCCATGATGACCTCGAGCCAGGCCTGAACAGTGCCGGCTCGCCACAGAGACATGGGTACCTCCCGCGCCAGCTCCACCTGCTGCAGTTTATCAAGCTGCTCCTCGTTGTCTGACAGGCTCGCACTCAGACGGCCCGGGCTGGACACGCTGTCTGACTCTGGATCAGTGCATGAGGGGAAAGAGGCAGGGCTATAGGCAGCGGTGATGGTGATGGTGACGTTGCACACGTCATGTGATAATAATGTGTAATAATGGTCTTTTTGTATAGGAAGGGCAGGCAATAGAAAGTCAGAAGCAGAAAAGCAGGAGAAATACGAATCACTACAAACTCAGTGAGAGTTCAATGCTAGTGGGCTTATAGTTGATGAGTCACCTCAGAAACAATATATTTGCAATCATATTCTGTGATAGTAAACACACTGAATATGCTGATTAGAATCAAGTAGACGGATACTCAGTGTAAGGCCTTACACTACTTTACTGCAGTATCTGTGCTGAGTTTCATCCTTCGCTTGCTATTTTTTTAGTTGCACATGCTAACGCCTCATAATGGCACCAGCAGGTGGCAGTACACATTTATCATTTCCTCACTTCTAGTCTCTGAGGGCGAAGGTGATGTCAGCCCACAAAGCTATTCAAAGTGACCTAATGTGCAAAACCACATTCCCTCCCTCCCTCTCTCCCTCCCTTCCTCAGCTCTGCTCTGCCTCGGAACATTCGCTTCTCATTACAATCGAACACGAATGCTCAAGAGACTTGGACTGCTTGGAAACATCAAACTAATAACCATCAAACAACACGATCACTCTATTAATACTACTAATAATAATAACAACAACAATAATAATAATGTTATGCTACTATTGCTTCTGGGACTATGACTGACAGTGTTTTGTTCTAGGACCCACACAGGCGCACACACACACACACACACACACACACACACACACACATACATATACATACATACATTTATATATATATATATATATATATATATATATATATATATATATATATATACATATATATAAGCATGAAAAGTCACACACAGCATTGACAAAGTGCGACTTGCACGTGTGTATAACATTGTGAAAACATTTATGGTTAGTGAGATTAACTGAAAGCACCCCGGAAATGGAGGGAACTAGGGGTGGGCAATAAGACATCAGATTAACATTTCTACAATGCACAAAATGGATTTCAATGAAAGCAGATTCAAAACGGCTCAACGATGAAAAGTAGTACAATGTTCTAACATTAAAATGGCAATTCGGCGCAAAAATTGAGAACATTCAATCCGTTCCTTCCCGTTGTTTTTTACAATGAGTATTTATTTATTTATTTATGAGTATTAGTGTCGTCTTATTGCCCAGCCCTACAGCGGCAACATCAAAATCACACACGCAAAAGTCTCTTCAGCCTCGACTGTTTGTAGCATTGGTTTTATTTCAAAATAATTACTTCTATAATAGTTCTTCTTCTTTTCTTTCTTTTTTTTTTAAACATTTGTTTCCATGCTATTTAGATCTCTATGATTTCAGACAATCCCAGACAGCCATGAAGAGGTTCTTTACCGTTAAAAGCTACGTTACTCCCTCACAGAGTTAATTCAGTATTCACATTTTCACAACATCAAGTTTTAGCCATGGAATGAAAAGAATGTCTAAAATAATAATTAAAAAACAAATAGAAAAGAACAAAAAGCAAGAAGTGAGTCATATGCTTCGTGTGATATGTTGGAAACCTGGCTTTGTTAAATACACACAATCCTATTTCATCTGCAAAGGAGCAATGACAGCTGTGTTTCCATGACACCCCTTCATACATCAGAGGAGGAGAAGATGGAAAGCTTCCCTTAAGCCACTGATTTTTTTAGTAGATCGGGTTTGGGTTTAAAAAGGGGAAAAAAGAGAAGAGGATTTATAGTTATTAAGCAGACCAAATTGGTCATGGATCAGTGTTCAAGGGGAGCTCGTATCCAGTGTGACGGGTTAGGATCGTCCCTGTCGGAATGGCAGGCAGAGGGAAACATTTCCTGCATTGTGAGCGTGCGATATGTAGTGCGGGGGTCGGAGATGTGCGAGGATTACACAGAGAATTTGATGTGCATGTTTGTGTGTGTAATAATGAGAAGCTCGGACCAGGTGGTGTGTGTGTGTGCGTGTGTGTGTGTGTGTGCATGGGCTAAAACCTCCTCGTTCAGTGTGCTTGGCCTCTGAATCGTATCTGCCTGCCACTTTTCAGCAGGAAAACAGAATTTGGTCAATGACCCACCCACACCCAGACACACACACACACACACACACAAACAACAGACAAGGTTAAATTAAACAGAATGCATTTAGGACAAGACATTTACAAGCACGGGATGTACTACAATGCACTTGTTATTTACAAATCCAGCAGGTCCTTCAAGTTTCCAGAGAAAGTACAGCAAGCTTCAGTGTAGATGAGGGATGAAAATGTTAGGCGATGTCGAGCCGGGCGCGCTGCAGGACTGTTCTGAGTTTGTGCTTCTAAACTTGTGCTTTTGTAGTCAGCAGCAATGCAAGGAGCAAAAACACACACACACACACACACACACACACACACACACACACGCATTCTCGTAATGATATTCTTTCACTCGCGCACACAAACGCACACACGGACACACAGAGGGCAGAGGTCAGTGCGGCTGGATCACCAGTCAGCGTCCTCCTCTATGTAGTACTCGGGTGTGTTGGTACCGTCGAAAAGGCCGGGATCCAGAGACTTCCTCTGTTTTCCTCGGGCGAACACGCGTGACAGAGAGCTCAGGCCCATCTTCTCTTTCTTCTTTCTCCTCTTCTGGTCCTCCAGGTCTTCTAAAGACTGCAGGAACAACAACAGGTTTGGTTTTTGACTGGATGGCACGAATCGGGATTCATTTCAGATTCTGACAAATATCATCACACGTTTTAACCTTCCAGCATGTTCAGAGCCTTTTTTTCCCCCGTTTTCACGTACTTATAAGATAAATAAATAAATGATAGTATTATTATACAGGTAAATGAATAAATAACTCACATTAATAGCAAGATAATAATAATAAGAAGAAGAATTTGAAACAATCTTCACAAAATATTCTTTTATTTACATTTTTTCTGTTTTTACCAGAAAATGAATTGTCTATAAAATTGCTTTATTCATAATTCCATTTTCACAAAGCTGAATTATTGTTAACACTGCACATTTTACATTATTCCATGCCTTTTACTGCAGTGCACAGACAGAAATGATGCGCTGAGATGCGCATGAAAAGCAGCCACGTGTTGTATGCGACTGGATTTGCATATGCATGCTATGAGTAATTGTGTTCAGATATTTCAGGGAGGCTGCGTTTGATGTGTGTGTGTGTGTGTGTGTGTGTGTGTGTGTGTTCACTCACGTTGCAGAGCGAGTGTGTTCTGTGTCGTGGTGAGTTGAGCTCAGACGGCGTGGATGATCGCTCGCCCTCCAGAGCGGAGGCGTCCGACATCATTGACGGTTGCCGCGAGTGACAGGGGCTGAGGCGAAGACTGCCCGAGGCGTGCGCCACACACACTCCGTCAACATCGCACACGCACTGTGGCACAGCCTTTAACACTGAACAACACACACAAAAAATGCACGCTGTCAAAATAGTTCATTAAAGCCGAATATGAGACAATTTCATCCCTCATGTGACTTTCGTGTCTTATCTGAATGCTTTCTTTTTAGTTCAGATCATTTTATTTATCAAAATATTATATATATATATATATATATATATATATATATATTATATATTTTTTTTTTTAGGTAATTGTTATTTATTTATTTTTGTCCCCTGAAAGCAGAATCCAAAGTCCAGTTTTTCCAGTTTCAGATTCTTTTCCAAGGTGGGTCATTAATTATTTCCTTTTGAATACATAACCATCATGGTATTTTGCCTAAAGCATCAATCATACTAACACACAACACACACACACATATTATTTATATAATAACTAGCGCTTTAGGCAAAATTGCATTGCACACTCTCTCACACACAAACACACTTTCATATTCATACGACAACACTTTATATCCACATACAGACATAAGAATCAGAGAATTAACAACATTAACAGCAATGTGAGCTACAGGATCTTGTCCTTCGCCAGCCTTCGCGCCGCACATGCATCAACAAGTCTTGGCCTGCCTCTAATATATCAACTTTAAGGACAAAATGCTCACTTGCTGCCTAATAATATCCAACACACTAACAGATGCTATGATGAAGAGATAATCCGTGTTACTTCACTACTTATGCCGTCATGTTTGCCTGATCAATGTATATATGTATGTAAATATATATACATAAATATATAAGTAAAATGTCTAATGTATATCTAGAAGTTCATTGAGTGTACCATGTCTGTCGAGTGTGTGGTAAATGCTGTGTTGACTCTGACGGATAGCTGCAGTAAGAGGCATCTCCGCATGCATCACCCACTCCTGGTTGCCATTGACGACAGCCTCTGTGGGCATGGCCAGAGAGTGGCGCTTAGGAACATCCTTAGTGAGGGTTGCCAAAGACTGCTTAGCCTACAACACAAACACACACACACACACACACACACACACACACACACACACACACACAAACAAACAAAAGTATTTTATCAGATTGTGTGTTCCAGCGTCCATAAAGGACAAGAAGCCATCCATAGAGTGTCAAGAGTGTCAACACCCACATCCGTGTGTGTGTGTGTGTGCAGGTGTGAAAGTGGTTATGTGTGGCTTTTCGTGGTCGTTGCATTTTAAGTGATGATCTTAAACCCAAACATAAACCACTTTGCCACCAACGTTCATCATCAGGGAATTAAAGTACAAGTGCAATATACTTCATATACAATACATGGTCTGAGTAAACCTGTGCTGCTGAATTGCCAAAATGGAAACACCTCTGCATGCACCCAAGAAACAACAGCAAAATAACAAAATGATGCTCTTGTTATGCTCAGGATTAGGTCGGATATTAAGGTTTGGCTAAGACATGAGAATTTCATCATGGGATGCGTTTTCTGCACTTGGACTTTAATCGTTTATAGTCTACAGTCAGGTCAGGCAGCAGGCATCAAACTACTACTACATACAGATATGAGATTCCCAGTGGCTTCCGCTGTAATCTCTCTCTGTCTCTCTCTTACACACACACACACACACACACAAATACACACACAAGCCATGTGATATTTGAAATAGCATACCAGATACTTTTTACCCAGTTCCAAAAAAAAAAAAATATATCATTTGCACCACCTTTCATTAAAATACTGAAATATGTCATCCTGAAAGTTTATTCTTTTTTAAATAACAATATTTGGGTGCTGATCAAAGTTATTTTATATGTGGTAGCTTAGTGGTCAAGGTATTGGGCTTTGGCTCATGAGTTCAAATTTCAGCCACACCAAGCTATCAGTCCTGGGCCCCTGTGCAAGGCCCTTAACCCCTTTAGCTGCTCACATGTATAAACGAGATAAATTCGTCTGCCAAACGCCATACAAGTAAATGTAATTCTAGAACACGAGACCACACAATGAAAGCGATTTGTTTTTACACAGATGCGCATGCATGTGTTGATGTGTTAACTTTCCTTTCTGTCTATGAGAGTAATTAAAATGAAACAGCATATTCAGCATGTGGTGAAAAATGAAAATAATAATAATAAAAAATGTGTGAGGTGAAAAAATGATGCGTGAGGAAGAATTATACAAAGATCGGCGATGATATTGTGTATTGTGCAACATAAAAAAAAAAAAAACATATTTAAGGGCTGGACTTGCTAAGATTTCTGAAGGTGTGCTGTGGTGTTTGGCATAAAGACTAAAGTCCTATACACAGTGATGTACATGTAACTTTTGTTACAGATACTTGATCAGACTGAAGTTTGGGGATTTTAAAGGCCATCTTGAACTTTTCATGATGTTCTATAAACCATTCGCAAACATTGTTTGCAGTGAATTGGAATACGGCCAATGACATTGGGGAGTTCAGCAGGCAGTGTAATATATATATATATAAAACTCTCTCAAGGTGTAATGGTACACATATTTGTACTGAAGTTTTTTTTTCAATGAATGAATGAAGGATTAAAGGAATGAAGTATTCTGAAATAAGTAAAACAGTTAAATTAAGAACATTCAGAAAATTAAATATTAACTGTAAAACACACACACACACACAAACACGTATTACCTCAATGTAACAAATTTAAACTAGTTCATTTAATTTTCCAATTTTATTGAATCATTCACAGCAATTTAATTGATTACTTAATTTAATAATAAAGTGTATCGCATTAATTTTATTTAATAATTTTTTTTATGGATCATTTTTATTATTTTTTATATATTCTCTAAACCAGCAGGTATTTCATTTCAAAATTGTGTTAAAAAATGCAAATCTTTGTATACAAGTACTAATAGTGATTCTGGGACTCGGATATCTACGACTCGGTACATAATAAATCCCACCCATGTGATTGGTGCCACTGTAACGGGATAATTAATGCTATTCACCACAGTGGTTTAAAGGTTACGGCTGATCAGTGCATGAATATAGCGCCCCAAAATGGTTAGGACCGCCACTGCCTGTGTCTATTCCTGGGGAATTATCAGAGCAGACCCACTCTGTTATGCTCACACTGTGTACATGCAGTGATTTTGGGCTGTCACAAAGTTATTATTAATGATGAGGACTCGGAGCTACTCGGCGAGGCTGCTTTCACGGCTCGCTTCTTACAGGATTCCGCAATGAAAAATACAACGATGGTGGAAGTAAACACCTTAACGTAAACACAAAGATCGAACACATTTTTTTGGAATACACAGTATGTATACATATGCCACATGTCTTCCATAGACGCTTACATTGCTGTTATAGCAGAAGTAACGAGGTACAGTTAGGAGCACATGTCTGACACACTTGAAAAAGACACACGCACACACAATATTCACATGCCTCCGGCCACATACTGTATTAACAAATACACAGGAAACGGATTTGTTCTACTGTATGTTGGCGGATTAATAGGGTTTATAAAAAAAAACAAAACAAACAACAACAACAAAAAAAACAGACGTGCAGCCAATCAGGTCACAGATCCTCTAACTTAAAACTACACACAGCAAAAGGAGGGGGAGGGTGGGGGGAGTCACTGCGGGCCAATCAGAGAGGGATAATCTGCTTGGACTGGCAGGCCTGGCTGATCTTACCGACATGTTTCTGGGGGAGACTGGCTTTTCGGGAGCTCGAACAAACAGCTGACACTCGAGTTTCTGGGCCACATAGTTACTCATCTGTTAAAGAGGCACACACACACACACACACACACACACACACACACACACATACACACACACACTCTCATACTAGCACTCAAAACTTGAAACATGCTGATCTTTGTACTTGAAGAGGTCTCCACACACACACACACACACACACACACACACACACACTATCCCAGCAACATATTAAGCCTACACGTCACAGAGTGATGAATAGTTTTGTTCTTTCGCATGCAGACATTTTTTCCCCCTATGGCTGATGCTTGTTCCTTATCTTTGTTTTAACCTTAATATAAAGTTGCTATCTGTTTATAACACAAAACTGTTCCTTGATGCATTCTTTTATATCACTTCTTTTATATCCTTTACTTCAGTAACACACTAAGACGTGCCGCGCATGCTGAATAAAGCGGTGCATCAATCAAAAACTATGCGCGTCTCACCATAGCAAGTTCTGCTTCAAGCTCTTTGATTCTGTTCTCTTTCAGCTCCTGTGCGGATCGCAGGGCCACGCCGAGTTCAGTGGCTTCTTTAGTCTGACGCCGCAGGTCCCACTTTTCCCTCTCCAGCAGGTCCTTCTCTTTCGCCAACACTTTTACTGCATCCTCGCTCTCCTGACACACACACACACACACAAATCGCTCTGAGTTGGCAGCTCAGTTAAAACGAATTACATCACTATAGCTAATTAAACATTGACTCATCGTACATATTACAGATGCAAGCAATAACAAATACATTGTTTGGATTGGGCAGATCATATGCACTAAAACAAATACATACATTATTCATCTGTTCATCTTTTATTGATTTATTTTTTGGTCAGAATCTTTTATAGAATGGTCTGAAGCTTGAAAGGCACATTTCCTACGGGCACTATGTACCAGGCATCATGCACTATATGGACAAATGTACTGAAACACCTGACTTATATTTCTCCAGTAATATAAGAATATAAGGTTCTTCCTGAAATTCCTATTCCTATTCCTAGAAGGGTGGAGGTTATTATAGAGAATGTCAGGTTGTCCATAAAATTGGTTCATATTTTATTATTTCCAGCTTCCATTTAGACTGATATATACACACACGCACACACACACACACACGGTATATATATACATACATACACACACACACACACACACACACACACATATATACACCATATATATATACATACATACATATAAATATAAATACACACACACACACACACATATATATATAGAAGTTTAGAAGCATACCAGTGTACGAGTAATTCAGTTTACGAGTCGGGATTTGAAAAAAATATCTATATCGGCTTATGAGTAAAATTTCGGGTTCGGGTTGTACCCACCAATGCTGTGCCACCCGGTAGCACAGCAAGTTAACCCTCACATCCTGTTGAGTTCGTAGCAAGAGTGTTGTCTCTAACACTGTCCTTCTTTTGTTAATATTCATTACTGAACTGTATTGCATACACTGTACTGTACACACTTTATAGTAGTGCATCTACAGCACTATATGATTATTTAGTGTTTAAATACTGAACGTTAAATACGCCAGTATAGACCAGTAACCAATAAAGAATGTTTTTCTCATTTAGTAATGAAGGCACACTTATTAAACGCTATTATTATATAATATTAGTGCGGATTAGTTGTAGTATCATTTAATATTTTTGCTAATCTGGGAAAATGTCATACGAGCTTTTCGTCTAACAAGCTACGTTCTGAAATGAAGCCAAGACAGCACTGTATACACGGACTGTGTTACATGAATGTGTAGGCACAGAGTTGTCAAGTAGAGCAACTCTCAGACACGAAGTACAATATTAGTGATCCTAAAATAATCAGGTCTTTTGTACTCGGGTTGAACTTCTGCACTTCTGCATTCGTTTTCATTCCTTAGAAAGCTTCCCAATGGTTACAGAAAAGATCACACACTGTGAAAGGAATTGTTTTTAGCCATTTTGAAAGCTTCCTAAATCATTGGGCTGAATAGAAGACTGAATGTACACAATTCTTTTCTACTTACTGACAAATTGGACATGTTTATTTGTAATATACTTAATAAGTCATCTGGCTGTTATGGTTACTGGCACTAATTTCACGGGGCTTTTATTCTGTTTTCTTTTTTCCTTTCTTTTTTCTTACTGGATTTCAGATGCATCTGTTGCATACTTGACTTTTTTTTCTTGCTTTTTAATTAAAAAAACCTCCCAAAGGATAAAAATCCAATCGTATTATGTATGTAATGTATTATCAGTTCCACTCTTCCTTGTTTGTGAGCACTGTGAAAAGAAAACACGTGCGATATACAAAAAACAAACAAAAACCAAAAAAACAATTCATCGATTCATTACACAGCTCCCTTCTGGACATTTCACACCAGTTTTAACGCCTTCCTCATACGACTACAGGTCGTGCGTGAAACTTAAATCACCTCGCGTTTCCTCTGCGCGGACCTTTTCAGGGGTGTGAATGCTGTGCATGATTTCTTGTGGCTGTTAATGAATCTGAAGGGTTTGTAGTTGCGAATGTGGCCCTGACTTTACGGCACGCCTCAAAGAGTCAGGATATTGATTTATGTAAATGAATTTGCATGCTCACTCTGGTGGCTTAGAAGCTTGTGTGTGACTGTTTATGTATGTGTGCGTGCGCGTGCTTGTGTGTGTGTGTGTGTTACTTTGCGGTGCTGCTCGTAATTGCGGATGAAGTCTCTGAGCTGCTCTTCCCGGCTCTCCAGCGTAGCATAGAGCTGCTGCATCTGATTCACCAGCTCGGCTTTCTCCATCTTCAACCGCTTACGGTCCGCCTTCATAGCTGCTCAGAGAGGCAAGAGAGAGAGAGAGAGAGAGAGAGAGAGAGAGAGTGAGAGAGAGAGAAAGAAAGAATGAATAAGTTAAGGACCTAAGGAAGTCCTGTCCCCCAATACTCCTGGAAGGGACTCGGGCATATTGACTGCACTTCCCTGACAGCAGTAAATTACAGAGCATATGCCAGAAATCTATTTTAGAGGAAGGGAAAGTGAGACAGGCTTATGGCAAAGAGCTGACCTCTGTCTCCCTCGTTCAATTTACAAACACAAAAGTTCACGGAGTAAAACTGCATCACGGCCGACCCTGAGCTCTACCCGCGTTAGAAGAACAGAATCTTTTGCTAGTGAATTTGCTCACATTTGTATTAGATGTAGACTATATGAGAGTAAGGCTAGGTCCTCATAACACGTGAGAGGATAATAATACAGAAGGCTTTGGTCTGTTCAATGCTCTCCTAATCCTGTAAACAGATCAGGTTCCAAAGCTAGAAATTTAATGCTAACGTCATCTAAGACATTAAACAATGCTGGAACAGAGTGAGCGCGCAAGGAAAGTCTTGGTCTTGCATTTCGGCAAAATTCGACCATTATACTAAATTGCACTACCAATGCCCACCTGAGACATACGCGAATCACTTGTATGTCACCACCGGGTGAACAATCGGCAGCGGAATCAATATGCAGGGCACAAACGTGTCAGTACAAACATCTTCGATGGGCTTCAGGAGGGTGTTTTTTCCTTCAGGTTAAACAGCTATGCGTGGCGCTATGATTCATTTCTTTCCAGAAATGCTGAGACAATTTTGTGTCACACTGAACAACAGTGCAAGAGATAGAAATGAATTCAGCTGCCAAAAATATTCATCATATTGAAAATCATGCTTTTGGATCGAGGCATGTTTTAAAAAGGCTCAGTATTGAAAAGTGACAAACATTCAAGGAAAACTGTCTGTCTATCTTTCTATCCGTCTGTCTGCCTGGTGTATAATGTACATTTAGAGGGTTATAGTTCATCTGACTTGCAAATTAAGTTCAACTCTTTTTGGACAAGCTGTCTGCTTTTCTCAAATAAAGACTCATTATGTAGAAGTGAAATGCTAGCCAACATTCGACAAAGACTCTCTCTCTCTTCTCTCTCTCTCTCTCTCTCTCTCTCTCTCTCTCTCTCTCTCTCCCCAACACACACACACATACAGAGGAGCACCTGCCAAAGGACAAGGAGACATGGGCAAGTTCTGAGCAGCTGTTCCGCTATCAGATGCAAGTAGAAACCTTAGGAAAGTGTGCCTGGGATGTTTGTGTGTGTGGGTTTGTTTGTGTCTGTTTTGAAGAAAGGCATAATTCAATATTGTACGTAAAAACACTGCAATTAAAAACTCATTAGAAATGGTAATTGGAAAGTCAATGCAGGTTCTGTGGCTCGGAACCAAGGCTCTTTTCTAATAGGCCTTCAGTGTGACTTTCCTTTTCAAACCCAAGGTTAAAGACATAAAGAAAAGGAATCATTCCAGAGCAGTGCATATTAACAGGCGCAACGAGGCGAAAGGAAAACACAAAATAAACAAACAGCACCAAAGCGTCACCGATTCGATAGGCAGGGAGGATCGAGCAAATGACTCATTATGAGAACGGAACAAAGCTTTATTTATCCTAGCGAGCAGAAATGAACTCCTGCAGGCCAGCAACATGGGAAATGAAAGGTGCACAGCGACACACTGATGCACAGATAAAGAGACACGTACAGTCGCACAAAAACAGTATATGGTTTGATGGTCTCCGTTCCCAAGATTCACTTCAATATTGCGGCCTTTCAGCGACTTTTCCTTTTTATTATAAATAATGAGCTTCAGAAAGGCTGAGATGAATGAGGTCACGGCTCTTTATGACTTTTAAATGAGACAGATATTACAGTCAGAGGAGGGCAGGAGCCCATGATCGCTTTTCCGGCTAGATATGAAGTGAGTTTGAGTCCCCGGTGGAAACACACTTTCAAACATTTACGCATATCAGTATATCAGCACAGCTGTCACAAGGCTGCAGTTTTATAAATGAGAATGTAATATAGAGTAGCTGACATTTCAGATCCAATCTGGCCTGTAATAAATGTAGGAACCTGCTTTGATGTAATGAATCATTGCTAGACGTCCAAAAAATGTTAGTCATAAACAGTGGATTGCACTAAATTTCTAAACCAAAAAAAATATGATGAGCTTTTTTAACCTTGACTTTTGTTGAGAGCCGTGTACAAAGACCAGCTTTTTCCATTGTTGATACTGATATCAGAGCCCAACGTGTTACGAGATGCCTAAGAGTGATCCGAAACGGACATCCTAAATATGAACAGGCTAGAATTCACACCATAAAACATTTCATCATGTTACTATAATTTATCATGTTACTATAATTATGTCTTCTACCAACAAATAGTGATCAGACCATAATCTAAAAGGATAGCAGGCACTATGTGCATAATTTATCGAAATTTTTTGTATACATTGTGTATATATATATATATATATGTACACACACACACAGATATATATATATAATATATATATATATATCTATATATCTTATATATATATATATATATATATATATATATATATATATATATATATATATATGTCTGTCAGTGGATTAAAATGTTTTTAAAAATATTAAAATGATTAATCACATGGTTGCCATTAGTTAATTCTTGAACAACAAATCCCAACTCGCAAGACAAAATATTCCTGTTAATGTTTGAAACTAATTATGGTGTTTTAAAATATATTAATCATCAAACAATTTTGTTGCTATGTTTCCACATGGATAGTTTTAATTAGTGGATGTGGCACCAGCATCATGGCGGATTGATTTTTAATGCTTGATTTAAGACTTGGCGCAAGTAAAACAAATGATTTTTTGTTTTAAATTTCTGAGTAAAGAAATGGCGTCATGAATAGGTTTAAAACCATGAAGTTTTGATTTTGCCTCGCATATTTTTTAACACAAATGTACAAAAAGACATGTTCTCTCCGTTAATTGTGCATTTACAAAATTAATGAGGTTAAAATTGTTGGAGTTATTTATTTTCTGACAGCCTAGTTCAAATTCATTTCACATTTTTTAGGAGTGTGACGCTGCAAATGCACAAAGAAAATATGCCAAAAAGGATATTAAATATGTTAAAAGCGTGTGTACACCTGGTATATGCTTTTTGAAAAATTCCATTCCACATTTACTTCTCATTTAATGCAAAATAATCTTGTTAACAACATAAAGTTGTTGTTCCAACAGATTTTGCAGTGTGTTGGTGGAAACTAATTCAGGTACTCATTTTCCTTCCAAATTATTCATCCCAAAGGTCTCAATCGCCCAATCTAACCCAATGTAAAGCACATCTTCATGAGGATAACTTTGTACACAGGGGTGCTGTCATGCTGCAACAGGTTTGGGTCTTCCAGTTCAAGTAAAGTTTAATGCTACTACATCCTATACAATTGTGTACCTTAAAATTTGTGGTAATAGTTTGAACTCATATGGCTCGAAAAGTCAGGTGTCCAAATACTTTTGCCTCACTAATGACATGCTTTAAACAGATATTTCAGAGGAAGCGTGTACTGTATTTAATAAAGTCAGGAATGCCAACGGAAGTGCTAACAAGGAAATTCAAACGCGCGGAGAGAGAAAACAGATGTTTGCCAAAACAACCCTGGCATATGCTTGCGTGTGCCGCGTTGCCCTGTGATGCAGCATGACTCTGAAATGGTGCGGTTGAATGGTTCCACGTAATCCCGGAGAAAGCATGTGTTAGCTTTCAGCTTCATCGGTTGGTATCAGTCGCATGATGAGGAGGATTAGCGATGGGATGCTTTACTCCATGTCAATCACAGGGACGCTAGGCAATCCCGGGCAACTGTAATATCATGTATGCAGAAGAGGGTGTACAATGCAATCATGTTAGCCGCAGTGGTGCAGCGGGTTGAGAACGTCTCGGAGGGAGTACATGTTAAGCCTATGACAGATGAGAGCCGGCTAAAGGTTGGGAATTGGCCAAGACCAAATTAAGGGTGAAAAATGAGGAGGAAAGGCTGAGGCGACCACTAATTAATAATAAGCAGAATTTCCTTTTATAAAAGCGAACAGGTCACCAGTTCCGTCGTCTTGTTTTCTACTGACTCACAGTAGAAAAATTCACAGAGTAATGTTCACTCAAGTAAAGCTGGCATGGAGTGAAAAGAACTGCTAGCAGGCAAAAAAAACGTCCATTTTCAGAGTCCCCACAGCGGCTCGCTTTTTCACTAGGCTTATTTTATTCATGTTTGGTCTGACGCTTGCTGAAAAAGAATGTGAAGTTTTTTTAAACTGTATTCTGGAAAGGGACAAAAATCGGAAATGCAACGGCTAAAATAAAAAAGCCTGACAGTACGGCTATGCCTCGTTGGTTACGGCGCCGGGCTACTGATCGGACGATCAGGGGTTCGAGCCAAGCTTCCACTCTTGGGTAATTGAGAAAGGCCCTTAACTTTCTGTGCTCTAGGGGGCGCTGTGTCGTGGCAGTCCTGCACTCTGACCCCAAATAGGTTGGGATATACAAAAAATTTAGTACACATACATGACAAATAAAGGCTATTCTCTCTTCTTCTACTATTCAATGCATGATGTGTTAAAGAGTCAGGATTTTTCATCTGAGGTAATAGTATTGTCTAAGACATGTGTAAAATGTTAACTTCTGTTAGCAAGTGTTAACAAGACTTTTGCATAATTTCTATGCTTCATAGTTTCATTCATTCATTCATTTTCTACCGCTATATCCGATCATCCCTCGGGTCACGGGGAGTCTGTGCCTATCTCAGGCGTCTATGGGCATTAAGGCAGGATACACTCTGGATGGAATTCCAACCCATCGCAGGGCACACAAACACACTCACAATCACACACACATTCATACACTAGGGACAATTTTCCAAGGTGCCAATCAACCTACCGTGCATGTTTTTGGATCGGGAGGAAACCATAGAACCCGGAGAAAAACCCCACAGGGAGAACATGCAAACTCCACACACACATGGCCGAGACGGAAATTGAACCCGGACCCTGGCGGTGTGAGACGAATGTGCTAACAACTAAGCCACCGTGCCCCCGCTTCATAGTTTCAAAAGATGATATTCATGAAAGTGGAAAAAGAAATGTACACTAATAAGGCAGGTAAAGAAATCTGTTATTTTGTTTTTTCCCCCCAAATTGCATTTCACCGATCATTCATTCAGTCTCTGTAAACACTCATCAGGGACCAGATCAGGAAGGATCAGTAGCCGTGTGCTAGGAATCAGGGAGGGGGAGTTGGTTTGGAAAGCCGTAAGGAAATGGAAAAGAACAAACAAGAACAAACAACAAAACATTCCTGTACTGAGCATTTTTCTATATTCTATTAGACCAGTAATCACAAGTGATTCCGCCTCAGTGATTTAGGGATTTGGAAAAATCTTTTGGAATCTGGTTTGGGATTGGTGTCAGGCTGCCTTGGACGAGTATTCACTCACCCTGCAGAGCCTCGCTGGCACGATCCAGGTCGCGCTCTCGGTGGGAGAGCTGCACCCGGAGTTCAGCGGCAGAGAGCAGCTCGGCAGAACAGCCACCCCCACACTCCTCCAGCTCCTTGTTCAGCAACTCCTTCATGCGCTTCAGCTCAGCCACCTCCTCCTGCAGAGCCAGCACCTCCTCGCGCAGCAGCACTGCCGACACAAAGAGGGAGCGAAACGATAAAACAACGAGCTCGATACTATTTACCAGCGATGTACTGTTCGATACTATTTAGCAGTGATGAACTGCTTTAAATGGAAATTAAAAGCTGGTTGGAGTGCATCACCACTGATTACATTAGGCTCTGATGGACAAAGTCTGAGTTAGGATTATTTAACACCGTCTTAGTGTGTGTGTGTGTTTTTTTGGATTTGGCTCGGAACTCACTCTGTGTGTGTGTGTGTGTGTGTGTGTGTGTAAGGTCCATTAAAGGCTTTTGTAATGGCCGTTTAGAGATGAAAGAGATGGCGATTATGACTAATGATTACTGAAAGCCAGCTACTTAATGCAAATTGCTTCGGTCTGTTGAGAACCGGAATATGTGAATACATTAACGGGCGTCGCAGGCTGCCCTCCGTACGCACAGCTCTTTAAATACATATTTCAGTAGAGATTAGCAACCCCCCCCACCCCCCTCCCCAGACCCCCACTCCATGCAAAACTTTTCTTTTAAAATACATACTTTGCATAGTACAGAACTTTTGCAAGATGAAAGGTTAAGAGTTGAGGTAAGACATTTTGTGCCTGTGTGAATGTATGAATGTTAATAAGGTGCTTTTTGCTTCAATGACATCTCAGCGAATTTTGCTCAGCGGAAAATTATTTCACTAGTGATCCTTCGCTCGGTTTCGCGGGTGTGTATTTGTCTTCTGAAATGAGCAGGGGAAAAAATATCTTAGCTAGGTACAGACAAGAAAGCAAGAAGGAAAAAGTATCAGTGAATAAATACATAAATATAAAAAATAAAAAAAAAATATATATATATATATATATATATGCATACACACACATATACACACATTATATATATATATATATATATATATATATATATATATATATATATATATAAATTGATAATTCGTGTTATTTTATTCGTCCAAGTCTAAACAGGCAGTGATCCTTACGTACATTCCACTTGCATCCTACAAGCAGACAATATAGCCACAAAGCAAAGTATAGATGTTTCCTCCAAACACGCTGCGAGCAGATACACAGCACACAGCCATGCGATTTCCAACAGACAAACACTTGAATGGGTCATACTAAAGCGCTCAGTGACTTTCATCATGGATTTGTCGAAGGATGCCCCCTTTTGTCACAAGTCAGCTCAGAAACAACACACAAAAAAAAGACTGCCGTTAGATCTGCCCCAGTCCACTGTAAGAGTACTCGTGTATCTAAAAGCAACAAAAGCTCAACCACAAAGCAGTAGATCAAGCAAACTCATAGAACAGGTCTGCAGAGTGGCTTTATAGATCAGCATGCCCTGCCGCATCGCTCTCTACAGTGGTCCAACCTGCCAAAACTGTGTATTGGGAATCTTGTAAAATGGGTTTCCATGGCTGAGTGTCTATACGCAAACATAAGATCACGATCCGTGATTTATAAGTGTGGAGTGGAGAGGCGTAAAGCACACTGTCGCTGCACTCTGACACAGTTGAAAACATGTTCTCTGGAGTGATGAATTACGCTTCAATGACAGTCGGGAGTTCAATATCTGATGATCTGCTGGATGCCAAGGGAACACTACTTACAGAAAGGCATAGTATCAACAGCAATGTATAACAAATAAATGTCTGTTTAAGCTACAGTGCAGGTTAATATTACCGCTTCACATTATAGATGCATTTTGGACACACACACACACACACACACACACATATATATACAAATTTGTGGCCCATTAAAACATGCTCTGATGAGTTTGGTAGAGGGGCAGAACACTGATTGGCTCCGTGGGTGCTCTGAAATCAAGCCCACAGAACACTTTGGGAATTTAATTGTGAACCTGGACTCATTTAAAACATTGCTTGACCTTGCATATACTCTTTTGTTTGAACATACACAAACGCCCATAGCAATGATCAAAATATCTTGACTGTACAGTGGAGATTGTTATAATTGGGAATGGCTGGCAAACTACATTAATACCAATGGATTTGGAATGGGGTGATCACCTTTCTAATACTGTGTCCGGGTCCCATTTGCTGCCAAAACAGTCCTGACATGTCAAACACTAAGTTCTTAAGCAATTTGTGTGACAGTAGTTTGTCTATTGGATCGGAACACACGGGCCAGCCTTCGCTCCAGATTTGAATCAATGCGCATCGGCTATCCATGATCCTGTCGCCAGTTCACCACTGCTTTCCTTCCTTGGGTCACTTTTGATAGATAATGACCACTTCCAGACTGTGAACACTTCAGAAGAGCTGTCATTTTGGAAATGTTCTGACCCAGTCATCTATCACTTTATGCTCAAATCCTTAGGCTTCTACATTTTTTCTTCTTCTAACACTTTGGTGTCCAGATGTTCACTTCCTGCCTATTATATTGCACCCATTAACATGTGCCATGTGACTGACTTTACTATGACTCTTGACTCTATGACTTTACCTGTCAGTGTTTTGATGTCATAATGTTTTGCCTGGTAGGTATAGAGCTCAGATGAATGATAAAAAAATATATATCATATGCCTACTAGTTGATGGGTATAAAAATCCAGGTTGTTTCATTTGGAATTCATTATTAATGAAGATATCACTACTTGCTGCATAGATAAACATAATATAGAATACAGTGGAACAAGTGTACCAGTATATGAGAAGCTCTTCATGATTCGGGATTGGTAAAAAAATAATTCGGGTTATGAATGATACGTATATCACAGGCCAAAATTCAAGGGCGTGAAGGTTCCTGCAAGACGCCCACCAACGCTGTTCTCAGTCACGCAGTCAGTTATAACCCCTCAGTTCCTTTGTTGAGTTCATAGCGAGAGCATTGTCTTAGCGTTGTCTCTAACAGTCTTTGTTTCATTCATATTCATGACTGAACAGTATCGCATACACTGTACCGTACACACTTTATCGCAGCGAATCTTGTGTATTACATTCTTACAGCGCTGTATTATTTCACTGCGCAATTATCCACTCTTCTCAAAGGTAAAGTACCCAATAAAGAATGTTTTCCTCTTTTATATATATTAAGGCATGATTAGTAAACGGGAGGTGGTGGCTTAGTGGTTAAGGTGTTGGACTTCTGGACCAGGAGATCGCAGGTTCAAACCCCACCACCACCAAGCTACTACTAGTGGGCCCTTGAGCAAGGCCCTTAATCCTCAATTGCTCAGTTGTAAGTCGCTCTGGATAAGGGCGTCTGCCAAATGCTGTAAATGTAAATGTAAATGCTATTATTAAATAATATTAGTGCACATTAGTTGAATTATCCTTTTAAAAGTAATATTTTTGCTAGTCTGGAAAGGACTATGCGAATTTACAGATTTATTTTGGGGAAATTCATTCCAGCATACGATCTTTTCAGCTTTTTAATTATAATTTCTTTTAATTTAATTAGCTCCCGGACTAACGTGACTTGTATACCGAAATGTTCATGAGGTAAAACAAATTTCCCCATAAGGATGAATGTAAAGTCGGATAATGCGTTCCGGACCACCAAACATATTACTTTAAATATAAAAATACATCCAATATGAATTAATATCATTTTCTTTTTTGCATTTAATAATGGTGTTTTAAAATCTAAAAGAGGAAAACTATCTTTACTGAGTATTTGTCTTTTGAGAAGACTGGATTCTGGCATGATGGAGATGACGTTCGGAGGAGGAGCAGGAAAGAGAATTATTGTCTCCTTCCATTATGATATCAGGCTAAAACAATGCTCTCGCTATAAACTCAAGACACTATCTGAGGCTTGAATGATGTGCATGACAGATTGGCCATACAGAAGAACCATCATCAAATTCAAAGTTGGGTGTGCGAGATTCATATGATTCATACACCCAAACTTTATCCGTAAATTGTTACAAAAATTGGCAAATTTCAATTCGATACAGAATTGTTGGAGATGTAATATTTATTTACAGCATTTGGTAGATTCCCTTATCACAGCTGAGGGTTAAGGGCCCAAGATAGGCAACTTGTGATTTGATCTCAAGACCTGTGGATCAGAAGTCCAATGTCTTAACAATGTCTTTCCTATTAGTCTATGTAGTGAAGTATAGTAGGGTCATCGATTAACAATGTTGTCAGTGTCCGCTATTCTCTTGTACGAATGGCAGTGAGTAAACAAATGTGGTGTCCTACAAAACCTCCTTGAAGTAGTCAAGGTAGCTTGCAATTTAGCTTGTGTAAAGGTACAACTCTAGGGCTTAATAGTTGCTTAATAATGTGAATGGCTTCATAAGATAAAAAAAAAACTATGAAACTGGAAAATGGTGGAGAGAAAGGGGGTTTATTTAAAAAGGACATTATAAATGTCCGAATCCAAAGCTATGCTAATGAGCCCGTAACCCAGTGTGATGCTTTAGGTAAGAGTTGATTTGTTTGTCTGCGTTCTCTACAGGCTTGTTCTGGTTTTTTATTTCCTTTTCCCTTTGAAAAACCTTCGAGGAAAAGTACAGGGAGTTCCAAAACCCTTATTATCAAGCAGAGTGGCATGTCACACCATTTAACTTTTTTTGGTTTCGTCAGGCTAACCAAAAAAAAAAACAAACAAAAACTTCCATCCCTACACCGTGTGCTGTTAATATGCAAAGGCCAAAGCGAAAGAAAAAAAAGGTCAAAGAATGCCTTACGAGCATAAAATACAGTTTGACATATGAAATGGGTTGAAATAACTGCTTCACCTTGGATCCTGACTCTCTGAGGCACCATGACAAATCAGATTGAATGTGGTTTACTGTGCTGGGTTGGCCACACTGATTCATGACGCTACAAACCTTTCCTGAAAGCCCGAGCGACGTGGGAATTGTTATTATGACGCCTTGACAACTCAACACTGACAAAGACAAAATGAACAAGTAGCATAAATCTGATCGGTTCTAAAGAATTTCCAACCTGCCAAAACACCACTCTCTTATCTTAGACATGTGTGTGTGTGTGTGTGTGTGTGTGTGTGCATGTGTGCGTGTGTGTGTGTGAACTCCTTGTTGCTCTGGTGACATGGCTGAGATTTAGCTCTGGAAAAAACTATTTCACTATTGATCTCTCGCTCTCTTTCTTTCTCTCTCTCTCTCTCTGTGTCTTTCAATTGATTGTGTACACTTATAAACAATCCCTTCTGCTACAGGCCTTTAATGGGCTGTGTGTAATTTGAGGATGACTACTCACACGACGAGAGAGCAGTGGACAGCCTGGCCCCGGCCCTGTTTATAGTATGCCTCCCAGCCCTGTTTATTCAAGCAAATACGAAGCACCGAGAGCAGCAACATTACGCCGAATTCCATTCCTGTATATTCACTTCGGAATGGTCTGAATTCTGGGAGAAGCGAAACTGACGTGACTCACGACGAAAATGTTGTGTAAACACAATGACTGATTTGTTTCATTGTAGATTTTTTTTTTCTATAATTAGCTCCTCCATAGAATATGTGGCATTGACACAATATTTCCACCTGGTCATAGGTGCGGTAGGTGCTTTTTGAGCACCGAGACATTTTGGTTATAAATCAATCCACATATCAGGTGACGATGTGTGTATGTGTGTGTGGACGTTTGTTCTCATTCAGATTCAGTGTGATAGTAAAGTCAGGTACTGATGTAGGTTGATGTGGGGTGCAGATAGCGCGCAAATTATTAGAAAAACTATAAAATAAAAAATTCAGTAAAATTCAGTAAATCATCCCATGTAAAGCATATCATGGAGTTTGAAATGCCTTCTAATCATTCATTCATCTTCTACCGCTATATCCGATCTTCCCTCGGGTCACGGGGAGTCTGTGCCTATCTCAGGCGTCTATGGGCATTAAGGCAGGATACACCCTGGATGGAATGCCAACCCATCGCAGGACACACACACACACACACACACACTCATACACTAGGGACAATTTTCCAAGGTTCCAATCAACATACCGTGCATGTTTTTGGACCGGGAGGAAACAGGAGAACCCGGAGAAAAACCCCTGAGGCACGGGGAGAACGTGCACACTCCACACACACATGGCCGAGACAGGAATTGAATTCGGACCCTGGCGGTGTGAAGCGAACATGCTAACCACTAAGCCACCGTGACCCTCTTTCCATTCATAAATTAGGGAAAAAAACTGGGATGTACAGTATTCTGGTTTTCGTTTTTTGCTTGTGTCTTCTGCAACCCTTCCCTGACAATAGCCACTTCAATGCGGCGTGCCTTTCTCAGAAGAGCACCGGAGCATCTCTCGAAAACAGCGCCTCTAAGCAAAAAGCAAAGCTAAAAACGCTGAAATGCAAAAGTGCCCATTGTAAAGCTTCATGTGTTTGCTGTTTGAATGCCACCCACACGCTACTACTGAACAGATTGGGGTGTCTGGAGGAGAGCGCTAACTGCTTGGCTTTGTTTATGTGACCTACCAGACAACAGATTGGCTGTAATGCTCCATCACTGGAGACCGAAGGACTCTGCCAACTATTCTCTCGTAATCCCCGAGCCAGTGGCATTACATGCTCCAAGACGGATGGTGATAGAAGAATAGCTGAAGAACTGCAGAAAACATTCTTAATGGGGTGGTTTATTTGCATTGTCATTTTATCTGGGATAAGAGCGTTAGTAGGATTACTAGAGAGGGCTAAATATAACTTTACACATGCTTTAAAATGTAAAAATAACAGCAAATTATATAAAAAAAAAATGCTACCCACTCTAATTGAATCTTTGCTTGGGGCATTAAATATCTGCAAAGAGTGTTCTAATATTTCATTCACTTTCAGTAAATACTCTTGATCAGGGCTCATCATGCACAAACACACACACACACACACACACACACACACACACACACACACACACACACACACACACACACACACACACACACACATACACTCGCATTATGGGCACATTATGCTAACAAATCCAAATACTTGTGGTAGGAGAACCAAGAGAAACTGAGAGAAGGCATAAGAATACACACATAATCAGCAATTTCAATATTGAACCCTGAGGTGATTGTGAGGCGATTTCATTACCCACTGCAACACTCTACCTATAGATTGCACGAACAGCCGTGTTTAACAATTCAGCTTCTTTTTAGAAAACTGGCCAAATTAACCATTGCCTGTTTTTTGCCTGCAATCTTAGCACAGAGCTAACACCTCCCCCCCAACTACCTGTATTTATACCAATACCACTTTAGGCCATTTCATTTTAGGCTATACATAATTTTTCGGCCTCCTAAAGCTGAAACTCATACTGACCATTTGTCTTGCTTTAAACAACTTAATGTACCGCCTCTGTGTTATATCGCGTACATCATGCCACTCAGGAAGTAGGTGAACACACTAGTCATGTTAGTCACAAAAAATAAATCTATGACATCAGTTTAATACCCTCTATAAATCCATGAGCATCAGTGATAGCACTGAGTCATCGGTGAGACACACAGTTGTTTTACACTCCTACATAGTGTTCTTGACACTGTGACAGGTTTCAAGAACCATCGAGCTAGTTCACCAGAATATAGTTTTACAAATAGTCTGAATATGTAATTGTTAATTGCTACAAAAAGTGGGGAAATATGATGGGTTAAGATTTGTTTTAAAAAATGATATTCGTGTATATTGACATAAATTTCATACAATTCTCCTCAAAATGTGATTTGATTATTAAAACTAACCTGCAGTACAGAGTGAATTATGTTGTGTGTGTGAACAATTCCAACAGTATTTGCACAGTATTAATATAACCTAATCAACAGGATATAATAAACCAAACAATTAAAATGACCGTGTCCTGCGATAAATAGCGCAGTTTCATTCAAAGCGCTAAGGATTTGAAAGCATGTTTGACGCATGAAACCAAACCGTCTCGTCTGCGCTGTTTTCAGTTGCAGGGAGCTTGTCCATGTTTTATTCTTGTAGGTTGTTAAACAACCCTGTTTGATTTAAAGGGTTTTCCTGGTGGTACTTGATGTACTGAACACCTAAACCCTCTTATAAGGCCGACCAGAAGCCGTCAGACTCGGAGAAAAACAACGCGAGTAAAAATCCTTGCAATGCAACAGGAAGAAGCATGTAAACACAAGCTCCGGTCCAGCTGGCAAAAGATTCAGACGTGCGAATCTAACTGCGAAAGGAATAAATGACCTTAGTTTGCTTTGTGTGCAACAGAATGAGCCTAGCCATCTGCTTTTACAAAATGTCTGCTTTACTTAAAACACTCGAATGTCATTACGCTTAATGCAACTGCTTAATGGCAAATTCAGCCACAGGCACACAATTACGCAACCAGAAAATTACAGGCTTTATGCCATAACACTGTGGAATTCTCCAATGCGATTGGTCAAAAGGTGATTAATTGTGTTTTTTTTCCTCTAGCACCTGCAGCTCTCACAAGTGTGGCTGTAAAACTAATGCATGGGAATCCTAGTTGTTATTGTTTCTATATCTATAAATCTAAATCACAAGAAATAATGTCAATGTCAATTTAGTGTAAATCTAATAAGTGAATTAAAGAATTGTTGAACGGTTGTGAGGGGGGAAAAAAATGACTGTGTTTGTATATGGAATGAGTCTCCGGTAACAGTGGCGCTGTTGTAATGAAGGAAGCACTCCTGCACTCTCTCACTACAATGACATGTTTTTACGCCTTAGCAACCTCGAGAGAGAAAGAACATGAGAAGGGCAGGTGAACGAACAATTGTTTATATCTTTAATAATCTAATCCACGGCCCGAGATACACTACATGGGCAAAGGTTTGTGGAGACTTGATCATAACATTCGATCGATATTAAATTCCCCCCCATTTACCGCTGTAACAACTTCCACTCTTCTGGAAAAAACGTTCCACTAGATTTTTGGAGCGTGCTTGTGGTGCTCATTCATCCACACAGGTGTTAGTAAGTCAGGTACTGATGTATGAGGGCCGTTCCAATTCATCTCAAAGGTGTTTAATAGGGTGGAGGTCAGAGTTTTACAATAGTCCAATGACGATCTTGCATTCCAACACGCATAAACCATATCTTCCCAGAAGAAGAGCTCACATGGTGCATTGTCACGGTGGAGCAGGTTTGCTTATCCGAATTCAGGTGGAGAGAAAATGCAATTCTACCTAATTCTACTCTTTACCTTCAAGCTTGTGGGAAGTTATTTCATTGCTGTTACATGGAGTAAAGTATAAAAGTAATATTAGAATTTTATATAATCGTAAAATTTCTTAAACATTTGCCACTTGTCTCTTAAACTTGAGCTAACCCAAACCCCAACCCTGAATTTACATATTTGTGTCAAGTAACCAAGAAACCATGCTTCTTCGATTGACAAGACGATTGACACGCCGTCATTACTTGGTGAGAAAGTAGCAAAAACGTGCTAAACGTGTATAATGGTTTATATTTGTGCCTACTAATTGTACAGATTGGAAAACATTAGAACACTGCTGTACAGACAGCCATGTGAGTGAGAGTACATCTCCTGACGTTTTTGTTCCCTTTGGTGTATTCCATAGTAAAGAATAGTTGTTTCCCTGAATGCTGCATGTCACGCAAAAGAAATATGCTTTGGATTCCGATTCCATTCATGCCGCACAAACAATGCGGAATAAAAGGATAACTTGTCGATACGGCCAGCGTTCTGTTTTGACTAACATCTAACATCAAGCCGGTGGAGAGCACGCCAACAAACACGGACTCTGTGAATGTCGATTAAAAGAAATCCACATGGTGATTTCAAAGATTAGTACAGGGTTGTCCAAAAGAGATGTTACCAATTACATGGGACTGACATTTATTTTAATAACATAATAACACACACTATGTACACAAGTCTAAATAAAGCTAATGCACTCCTTTGACCTTTTTTTGTAAAATTATGTAGTACCATATGTGCGAGTAACATCTTTTCGGACACCCCTTGTATAGAAGCCCGAAACAATGAAAGTTGTCTCAGCCCTGGCTAAGTGTCGTTTGTGCAAGATTTCTGGTCACAAGCGTCGAAAGCTGCAAATCAAATTAGCACTTCACACATTTCCATTCACACATGGGGTGAATTTTTTCGAGTAAGACAGTCAGTGACTGAACCCCCCCTCCCTAGAATCCTGTCTTTAAAAGTTAATTTAGTTTGAGGATATCTATGCTTGTCACCAGGGGATGGGAAAAAGTCAGAGGTTATTCATCTGCCACGTCATTCAAATTGGCTCTTTCTGTGAAAGTAGACAGTAGGACATATTTATTGACAAAACATACCAGACTCACTAGGAAACTCTCTGTTGCGAGGCTGTTTATTTAAGCGGGGAGGTGGTGGAGGGGGGGGGCAGGCGAGGAATGAGCACGAAGCCCCGTGAGAGTATGAAATCCCGTAGTGAATTTCGAAGAGGAGATGAAAGGCGAAGTTAGAAATGAAGAAATGGCACGCCAAGGCCGAGTCGAATTATTGTGTGATGCACTGAAAGCAAATGTGTAAACTGTGAACCATAGGACCTCAGCCTGAGAATCTATTCGAATCGCACTTCATTAGCAGAAATTACACCAGGAAGGTAAAAAGTTTTGTAACACAAATTAGACTGCACACACAAGTCACTGACGAGTCATTATCACTGAATCTCTGCGAGGTTCATTACCAATCAACTTTCGTTATACAGTTAGCGTTAGCTGAGCGGGAATGCTAACAGTTTCAACAGCATTCTCGATTAAAGCGCCTGTCACCTCGGTTTAAAAGTAAACAGGTTCAAAGATCGTAACGGTTTTGATGGCTTGGTGCATTTAGGACCCACCCACCTCTGGCCTCATTCGCCCCGTACACAGCCTGATCATTCATTTAGAGCTTTAAACGCCTCTCATACATATCAGAGACCAATGAATGTCCCTCAGGGGGGAAAAAAATAAATAAACACCGCAACACCTGCTACTTACCGGCTTTGCCCTCCTCTCTGTCCGACTTCATTTCACGCTTTCTTCCGCACACTTAACCCAAAGAAGCTACTGACCCTTCATTATTAATAATTACAAGACCAAAGCGTCATCGGATCCATGACCTCCAACAGGGGAGCCAATCATTTAACAGTGTCGTTCTCTGTCTGTTGGCTTTTCTCTCCGTCTGTCTTTCAGTACAGCAAGCAGCAACCACTAGTCTTTCTTTACTTCTCCCCTCCCTTTTCCCTCTCTTTCAAACGAACTGGGAGGGACGACATGGAAATAATGCCATAAAGTCCAACACACACACACACACACAGGTGAGGGAGAAAAGGGAGGAACTGCTTCCAAGGTGTAGAATTACAAGCAGGTGCATTCATTCTCTTTTTCAATAGACACTGAAAATACGTTCGATGCAACTCTGTGCGAATTCATATTCATCATCGTACTATTTTATGTAATAAACAACACAGTAAATGAAGCAAGGCTGTGACTTTTGTTTGCGTCCTTCGTTTAAATCCTTTAATCCTCCAATTGGGAAACAGAGTGGAAATAAACACTTGACACCAAGTAAACAAATAAACCAAGTAAACAAGAACAAATAAAAAAATTAAAAAGAAATAAAGACACCAGAATGGGCAAAATCTGAATGTGGAAACTCACACTTGCACATTTTCAGTAACCAATTTAGCTCGGACATGGTGGATCTGGAGACCTTCCCAGTAACACTGGCTGAGAGGATGGGATGCCCATTCACAAACACATTAAGGCCAAGGTGCAATACGTCTTAGCCAGTCCACCCACTGAGACATTTTCTGGTAAGATCCGGAGAGAACACTCATACCGGCATGGGGAAAAGATGCACAAACACTGTACAATCTACGCAGACAGTAACCTGAGCTTAGGATCGAACGCGAGACCCTGGAGCAGTAAGGAGACCTGTTTAGCCTCATTCCTGCACGACAGGTTAGGTGATCTGTAATATCGGCCATAATATGGTTTACTGTCAGTATAAATGTACAGCTTTGTGAAAAGGTTTGTGGCAATAAATAAATAATAAAATAATTGTGCCTTTAACAATGGTGTTCATGAATCACTTTAATAGACTGTATGCACTGGACATTTTCTCATGTATAATATAATATAAAATGACCTAACTGCAGCGTTGATTGTTTTGAATGTATAATACATAAACTAATTTCAGTTCTTATTAAAGTTTACAGCCTTAAAATAGATGTGCGAACTAAGTCCATGGATTGTTTAAATAATAATTATTATGCAGTATGTACAGTTATACTGAAGAAATCTAGTATCTGTACATCTAAATAAACCTATAAATGTATAAAATGTATAAAAAATTGTATCTATAAAAACCATGTACATGTAATGTACTCTTTTAGTGTGTGTGTGTGGTGTGTGTGTGTGTATATATATATATATATATATACATACATACATACATACATACATACACACATGCACACACAATTTTCCTCATATATATATATATATATATATATATATATATATATATATATATATATATATATATATACACACACCCTTTGACCTTCCCTTGGCCACGTTTAACTCTTGCAATGTTATGATGGTATATATAAAAGAGGCAATAAAACTATGCTCTCCAGTGTTCTGAACCTTTTGTTAACAAAAAACACCCAGCAACATGCATCCACTCACACTTCTTAAATTTCCACGAATTACGCATACTAACTGTGCATTCACAACAGGTATTAGCTACTCTACTCACTATATTAATGTACATAACCTAAATCAGTGTATGTGGAAATAAACCAAAACAGAAAAAAGAATTCTTGAAGGGGATTTTATAATTATATATATATATAGATATATATATATATATATATATATATATATATATATATATATATATATATATATATATATATATATATATATATACACACACACTATATATACACACACACACACACACACTCTTCATCTATTAAACACCATTGCACAAAGACTGTACTTTCTTAAACTGGCATTTCTTAAAGAAATATAATATTCCACAATAAATGATGTGATGCGGTGAGATGTGATGAATATATTAATTGGATTCCTTATTTGCCAAAGTGTCTGAGACTGTAATACACTGACAATTCTTAACGAAATATAATATTCCACATTAAACGATGTGATGTGGTGAGATGTGATAAATATATTAATTGGATTCTTTCGTTGCCAAAGTCTCTGAGACGGTTCCGCCATGCGAAATAACATTTCTACTGTGAATGCTGCTTCATGTAAGATAATTCATTGCAGGAAAATACCAGCATACTAAGTGGTTTCTCTGTGCGCTGCCTTGCTGGGTGAGTTGCCATGACTGCAAGGCCTGCAGACGAGTACATTCTATACGAGTTAAATTGCCTTTCATATTACTTTAGGTTTTCGGTGCCACTATATACACTATACATAAATATAACAAACATAAAGTAACCAAAGACGGACAGTTGCGATGCTCAGGTTACTGTGGTATTCCATTTTGCTGACTGACAGTGCAATTACGCTGCGAAACATTTACTATTTAATGTACACCTATGCTAACAGGGACAACACTGACAACTTAGATTTGTGGGAATGGAAAAATAAATAAATAAATGACAACGCTGAACATATATACAGCTGAGGCAAATGTTAGTACACATAGGCCAAAGGCGTTCAATCTACGTTTTCTTTGTTTTTTTTTTCCATTCAAAAGCCAAATATTGTCACGTCAACAGTCATTTTAAATCAATCATCCATAGACATTTATTTACACTCTAGTTGACTTATTGACCAGCATTCCATTGAGTCGAGGTTGTTACGTAGACCATGATGACCATCTATTTAAACCAGTGTCCAGTGTTTTTTTTCCACAAAGGGCCATTGTGTTTGCAGGCTTTCATTGTAACCAAGCCACAACCAAGATTCCACCTGTTTACATGTTCATTTTCATTGGATCATCAGGTGTTTCCCTTGTTTCATGTACTTACATTGGCTCTTTGTGGAAAAGATTAGACAACCCTGGAAGATGTCAGAAATGGAAATGACATTATGAAACCAATTGCAATTGGGAGTTTTGGGAGTGTACATGTTGGCATGCAAAGGGCCTAATGTTTACTGTACTGTTTAGAATTCATATATACAAATCCTTGGAGCACACAGCTGAAGCAAAAGGTCAACGGTCAGAAAGACACAAATTAACATCAAAGAGTCAATAAACTTTAGTACAAATAGTTCAAGAGCAGCTGCATATAAACACAACAAAAGGATGTACATAAAACTAATAGTATCTCAGTGACATTGCCTGAAAGGATGTTATGCGAGGCAGAAGCCCTTATTCGCAAAAAAAAAGCCACACTGACATTTGCATGTGATCTCTGATCAGATGAAACAGAAAATTGAATCATCCCTTAATGTCTCCACTCTCGCGGAAAGATATGCCATTCGGTTTTGAAGTGGTGTTGTGGAGATTCTGCCACAAAAACATTAGCAAAGCCAGGATGTGATGTAAGATCAGGAAGGCGTAGGGTGCAGTCAGCATTCCAATTCAACACCAAGTTCACAACAGGATTGAGGTCAGAGTTCTACATCAGGCCACTCAAGATCTACCAGTCCGAACCGTGTTAACCATATCTTCATGGAGCTCACATTCTGGACTGGGGCATTGTCATGCTAGAACAGGTTTTGGTCTCCCTACTAGGAAAGTGAAAATTTTATATTAATACATCAAATGAGATCCTATACAGCTGTGCAGCTCCTATTTAGGGGTAAAGGTTTAAGGGGGAAAACATATATGGCTGCCAAAAAAAGTTTTGTCCAAATAGCGTATGACACCTTGGATTAATGATAACCAAGCCAAGGCTCATAGAAACCTTTTCTACTGAATTTTAATGGCAGGTCCGGACAAGTGTTTGCATTAGACCAGCTGTGCAAAGAGGAATGGGTCGCATTTTTCTAAAGCGTTGTGAGGAACTTGTTGTGAGGTACAAGGCGACCCCGTGCATTTCATTCTAGTTCAAGCAATTAAAAGGCAGTGGTAGGAAACACCACCAACGTGTACGTGAACTTAATATGCCATACGGTAAATAAAAAAAAGCAGACATATTTGACTTACCCCAGGAATTGGTAACATCAAGTTTGTGTATTTTGATTGACCTTGAAAATATTAAACCTTGCTGTAGGTTAACTTTTGGCCTCAAGTGTAGTGTTGTCATTTTTCCAAGTTGTTCAGTAACTAAACAAATAAATGTGAGTGCTGAGGTGAGGAGGCCGGGGGTCTTTCTGCTACACATAAAAACCCAACATACTTTTCCTACAGCTTTACTGCTCTATGATACATAGATACCTACGCTTGAGTAATATTGTTGCTGTTATACAATGGGCTACAGATTGTAATTTATTATTGTAATAATTACAGATAGCAATTGAAGAAGATGGAATGCAAGTACACAATGGAACCAGTTCACCAGCCTGTGTGAACAAAAGCATTTCTTTTTTTACATTGATGTAAACTGCTTTAGGCATTGAATTATTCTTTGAAATGTTTTTATCTGAAATCTTTCTTTTAGAATGTACAATTACCTTTTGGGGGAAAATTTCTAGGAAATTATTGAAAGGAAATGGCTTCAAATCGTTATGGAAATGAAGGATAATCTATCTATCTCTCTATCTATCTGTCTATCTCTCTATCTATCTATCTATCTATCGATATATCTATATATATATATATATATATATATATATATATATATATATATATACTACATACACATAACACACACCACACACACAACACACACACACACACACACACACACACACACACACACACACATGCCCACACACACGCACACACACACACACACACACACACACACACACACGCGCGCAGGTGAAACTCGGTGGTATAACTTGGGAAAGTTAATTTATTTCAGTAAAGCAACTTCAAAGGTGAAATTAAATATATGAGATAGACTCATTTACATGCAAAGCAAGATTTGCCATAACTGATTATGGCTTCCAGCTCATGAAAACACCAAATCCACAATCTCAGAAAAGTAGAATATAACATGTAATGAGTCTCACATATATTAGTTTCAACATTTAAGTTGCATCATATAGAGTTTCATATGTACATACACACACACACACACATACACACCAATATATATATATATATATATATATATATATATATATATATATATATATATATATATATATATATATATATACATACACACACATTATATAAAATGTATCAAAAATAATTAATTAAAAAAACACATATGCAGTATAAATGATAGAATTGAAGGGATTTTCAGATGAAACTGAGAACTGAAATATTCAGAATCAAAGAAAGAATTATGAACTCTACTTTTTAACTGACCCGATGATTAATCTTATATAGTCTGATTGCAACTGTTAAATATCAAAGTTCAGCTCGGATGCGCCGGTCACTCTAATACGCCGGCAACAATAGTCGTCGCGGAACAATAAAGTGCCCTGGCTCGTATCTTCCACCGTGCAGTGCTAAATACACTTATGTTCCATAAAGAAAAATTGAAATGATTAAATGCCCCATCATATTTCTCTCGCGTCTTTAATTTCGCCTGTAATCGGCCTGTAAAAACATTTTTCATTGCCGCAGCCGTGCACAGCCACAAAGCCCTAGTAAGCAGCAAAAGAGCAGATTTTGCCACTTATACAGAAAGAACAGCCTTTATATTAATGACTTCAGCAAATGGTTGAAAAATCAGCACTTGTTAAGTAACCATTTGATCGAGGTGGATTTCTCAGGTTGTATCCTTTTGTGCATAATTTAGTAACCCGCTGCATGCCAATACTTTGAGGCTATTATTCATTTATTTATGTTTAAGTATCTTATTCCTTAACTAATATGAATTATTCAGCATCAATAGGGGGGAAAAAAGGCGTTCATCTCTTCAGCTCCCAATTCTGTGTTCCCCTGTTAAACTGACTTCAGGGGTTTCCCTGAGTGGAACTGACTGAATATTGAGTGGTAACCCGAGTGCAATAGACCTCATAAAGTATACTACAAAAATACCAGGTTACACTACAATAGACTTCACTTTGCTGGGATATTTATGCATGACTGCACCAGCCAAACATGTTTTCAACACAGTGTGAACTGGGAGAAGAGGACGAGAATTATTTTGACTTCATTATTACAATTAATGCACCAAATCATCCTAAAATGATTTTGAAAATTCTCTTGTTGTTTTTCAATCAGCCTAGGAATATAGTTTTGTCAGCTTGGGCATAAGGAAATTATTTCTGCTATTAATTAGCTGTAAGAGAATTGCTTGAATAGGCTATTTAGTGTTAGTTTTTATAGCATCACCAAATGAAAAATTCAAACCTCAGCAAAATAAAATTCCAAGTTTGATGTCGAACATATTTGCATCTCCTTTTCTGAAAATTCTATCTTTTTTTTCCCCTCAAACAATATGTATCTCCTGTATCTGTATCTCCTATGCTTCTGATGATCAGAAACCATTTTAAAGTGGCCCGTGAGTGCAAAACACATTAAAAGGCCAAATAAAAAAAATAATAACATAACAATAGCATGTCGTGTAACTTGCTCTTGTGTTTTTAGATTTCTTTTTGCTGTTGTGGTTTTGATGTTGCCGTTTCATTTGGCACGCCATGGTTCGGATCTCCTCAGCTGTCATTTTACTATGTCGGTGTTTACATGCATACTTGTACATTTATACAAAGACGTATATTCAGAATGTTTCCCTGTTGCTCAGGCAGAATGCTTTTGGATCTTGTTACGGGATTCACCCACATTTCAACTCTATGTTACAGTGGAAAAAGTGAAAAAGTGTTGGCCCCCTTGCAGATTTTTCTTTTGTGCGTTTGTCGCATTGTGATGTTTCAGATCATCAAACCCATTTAAATATTAGACAAAGATAACATGAGTTAACACAAAGCGCAGTTTTAAAGGAAGGTTTTTATTATTAAGAGAAAATAAAAACCCAAAACGACATGGCCTTGTGTGAAAATACCCCCATAACTGTGGTTCATCACGCCTGACTTCAATTTCACTAGCCACAACCCAGGCCTGATTACTGCCACACCTGTTCTGTGTTTACTCATGTGATCTTTGACTAATATTTAAATGTGCTTGAAGATCTGAAACATTAAAGTGTGACAAACATCCAAAAAAAAACAAAAAAAAAACAAACAGGAAATCAGGAATAGGGCCAACACTTTTTCACACTTTTTTGTGTGTATATTGTGGTTGATATTTATCTAAACATTGTAAATTGGTTGAAGAAAGAATTCTATTTTCTAAATTTCCATCCAAAACGCACAAACGATTGCCTTTTGAGGCCCTCGGCTGTAATTTCACTAATAAGTCTAAATCCAATACATTTCATCAAGTAATCAAGCACCAAGCTACAACAGCATTTCCAGCACTAGTGGCGGATTTTGTCTTTAGGAAACCCACAAATGACATTTTCCATCACCATGGAGAGAACATGATTCATACACTAATCGCTGCCATAGTTCGCCTGTCATGTTACAACAATTTCTTTAGTGCCTTATAGACACCCATAACAAATCTTCAATTATTACCCAGTAATTGCTTTCTGCTTCATATACGTAATCTGAGCACTTTGCTCAAATCCGACACACAGGCTCCTTACAACTTCTATGCTCCGCTTCGATCCGGTGGGTGCGTTCGTGTATTTATGCAAATGGGAAAGCCCGAGTGTTCTCCCAAGACCGATTTGAATCCGTGTACTTGTTTATTTGTTTGTTTGTATAAAAAGCCGTATAGTTACCTTTATCCAGTGTTGTATCGAGGGTGCTGAGGTTTGTTAAGTTGCTAACCTCGGTACCTCTCTGCCTGACAGCGTCTAAGAGTGAGTGAGCGAGGGAGAGAGAAAGAGAGAGAGAGAAAGAGAGAGATAGAGCGAGGGAGGGAGGGAGAGAGAAAAAGGAAGAAAGAAAGGCACACCATTAACACAGCATCACGACAAATCCTGAAAAACAGTAATTACTGCAGCGCAGGATGAGATCAGAGCAGATGCTGCGAAGAGGCGAAGAAGCCATTTCTTCATCAGCTGCCACTTTGACTACAGAAGCCCGTAGGGGATGATGCCACAGACTGCATCGAGTAAAAATGATAGCAGTCACAGCACACTGACTGATCAATGACCCAACGACACACACTCACTTATGAACACGTTGGATGAGTGGCGAACACAGACTTCAACAGACCAATAGCTCCAATTTACTCTGACATGGCCTTGTATCGTTATACACAACGGAGCTGAAAATCATGACTAACAGATATTTCGGTTTAAATGATGCGAAGGTGGAGGTACGGTGGCTTAGTGGTTAGCACGTTCGCCTCACACCGACAGGGTCCGGGTTCGAATCCCGTCTCGGCCATGTGTGTTTGGAGTTTGCAGGTCCCCCCCGTGCATCAGGGGGTTTTTCTCCGGGTTCTCCGGTTTCCTCCCAGTCCAAAAACATGCACGGTAGGTTGATTGGCACCTTGGAAAATTGGCCCTAGTGTATGAATGTGTGTGTGAGTGTGAGGTGGTGCGAGGTGCCGGTGAGGGGGGGGGGGGTGTGTCCTGCGATGTGCCATCCAGGGTGTATCCTGCCTTAATGCACATAGACGCCTGAGATAGGCATAGTCTCCCCGTGACCCGAGGGAAGATCGGATAAAGCGGTAGAAGATGAATGAATGAATGAATGAATGATGCAAAGGTGAGAAGATCTGTTCTATTAAATAAATGAATGTAAAAAACATGTGATGTCGAAAACGCTCATGCTGCTGGTCTGAACAGCATCCAAACACCTCCTGTACATCTCCTAATGTTATTCTCCAAGCACTAAAACATTATAGATGCGCACAGGAACAGGTTACGTCTAATCCAATCTAATTCCATCCATTCATTTAATGAACTCTGCGACAGAATCATGTTCTCTTCCCGACCGCGGCTGTGATGGTGAGCATTCTTTTCGTCTGGCTTTCCTTCTACACGGGCGCTGCTAGTACTGCTATTTTTAACTTTACATAATTTTGTTCACCTTTACCACTGAATATTACTCAGCCCTCAAAGTCTCATAATGTGCTGTATCTATACAATAATAGTGTTTGTTCTGTAGTATTATTGCTTTAATATTGATGTGTGTTCGTCCTGCAAGTGACATTTTATTCAGCGGTGTAACGGCTGCAGATTATTTTAGTAATCTAGTATTCTAAGAAGGGGCACGGTGGCTTAGTGTTTAGCACGTTCGCCTCACACTGCCAGGGTCCGGGTTCGATTCCCGTCTCGGCCATGTGTGTGTGGAGTTTGCATGTTCTCCCCGTGCCTCAGGGGATTTTTCTCCGGGTTCTCCGGTTTCCTCTCGGTCCAAAAACATGCGCGGTAGGTTGAGTGGCACCCTGGAAAATTGTCCATAGTGTATGAATGTGTGTGAGAATGTGAGTGTGTGTGTGTCCTGTGATGGGTTGGCATTCTATCCAGGGTGTATCCTGCCTTAATTCCCATAGACGCCTGAGATAGGCACAGACTCCCCGTGACCCGAGGGAAGATCGGATATAGCGGTAGAAGATGAATGAATGAATGAATTAATAGTATTATAAGGATTATTCTATCGATTTAGCAGATAAGAAGTTTTTGTTTAGTTTTGTTTGTTTGTTTTAAATTAAAGAGCAATACAAAATATACAAGAGATTAATAATTGACAAGTGCAGTGTTTTCATTATGTCTGAAATGATCCCAAACTTTGTCGTTTTCTTTGGCCTGAATCTTCTCTTCACCCCCGGCTTATTTCTCCCAATTCCAGCATTTTTCATTCTGCAGTGTTTCTGCCCGAGTTTAGCAGGCGGTGCGTCAATGATAACGGTCCGTGGGGAAACACTTTGCTCCGGGTGTAGATAAATGGACTAAATGAGGCATTGAGGCAAATTATTTGCCTCAAATTACCTAACCTCAGTGGCTGAATGAGCCCAAATCACCAAAGACACGCTTCCAAGATCAAGTGGATAGTCTTTGTTGGTGATGATTACATACTAGCAATTGCATGGCACAATCCATTATTTCGCTTGTTTGTTGAACAGCGTTTCTTGTGTGTTTGGAGACTCCCTGATTAACAGCGATGCTCTGGCCCGATCTGATCAAACACAGCTACAGTTTCAACGCCTCGTAAATAAATCATGGCTTGCTTTGATGGAGCAGGAGGTATTGTTGATGCCTTGTAGTGTCCGGGTCTAGAGTTGATGCTGAGTTCTAGTTACTTCCTTTGTGTTCTGAAATATATGTATTTCCATAGAACTTATTATATAACTATATAACTCCTCCCTGTGAGTGTTAAACAGCTGGTCCAAAATAAATAGAGCTATAGATTTTTATACGATACTTATAAAATGGCAAAATCTTATGTGCAATAATTTGAGTGTAATACAGACGTGGACAAAATTGTTGGTACCCTTTGGTCAATGAAAGAAAAAGTCACAATGGTCACAGAAATAACTTTAATCTGACAAAAGTAATAATAAATAAAAATTCTATAAATGTTAACCAATGAAAGTCAGACATTGTTTTTCAACCATGCTTCAACAGAATTATGTAAAAAAATAAACTCATGAAACAGGCATGGACAAAAATGATGGTACCCCTAGAAAACACAGAAAATAATGTGACCAAAGGGACATGTTAATTGAAGGTGTGTCCACTAATTAGCATCACAGGTGTCTACAACCTTGTAATCAGCCATTGGGCCTATATATATGGCTCCAGGTAATCACTGTGTTGTTTGGTGATATGGTGTGTACCACACTCGACATGGACCAGAGGAAGCAAAGGAAAGAGCTGTCTCAAGAGATCAGAAAGAAAATTATAGACAAGCATGTTAAAGGTAAAGGCTATAAGACCATCTCCAAGCAACTAGATGTTCCTGTGAGTACAGTTGCACATATTATTCAGAAGTTTAAGATCCATGGGACTGTAGCCAACCTCCCTGGACGTGGCCGCAGGAGGAAAATTGATGACAAATCTAAGAGACGGATAATCCGAATGGTAACAAAAGAGCCTAGAAAGACTTCTAAAGAGATTCAAGGTGAACTTCATGCTCAAGGAACATCAGTGTCAGATCGCACCATCCGTCGTTGTTTGAGCCAAAGTGGACTACATGGGAGACGACCAAGGAGGACACCATTGTTGAAAACGAATCATAAAAAAGCAAGACTGGAATATGCCAAACTACATGTTGACAAGCCACAAAGCTTCTGGGAGAATGTCCTGTGGACAGATGAGACAAAAATCGAAGTTTTTGCCAAGGCACATCAGCTGTATGTTCACAGACGAAAAAATGAAGCATATCAAGAAAAGAACACTGTCCCTACTGTGAAACATGGAGGAGGCTCTGTTATGTTCTGGGGCTGCTTTGCTGCGTCTGGCACAGGGTGTCTTGAATCTGTGCAGGGTACAATGAAATCTCAAGACTATCAAGGAATTCTAGAGAGAAATGTACTAGCCAGTGTCAGAAAGCTTGGTCTCAGTCGCAGGTCATGGGTCTTGCAACAGGACAATGACCCAAAACACACAGCTAAAAACACCCAAGAATGGCTAAGAGGAAAAAATTGGACTATTCTAAAGTGGCCGTCTATGAGCCCTGACCTCAATCCTATTGAGCATCTTTGGAAGGAGCTGAAACATGCAGTCTGGAAAAGGCACCCTTCAAACCGGACACAACTGGAGCAGTTTGCTCATGAGGAGTGGGCCAAAATACCTGCTGAGAGGTGCAGATGTCTCATTGACAGTTACAGGAAGCGTTTGATTGCAGTGATTGCCTCAAAAGGTTGCGCAACAAAATATTAAGTTAGGGGTACCATCATTTTTGTCCATGCCTGTTTCATGAGTTTATTTTTTTACATAATTCTGTTGAAGCATGGTTGAAAAACAATGTCTGACTTTCATTGGTTAACATTTATAGAATTTTTATTTATTATTACTTTTGTCAGATTAAAGTTATTTCTGTGACCATTGTGACTTTTTCTTTCATTGACCAAAGGGTACCAACAATTTTGTCCACGTCTGTACTTATTGAATAAGTTGTATAACTATCATTGTAGTCTGACATCTGTACACTGTATATCTCAACAAGATTGGAAATTTTGTATTTTAAATATTCAGTATATTTTATGTTAATATTATGTTTATGTTATGTTTCCTATAACGTACATTTTTAATTTTTTACTTTAATTGTACTGTGAGAAACCGCAACCTAACAACTTCCTCACTGGATCAATATAAAAGGGCTGAAATTAATAATAATAATTTTTATAATAATAATAATTTTTATCAAAATAATTTCTTTGTATAGTCCATTTCAGTGAAAATGAAAAGTTTCTCCCTGTTAAACTCTAGAGCGCTGTGGACAGGTAAACACAGAAGGTGCTGCGGAATGAAAAATGGAGGAACGTGTAGGAAACAGCAAGGGATGAGGAGAAGATTCAGGCCAAAGGAAAAAAAAATGAGTTTCCAAAGTTTCATTTCAAACTATAAAATAATGAAAACGCCGTACACTGTTCTGTTTTTTTATTATTTTGAAGTTGATTTTGTATTTATGACTTTTTATTTATACAATATAAATAAAATAATATAATATATAAATCCTATTAAACAACATAAATAATATTTATATTATTGATGTAATATGACAATTAAGTGCATTAAATGGGTTTCGTTTTCACAGACATTATAAGATGCAAGTTACTTAAAAGAAAAAAAAGGAAACAAATTATTTCATTTGTAATAGATTTATTTTCTCTCTATTTAGTCTTATTTAATCTTGTATATTTATTGTTGCTCTTTAAAAAAGAAAAATTACTTCTTATCTGATTATTTGTATAAGTAATTTGTATCCTTTTTTCTTTTTTTTTTTATTAACTTCGGGGCACGTTCGCCTCACACCGCCAGGGTCTGGGTTTGATTGCCATCTCGGCCATGTGTGTGTGTGTGTGGAGTTTGCATGTTCTCCCCGTGCCTCAGGGGGTTTTTCTCCGGGTTCTCCGGTTTCCCCCCCGGTCCAAAAACATGCACGGTAGGTTGATTGTCTCCTTGAAAAATGGTCCCTAGTGTATGAATGTGTGTGTGTGTGTGTGTGTGTGTGTGTGTGTGTGCCCTGTGATGGGTTGGAATTCCATCCAGGGTGTATCCTGCCTTAATGCCCATAGACGCCTGAGATAGGCACAGGTTCTCCGTGACCCGAGGGAAGATCGGATAAAGCGGTAGATTTTGTATAATTGGCAGATTACTCGATTACTAAAACAATTGACAGCTGCAACTCCACAATAAACTTTTCCCAATTCCCATTTTTTCAAGCTTTAACCCAAAAAAATTGTAAAAAAAAAAATCAGTAACGGGGAAAAAAACAGCATGATAGACTTTTATATCTGGACATTTTCCTGTATTAAAGGACAACAGGACCGGGGTGATGGAGCTACTGGATGCTTTGGTGTCACCAAGGCAGGCTAAAAATAAATAATAATAAAAAAATAAAAAAGACTAAAAATGACAAAAACAAATGATCAAACCCAATCTACAAACTACTGAGCAGTGGATGTGCCAGAAAGCAACACAATGCATCAGTCTTATCCAAAAAAAAGGTTCATGTAGTCTGAGGACAGGAGGAAACCGTCCATTAATCTTTCGTTTCACAGGAAATAAACGGCATCTATCTCGTTCAACACAGAAGCTGTGCTGGTTTGGCTGGATAGTGAGCACATACCCGGACTACAAAGCAATGCTTTAACCCCTACTAATACACTTCTATTGTAAACCAGATATCACTTTAATTCAGTCCTTCAAAATATGATTTAACCCTCCATTTATTCCGGGCAGAAAGCAAAATCTGCCCGAGAACCCTAACAATGCATAAACAACAAGGGGGAAACATTTTTTTCCAGTAACCTCTTTTTGTACGTGCGGTCATATGAAAATTGCAGCAGGGAGCGAGCGTGTTGCAAATCGCAAACGAGTTATGTGAAAGCGCAAGAATAAAAAAAAAAAAAAAAACGCAACAGAGCAACTGGAAAATTGAGATACAATTCCATGTCAGAATGTATGTGATTTGATGACAAGCAGCCGTATTCCAGCAGTTTGTATTTTAGGTCTAGACAACTTTTACGGGAAACGAAAACAGAGCAGACACTGAGCATTATTCTCGACATGCATTAACAGATCAATCAACAAAAAGTCGAACACATGACCCCCCCCCCACACACACACACACACACACAGATACACTGCCTACCTGAAGTGCTGACAGCAAAAAGTCTGAGAGGATCACAGATTCCAGTACGCAAGCACTGATGCATGGCTTGTGTGGCTTAATGCCCAGACATTAACGGATTACAACCTGATGTTACACGCACTCGTACTAGACACACGTCAGGAATTAGGCATGCTGCAACCATACACACTCCACTGCTACCAAGTACAGGTGTCTATAAAAAGCTGTGCTAATTTCAAATGCATGAAACGGATACCGGCGTTACTGCACTACCCCTCTCTCTCTCTCTCTTTCTTTCCTTCTCTCTCTCTCACTCTCTCACTCACTCACATACACACAGATGAGTTACTCTTGCAAATTTTTACATAACACTGTAAAGTAATATTATAAAAAATGCATATGTGTGTATATGAAGCTTCGTTCGTATCGAACCATGCATGTTTACACATCCGCACGCGAGCATCCAGACACAAGCGTCGCTTTGATGGACGGATAACAAGCTATGTCTCTCATTCCGTGAGGGAGGAAAAAGCGACAGAACAATGCGGTGTGATGCCGCAGAGTGACATTTCGAAGTGAGGAGGAGGCGACTTTGTACACTCGAGAACAACGTCTCTGTCAAGCCTCCGAAAAAAAGACTCATGCGGCTGATGGCCTTCAGCTCTAGAAGTGACTCAGAGAGGTGTCTTAGCAGCACATTGGCCGCTTAAATCTTTCACAACAGTGGTTAACAGCCAGGTTCTATAAACCTCAGCATTTAAAGCTAAATGACCAGAGGCCCGGAAATGATGTGCTACATTTACTCTGTTACTTCGCTAACCTGTTAAATAAAGTGTAATTTTCTTGCACTCGGTGGTGTCAGAACATATAACACCGGGCTTCTGCTAATTTAACAGGAAATTTCACACAATAGCTAGGTTCCTTCGCTGTGCCTAACCTCAAGCGGGTGAGGCAGCACAAAAAATAAAAAAAATTAAAAAACCACAAAGGGTGGGACATCTGGATCATTTATCTCACTCACCTGAACACACCCGTTTCGTACATGTTCACTCCATTTGTATTCAAGCAAGTCGGGTTTCGGTCTTTTTGTGATTTTTGTATTCTTGGGTATATTATATCCCTTTATATTCTTTCCATTTTTGTTGCTTGTGTGTTTTTAATAGCCTGTGTTTTTAATAGCATATTTCTACTATGCACCTGCTTTGGACTTTGTGTTGCACACACAAGTCCAAAATGTTATATCCCTGAAGTCAAGACTGGTCCCATTTTCCTACAACCCAGTTTGGCGGAGACATCAATCCTCTTATAAACTACTTACTTTAATCAGCTGATAACTTAATACATAAAAAGTGATTTACTCCAGATTTTGTAAATATCCAAACTGGAAACTAAGCTAAACCTACATTTGTCTAATCGCATCAAAACAGGAGACTGCATTGAAGACACTGAAAATGAAGACACGCTTTCATGCATTTTTAGTAACTACTTTATCTTGGTCAGAACTGGAGTGCAGGGAAATTCATACTGGGAACTCTGGATTTAAAGTGGGACAAAACCTTAACTGATATGCTAGTCTATCATGAGGGACCATACACACACACACACACATACACACACACAAACAAACTCATAATTTTTAAGGATTCAGCACAGGAAATCTACCATTAAGGTTTGAGGAAACCAGGGAAACCTAAAGGAACCCAAGTAAACCTACTACATTATACTGAATATCAAGACAGTCCCAATATTCAGTATTACCACCTATTAAAGTGTAGGATATAGGCTTTTTTTTACAATAGTAATAAATACTTAGTAGCAGATAATTTGGATCTGAAAAACTTTCCAATCCAAAGTTTTCCAAGTTTTACCATGTTCAATAATGATGTCATTATCACTGTTATATAACTTGTAATAATGAAAATTAATTTTAATGGCACTAATTCTATTAATGCATGATTAATGCAGTGTGCATTTCTGTTCGACAGTTAAAAAAATTATATACATATATATATATATATATATATATATATATATATATATATATATATATATATATATATATATGTGTGTGTGTGTGTGTGTGTGGTGTGTGTGTGTGTGTGTGTGTGTGTGTGTATGGTCCCTCATGATAGACTAGCATATCAGTTAAGGTTTTGTCCCACTTTAAAACACACACATATATATAAATACATATATATATACATACATACAATGTATATGTATGTATATATATATATAATATATAATCTCCTTTCGGTGGACTGTTTATTTATTCAAATCATATCAACCCTTAATATATATAAATATATATATATATATATATATATATATATATATATATATATCTATATATATATATATATATATATATATATATATATATCTATATATATGTGTGTGTGTGTGTGTGTGTAAATGTTTTACAATGCTACCAATTGACTTCTGAACTGATACTAACTGCATTTTGTTGTCTTGTAGCGTAATATATACAATGACAAATTATGTTAGATTTAATCTAATATCACAGCAATTACAGTAGAAGAAAGGCTTCCTGCTTGACCATGTTCGTGTGAGTAGAATCAGGGCTAATCATTAAAACAAAAAAGAGCTGTCATCACCCTTAATTACTCTCTGCTTCTGCAAATGAGAAATGTTCTGGATCGGTCAAATTATCATGATATAATCCAGCATGATAAGAAAACCTGGAGCACCGTTAATATGCTGTTCTCGGCTACAGTGTATTCTGTGTTACGCTAAATAATTGACCCCGGCTCGTACAACCATCACAGAACAGTTTTTTTTTCTTTTATTCCACCCCAAGGATTCAGAATAACTTTGGTTTCTAGTAGAGATTCTCTTTTATTCCGAGCCTTAAAAAGTTAATGTTGCCCACAAGATTATAAACTGTGTTTTACGAGTGAAATTTGAATGCGGACCGGTTCGAGCGTGAAATTTGCAACTGCGTATATTTTGTTGCACTCCCTTAACAAACAGAAGGTAGTTACTATCATATATAACAGCCCAGGGTTTCTGCATCATAAAATAACGGCAGTCAAATAGATTCCAGAATGCAAATGTATCTTAGAAGCATTTCTAAACTACACATTCTTCAGTTTTTTTAGGGTTTTCTTATAAGATAAACATGTCACTTTTTCTGTGTCGCCTTTGTTTTCGGTACTCTAATGCAATTTGTGCGAAACCAATCAATGTGACGACCTTTAAATCAAGATTGAGATGCCTTTCAAGCTAAACGAGACTCTCTACCTCTATTTGGCTGTAACTTCATACTAATGATTACCAGGCACTCACTCACTCGCTTCCACACACACGCACACACACACACACACACACACACACACACACACACACACACACACACACACACACTCAGTGAGCGCTGTTACAATCTTGTCATTCCGTTGCCAAACTGTAAATAGATATTAACCCTCTCTCCACATCTGTGTTTAACATCATGACACACTGCCTCAAATGCACTCACACCCACACACAAACACCCCGTGAAGTGTATATTTTCTGACCCGAACATTACTACCAACATCGTTTTTTCGCCCCCCTCTCCAGTCGTGACAGCCCGTGCTCGTGATTACATATGATTACCCGTGACATTTCAACACGCTCTCGATAAATACCCATTAATTAAAACTGCAGATGCGAGGTCGCTGAACCTCGCAGGAGCTGTGAATAGAGCAGAAAATGATAATGAAACGTTATGACGTAGGATTTAAACGGCCGCGAAAAGAGCTTCCGAGGAGGGGGGGAAAAAGGATGGGGGGGGCGCGGGCGTGTAGAAAACGTGAGGAAAAATAATGCGATTCGCGTCATGCCGGGCCGGTAAACAAAACCACTGCACAATGCAATTCACAGCCTCGCACACACATATTCATAATAGCTACTTACACACACACGCATGCATTATTAACGTTCTCGTCTACTCACTTTTTCCCTTGTCAGAGCAAAAAGCATTTATTCCCAATAGGGAGAGGAAGACAGAGAAGAAGAGACAGAGAGAGGCTGCTGGCTTGTCAGGCCCTCTTAATCCTTTACTCTGACTCTGGAGATGCAATCTGACACGTCTTGAAGGTTTGGGGGTGTGTGTGTGTGTGTGAGAGAGAGAGAGAGAGAGTAAAGTATAGTCTGTTCTTCTTTATGTTCACTATAATATCCATTTTCATTTAATATGCACCAGCTGGTTATTAACAGGAGGAGTAGACTACTGATGTCAATCACGTAATAAAATAAACACAATGGAGCATATTGTTTTAGAAAATCAAGTGTTATATTTATCGGATAATAAAGCTTCGATCGTGTGTCTGTCTGCCGTACGAGTCCCTCTGAAGTGGCTGTAGCTATACACTTGAAAATGCAGTAACATAAACCTGTGATTTGTCTTGTTGCTGTCAAAGCAGTCCCCTCCCCCCCGCCCTCCCCAGCCAATCAGAATTGAGAATCCAACAGCACTGTATCCACTGAGAATACACTGTATGTATGTGCTTTCTTGTGGTTCCGGCTGTATAAAAAAATAGCACAAAGTTATTCAATTAAAAAAAAAAAATCCTTTCATCCATCCGTGGATCGGCAGCATTTTTCAAGCTCAAGAACGACGTGTGCGGCTGGAATACACACACAGTGTCAATACTTCTAGCCGTCAATCGACTTCCTGGTTTGTTTCGAAGCACTGCGAAGAAAGCGGAGCACCAAGAGCAGACCTCACACAGACACAACCTAAAACCACACAGACGTTAACAGACCTGAACTCATCTATCTATATCATGGTATGAATAAATTAAAACCCACCCATGAGGGAACCCGTAATCGCCGGGATTGTCCTGTAATAATAGTTCACCGAGGTCAATGGCGAGCCCGAGGCCACTAGCGGCTTGATTACACGTGTGACGGGTGCAGACACGTTTGAAGGCTCGCATGAAAAAAAAAAAATCTCATCAACTAGAAAAAAGGAAAGGAAATCTGTCTGTCCGCAGCATGGGACAATCGCGAACAACCGCTGAATAAGAAGTAAGCACATTCTCCAAATACTGACACTGACCAGAAAGAGCTGACGCGCTAAGCTGCAGCTATGCACTATACTGTATTACAGTGCAGACCTTGAGATGAACGCTGGACATCATCCAAAAAGGCCTCCCACTACAGCGCTCATTCATTCCTCTGTTTGTGTGGGAAAGTCTTACGACCCGATGGGAAATTAATCAACTTATTCCAGTAAACATGCCGAAGTGGATCCAGGCTCGTTTGCTTGCTAGAGTCATTTTTTGACCTTTATCATGAATTACCATGGTGCAACACTTTTCCAGTCATGTCTAAAAGAAAATGCGAGGCAAACCAAATTCGGCAACACGGTTGATTAGACATTCAGAGACACTTATTTTCCAAGCGATACACCCTTCGTCTAATATACCAACCGCTCTCCCTTCCTTCCTCCATTCTCTCTCTCTCTCTGTCATTAGTGCTTTCCCTCGCTGTCACAGCCGACGCATCTTTTTGGCGACTCTGACCAAGATGAACAAACAGTCCATTGAGGTGACAAAAGCGTCCTTTCGGATCTAACCCACAAACAATGGAACAGCTGATTGATTCACAATGTGTTAATAATGAAAAGGCAAGTGCTGTAACAAAAGAGCGTTTCACTGCCTGTATCCCTTCTTCACACGCGGATACAATAAAGCTGGTGGGGATTTCCATTGACCGAAGTGACACTGCAATCATAACCATTCCACTGAGCACAAAGATGTTCTGGACATATGTTTTGGACTGAATGCGTTTAAATTAGCGCTCCAGCATTATATTGTGATTTTTTGCTTTTGTTTTGTTTGTACCGTCTGTTTAATTACTGCAATTATTGGATGTAAGAAAAGATTTACAAGTACACTGATCCAAACTCGCTCATAATGAAAGCTTGGGGGCATGCGTTCTAAACGTCTATGCATAACATTTCTGTAGAACACTCAGGAATTCATCAGCAGCAGCTCATAATTAAACTCAAAATCTGTAGAATTCATTATTTTCAGAAAAAGGGGGGAATATTATTCACAGGGAAGAATGTGTAGTTGTGTAGGCCTACAAAGTGCTTAAATACAGCATGGAGGAGATCCTGCAGGAGAACAGGCATTAGATAAAGCTGTAGGGTTAGAAAGATGGGAAATGATAATGCAAATAAATTGGATGCTTTGACCTTCCGTCATCCTGAGACCTGGAGTCTGTCAAAGAGGAGGAGGAGGAGCATTGGGCTGGCGATGGAGCTTACTCAGTCAAATCAAATTTCTCTACCAAGCGGA